>KQ993825.1:11171-54397 GCA_001598015.1 Dorcoceras hygrometricum | reverse complement strand
TACCCCACCAGAACCACCGCTCTGATACCAAGTTGAAACATACTAAACCTCTATGCTTTTTTTTTTTTTGGAAAGCCGACATGGAATAACATTTATTGAAAGCGATAAATGAAACCATAACTTAAGCATTAAAACAACATCTCAACATGCGATAAAACGACTGCAAAAATCCTTAATCCACGTCTCAAAAGCTAATCATAAAAATCAGAGTACTCAAAAACTGTTTGCGGAAAAACTGAACATGTTTAAAAGTAGGTAACATGAAATAACTAAGCGGTCATGGGGTAACAGCCGCAGCGGAGCATCAGACGTTCTCACCGCCGGTCGGAGTAACATCATCAACATTATCATGCTCACCTGCACCATATAAACCTAGTGAGCCTAAAGTCCCAGCATGCTATATCCGCTAATGACATGGTACATATAGTAAAACCACATACAAGCACATAAGAGTATAAGCATAATTTTCATGACATGCGTGCATTAAAAGGCCTTAAAACGTTAAATCATGTTGTAGTCGTACATAAATCATCATAACATATATGTTAAGGCATAGTATAATACATAACATAACTTAAAAGAACATGCGAGTCGTATCCATGAAGTGAGAGCCATTAAATTCGATTGATCAATCTATAAACCAACGTACGTGGCGGTGTGGTTCACCCGACCTTACCTTGGGATCCCTATATGTCACACCTCTATGCTTGCCACTTCACCATGTCGTGATCACATGGATCCATAGGCTCATAATCGTTATACATTAACAGGGGATCCCCGGGCCCGGATACCCGGCTAACTCCCATAGTTACTTTGCCCCACAACACTTCATTTTCTCAAAATATTTTCATTCATGCCTTAACATTCTTTAAACTTTCATGATGCATGCGTTTCATAAAAATCATGCGACTTAAAATCTTGGCCCATCAATATATTCAAATTTTCTTAAAACATTACATACTTAAAATACATAACCTGGTACATATAACATTAAAAGTATATTCATGGGCCTATGCATTATTTTTCTTCGGCCCGTCAAGGACTGGCTCAAGCGACTGGCCCACTAATTCTAAGTCCCAAAGCCTTAACTCAACCTTAGAACAATCCTAAGCCCAACTCATCTTGGCCCAACAACTAAGAACAAGCCCTTTTTAAAATCATTTGAAGGACTCGGCCCAATATCGTTAAAAAGGCTTAAAACTCATTAAATAAATATCGGCTCAAAATCCACTAATTTGGCTAAAAACCCATTTTAATTAAAATTTCCAGCAACTTAAAATAGATTTTGACTTAAAATCATTGACCCAAAAATAATTTTGACTCGAAACTAATTTTAACTTAAAAAGTTGACTTGACCCGGCAAAAACGACCCGGACTTTAAAAATAAAATAACCCGGCCCAAAAATAAAATAACTCGGACCGAACTTCAAATATTGACTCGACACTTAAACCACTCGACCCGGCCCGATTGAACCGACTCATCGGCCCAAACGAACTGGCCCAAACCAAACACTCAACACTAAACCTAAAATACACTCTCCTGCACAAGCTGCCTCCGCGACCAGTCTCCGGTTTTTACATTCGTTCTCCCTGCTCCGGCCACCACTGCCGGAGCCCTTCCGGCTGGACCACCCCCAGGTCCAGACGGTTCTAACGTGACCGACCTTGCCTCAAACCGTGACCTAACCAGGGAGAAATGGTCGCCGCAAGTGGACGCACCAGCCATACTGCGCGCCGCGCGACCACCTGCTGGTATTCTCGTTCGTTCTCCTTGCTCCGGCCACCACTGCTGGAGCCCTTCCAACTGGACCACCCCCAGGTCCAGGCGGTTCTAAAAAGACCAACCTTGGCCCAAACCGTGGCCGCAACTGGACGCACGAATGTTGTGAACCAGACGCACGCCACACACAGTAAACACACACTGCACGGTGTAAAACTTCAAGTTCGACCCTTAAACCTCCACTTCGAACCACGAAAAGCCACTCCTAGGACCACCATGAACCACTTAACAATGAGCCCAGACCCCTCAAGCAGACCATGAACCGAAGCCATGCAAAAGAATTCAAAACCGTAAGGTGCACATGAAGAGAGACATATGATCATGGACATGTACATTGAGATCTGAAACATTCACATAAAACTCATGCATAATCTTTGTAAAAACAGTATATTATGATTTATATGGTGAGAAAAGAAAGAATATAACATGCCTTGGTTGATAGAGAAGCAAAAATACGTGATACAGGGGCGGAGGACAATGGAGACGACCACACCTTGAGTTTCAATGGAAAAACTTGCAATTTTCGGCCACCAAGGAGAGTATGGATTCTGAAGTTGGCTGATGAGAGGAGGGCTAGGGCAAATTTTCGAGTTTAGGTGGAGGGTGTGTGAAAAAATGGGCTAAAAAGCCCTTCCACCTTGTTTTATTTAAAAAATATAAGCCCGTCATTATACTAGCCCATCCCCTAATTAAAAAGGCTTAAAAACATTTAAATATCAGCCCCCAAGCCTTTAATTTTCGTAACATAAGGCCTCTCAATTTTAAAAGTGTCATAAAAGTCATAAAAATGGCCCGTATAGGCGAAAAATGGGTCCTCCTCGGTAACCGTGCATAAAATCTCATTTTCTTGGAAATTGTGCATAAAATAAAAAATATTTTGCTTCAAAATATGTCTAAGTGCTAAAACATTAAAATATTTTCTATTTGGTCGACTCCGCACTCGTCCCCGCTTACCGATCTCAAACCGTACCGTAAAGCGATAAGCACACGTAAAGCATAAAATCATCACATAAACACATACATGACATGCAAATCATATAATCATAAGGTTTTCCTCCTCGTCATGCATTCAATTCACGTAATTAGGATTTCCGGGCGTTACAAATAGAAAGGTAGAATTAACGTTGGTGGAGTCGTAGCTCCCAGTTGTTGTGGTTCTGAGTTGTAGTCCTTGAGCAATTGCTTGTATTGGCTTAGCAGGTGGTGGATCTTCGTTGCTAGGACTTTCATTGTGGCAAACTGCGTGTGCTAGGTATAACTCATAAGTTAAGGTACGGATGTTGAGCTTTGTTACAGCTATTGGTTGAGCGTAGATTATATGTGCTTTGCTGTGTATGCTCTTTGCTGTTATTTTTGTGCATGCGTTATAATATCAGCTGTTGCATTTGCATACACGCATATTCAGCTGTTGAGCTTTGTTATGCTAGCTATGCCTTGTATTCGATCTGAGCGTACCAGGATGCTGGGCTTAAGGACGAGCGGGTAACTCCCGTATACCTTAAAGCTGGAGGCGCGCGGGTAACTCTTGTCCCTCATCTCTCTGCTGGGATTGTTAGCCGCTATGGGCGGAGTGGGTAGCTCCCACACCTCATGAGTGGGCAACAGCGGGTTGAGCTATTGTTGCATCTGGTGCAATATACGTGAGACGAGTGGGTAGCTCCCATGTACTCAGTATACATTCTGTGATTACTGTCTTTCAGTTGTTCGCTCCAGCTATTGGGTTGTTGTTATCCAGCTGTCGAGTTGCTGATTTGAGATCCCTCAGCTTCCAGCTTTTGGTTGTACTTCGATCTCCAGCATAGCATATGCATATTTATCTACTGCTTTCCGTTTGCTGTTCTTGTTGCTCTCCGTACTGGGGTTTGACCCTGAGGTCCCTCTGAGGATGTTGTGTTGTTGCCTGCTTGTTGTACAGGTTTTCCAGGATTCACAGCTGGTCGTGGCTTTGATCCAGCTGGTGGTACCCCAGGTGGTCGATAGAGTGTCCCAGTTAGCGTATAGCATATTATGTACTAGTGCTGTCAGCCGGGGAATGCCCTGTGCTTTAGTTTCTGTTCAGCTATAGTTGTGTCAGCTGTTGTATTGTTGCTAGTACTTGTAATTTGTTGTACTGTCGTATTTCTTAATGTAAACTGGGATTATTTTAAGTATTGTGCTATTTTAAATTATCTGTTTTAAACCGTCAGGCCAAGCGAAAATTTTAAGACATTTTTTATTGCTTCCGCTATGTTCTACGTGGTTTAACTCTGAGTTGTGCACGAGGCCTGACAAAATTGGGCTTCCGCGGTCTCCTTGCTGTCTCAAATAAGAAGGCCTTCTGCCCTGGCGGCCTGATAGTCACTGTACTCCGCTGAAAGTCAATCACTGCTCCAAATCCGTCAACCAATCCATGACTAGGATGAGGTCGAATCTTGACATCGGCAAAACGACCAAATCCGCTCAGACCGCGTGACCCTGGAACGTCATCATCAATCCCTGCATGACACTGGTCGTCGTCAACTCCTCTCTTGACGGAACCGTCACGACGAGAGCTACACCCATGCTCTCCAGAACAATACCCATCCTCTGTGTGAACGCACTCGAAATAAACGAGTGGGTCTCCCCTGATTCTAGCAAAGCGAGTGTAGTGACACCAACACGAATCTCGCCTGAAACAGAGGATGGGTACGTGTTTATGATCATACTAAATCCCAAAAAACAGTTTAGATACCTAAGACATTTCTAAGTTCGCTAGTCCCAAAGTTCTCAAGGCAAGTCCTATAAGGTCTACATTTCTCACTTATTTTAACTTAGAAACTAAGGCAAAGAACTTCCTAGCAGTGCTCTATCTTGCATGCAATTCTAAAACACCCAGATAGCAACATAACAAAGTACGGGAATCTAAAGCGGAATACCTGTGAGTAATGTCGTGTCTGGATCTGCATCCTCAGCCTTCATCACAAAAACACGACCAGTGGACTGCATCTTCTTAGGGAAATTAATAGAGATATGCCCAGGCTCCTTGCAGTGGTAACATCTGCCTGAACCCGCCATGCACTGCCCTGTATGACTCTTATGGAACTTTGGACACGTCGGTGTCTCTCCAGATCTAGGGGCAGTAGCCCCCTGCTGCTGTGATCTCTGTGGATCCTGCGGCCTCTGCTGGCCCTGAGGTCTCTGCTGGTGTTGCCCCTGAGGAGATGGGCCCTTAGGCCTGAAATGGTCTCTTCGCTGGCTGCTGCTGAAGACTGGCCCCTGACGGGCTGTTGCATCTGGCGCTTCCTCTGGAAGTCGTCCCTCATATCCTTCCGGCCTCTCTCAGACCGGTATGCCCTGTTCACTTCCGCCATGTAAGTAGTCACGTCCGCCATATTGACATTGTGGCGGATGTCGGGTCACAGTCCATCAGTGAACTGCCGCAGCTTCTCACTCTCCCCATTGCAATCGAGGGCACAAAGTGACACCCCCACTCAAACTGCCTCACATACTCCGCCATAGACTTCGTCTCCCTCACGGAAACTCATAAACTCCCGAATAAGCTGGCTCCGGGCATCAGCATTAAAGTACTTCTCAAAGAAGACTGTCTTGAATCTCTCCCAAGTCAGACTATCCAGCACCAATCCAACCACTGCACTCTCCCACCAGAGAGCGGCGCCCTCCATCATAAAAATAGCACATCGGACCTTGTCATCATCCGGGAGACCCATGTAGGCATAGATGGTCTCCAGAGATCGGATCCACTCCTCAGCAACAAGTGGATCGGTGGTGCCAGCAAAATCCTTAGGTCCCTGCTTGCGGAACCTCTCAGGAAAGTCTTCCTCATGCGACTTTCCGGGTCGCTCCAACTGTCTCTCCAGAAGCCTAGTAATCCCGGCTAGCATATCCACGTTAGCCCTCTCATATGGTGTCAACTGAGGTGGTGGGGAGGAGGAGGAGGCGTAGCATCGTCCTGATGGGTCCTATCACGTCTGGGAGGCATTCTGGTACACCAAAACCTTATCACATAAATCTAAGTGCATGACTAAGCGTCTAACTCTTAAAATTTCTAAGTCCAACTCATGCAGAAATAAACATGCAGCATGCAAACATAATCATAAATCATAAAACTGTAAAACTCACAGACTGATAGTGTGACTTTCGAGCTCCACGCAGCAGGCTAGTACCCTATCAGAACCACAGCTCTGATACCAACTGAAATGAACCAGACGCTAGAAATTTATTTTTTTTTAAATCATTTGCGGAATAAATGAACTTAGAAAGTATGGCTCGTTCCCTTTAAACATTTTCTAAACCATCACTTTAAAACATAAATAAAACAAATATCTTAAACGTTAAATCATCCATACTGTAAAAATCAGACATGCGTAAAGGTACTGAAAATACATAAGCTGAAACCAACATTTGAAAAGCGTATCACATCAACTAAACATCATATTGGTCACGGGGTACTGCCGCAACAGGCGATCAGAGGTCCACACCATCGGTCGGTATGAAATCGACAGGATCATCACCCGCATCTAAACCATCACTTTAAAACATAAATAAAACAAATATCTTAAACGTTAAATCATCCATACTGTAAAAATCAGACATGCGTAAAGGTACTGAAAATACATAAGCTGAAACCAACATTTGAAAAGCGTATCACATCAACTAAAACATCATATTGGTCACGGGGTACTGCCGCAACAGGCGATCAGAGGTCCACACCATCGGTCGGTATGAAATCGACAGGATCATCACCCGCACCATTTAAACCTAGTGAGCCTAGAGGCTCAGCATGCTCTATATTTTATAATAACAAAGTACATACTAATAAAGTCGCATGCAGGCACATACTCGTAATTAAATAATATGGATGCATGAATGATCTTAAAACCTTGTTCGTACATTTCATAGCATACCTAGCATATAACATACATAAGGCATGACATCACATAACATAAAAACGTATGAATAGTATCATGAAGTGTGGACCATGTTCGATTGATCAATCTGAAAACAAACGTACGTGGCGGTGCGGTTCACCCGACCTTACCTCGGGATCCCTCACACCTCTATGCTTGCCACTTCAGCATGCCGTAAACACATGGATCCATAAGCTCGTAATACATGAACAGAAGTTCCACGAGCTCGGTATCCCGCATCCCCCATCGTAAAATTGCCACAAATCATTTCAATCCCTCGATTTTTCTTTTAAAACATGCCCATAAACTTTAATAAAACATTCGTGATGCGTGCATTTCATAAAACATGCAATTTCAAAAGTTTAGCCCGTCAATATATATTTAATTCTTTGCTTTAAAACATTTACGTACATAGGATACTACATATATAATTAAATATACATTCACGGGCTTCTACATTTTCTACTTCGGTCAAGGACTGGTTCAGGAGTCCGGTCCACTGCTTCTAGACTTAACATTACAATTGACTCAGCCCAAGACTTATAAGAATCACCCTTAAAATTTCTAACACATTCCAATTTTGACTTAATTCAAAATCGCATGACCAATTTTGACCCTAATTACAATCCAATTTTGACTTTAAAATCTTAAGGCCAATTTTGACTAAGTTCAAAATCAATTTTGACTTCAAATAACTTGACCATAAATAATTGATCAATTTTGACTTTAAAATAAAACTAAGGGTCAAGTTTTGACTAAATCAAGCTCACATAATCAATTTTGACCAATTAAACTCTCATGTTCAATTTTGATTAATTAAATACCCAAAGACTCCAAATTTGATTTTAAAAACTTAAAATAGGGGATAAGGTCCAAATTGATTAAACGTTCGACCAAAATAATAGACTTTAAAGATTTGACCAAAAAAATTAAAATTTGACCTTAGACTTGAAATTAAAATAACCGGTCCGACCTTAAAATAACTCGGACAAACTTTAAAATATTTTGACTCGAGACTCAGTTAACCGATCCCTGTCCAACCGAACCAACCGATTCAATTGAACCGAACCTGTCCAAGCCAACAAACCCTACACACAAGCCACATGCACACTATCATGCAGTGCGACCCGCAGCCACTAATCCCCAATGTGCGTCCTGCTCCGGCCGCCCCTGGCCGAAGCCCCATCGGTTGGACCACCCCCAGGTCCAGCCGGACCCAACCGCACCAGCCCCTGCATGAACCACGCATCGCATGGTCCAGACACTAAGCCTCAAGCGCACGGACGTGCGCCGGCCCTGTGTTCAATCGAGCCCCTCCCCTAGCTTGTTCCAACGGTCGGTCTAGCCATTATCTAGCCCTCCTCTCTACATCTAGGGACCCTCACTCGACAGCCTAGCCATGGTCCATAGCCCTTGAACCCTTCTAAACCGAAACCTTGAAAGATTTAATCAAAACATGAGGCATAACAATGGCACATGCATGGATCTAGAACAAAAGATGTAGATCATGTCAAGTCACATATAATTCATGCATTAAATCATTAAAAACAGTTTAATATAGTTTAAATGGTGAGAAAACAAATTGATATCAACTGACTGGCTTGGAGAGAATAGAGATCTGCGAGTTACCGACGTGTAGGACGCGAGATCGGGGCATGACCGCCTTTGAATCACCAAAGTTTTGCAAATTTTGATGGGGGTGTTCTTGAGGGAGGAGGGGACGGCTACAAGAGATGGAGGAGGCTAGGTTTTGAGTAATTTTATGTTTTGGAATAATGGGGTGTGACACAATTGACCCCTAGTAGCTAATTAAGAAAAGAAAAGGGTTTTTGACAAGCTTGCCCCTCCACTAGATTAAAATGTTTATCAAATCTTAATCTTGGCTTTAAAATATCAAATTTTCTTAATTAAAGTCCTCTCAAATTTTAAAACACCTTAAAATCCATTAAAACAGCCCGTATAGGCGAAAAACGGTTTCTCCTCCCAAAATAATCATAAAAACCCCAATGCTCAGAATTGTTGCTAAAAAATAATTACTTTATTCTTAAAAATCTAAAAACTTAAAAATCTCAAATTATTTTCATCTCGGTCGTCCCTAGTCTCGTCCACGCGTCCGTAACTCAAACTGGTTGAAAACATCGCATGCATACCATGCAACATAAAAATCATAAATTAACCACATAAAATTTCATGTAATCATCTAAAATTATTTTCCCTCAGTCATGCACTCATTTTTACGTAGTCAAGAATTTCTAGACATTACACAGCTGGTGTGCAAACTGGTCAGTGCCCAGGTGTGAGCTGGTGCACAAGCCGAGAGCTTCAATGAGTAATCATATTCGACTGCACAAGTTAGGGAAGACAACGAGTTATCAGCTTTGAAGAAGCACTTCCCAGTGTCTGGATACATTTGAGAGTCGGCTTACACTGTATAATCCTCACACATGATTCACTCACATATATGAGAGAGAGCTGATTAGATGAGTTGAGTGAATCAAAACTTAAACAAAACCAATTTCCTATCAGTATTTGAACAGAGACATTAAACAATTTCCTGTTGTAGTCTTTCTCATTGAGACGTAAGAAGTGTTAGTTAGACACACAGCCTACGAGCTGATATGCATTTGTGGCAACTTGAGGATTGTGGCATCGGGTCTGTACACGAGATGTAAGATCAAATCTTCTAGTGGATCCTTCCTGTGTGGAAGAAGGGGAGGCGTAAGAGATTCAGCTCCGAACTCACATAAACAAATTACAGCGTACATTTATTTACAGCTTTCTGCATTGCATCGCATACATGTCTTTAAACTGTTTAAATAGCTTTCGATTTTCAGAGGGTAGTTCAGGTTGTTTCCGCATGATTTTATATCTTACCTGATCTAATTCTCGGATCTCAAACCTTTCAAGAACATGAGTTATTGCAGCTCGAGTTTTAACAGACCAGATCGTGTGCGATCTGGACCAGCTCGCAGCGCTGCTCCGAGCTGGACCAACTTACGCATGATCTGTTGGCTGGATATTGCATGTTGTTTTTCCAAATAGATTTTAAATGCACGTAATTTTTCGTTTGATGTGTTTTCGATCCTTAAACTGGTACAGAGCAATCTGGCGCCGGTTTTCAGTTCCATCAGAAATATTTTCAAAAATACAATTTCAACACTTCATACTATAGAGGCATACTTATTTTGTGTAGCTACCGAAAAATTGAATGATGTCTTTTTTTAAATTGATGGTTTTGGCATAAAAATTATTCATAGTTCGAAAATTATTTTGAAATGAAATACACCAAATTGACATAATTTGGGTTTTACAAAAATTGAGTTTATAGATTTTTGAAATTGCGTTTTTTGTTGATATCTACATAAAATCATGGAAATCAAACACCAAACTAATGTGATCCGGTTTTTTCAAAAAATTGTTTGTTAGGGTCAAGCGCTTACCACTAGGCCAAAAGCTATAGCTGTTAGCCAAGGTGCAACATTATTTCCTTATAGCATGACAGCGCAGAGTGCACTTATTGTGTGTGTTAGGGTTGGGCTTTTAGGCTCATAAGTCCGAGGTGGTGCGTGTCTAACTGCTGGTGCTGTCTCATTTACCTTAGAGATCCTCTTACCCTTTCCCGACCATCGGTCTATCTCCAGCAGAGATAGTATTACCCGTTAGGCATTACACTTTTACGGTCCATGGCCAATCAGATCAAGCAGCACGACGTCATCAGCTTGACGTAAGCTTCACAGGAGGTCACTCATCCCAGTACTGCTCTTATCCTTGCACTCTTAACTCAACAACCCCCCTAAGAAGTATAGAAAATGTTTCTTGGGAGACTCAAACCCCTGACCTCGCTCTGATACTAATTGTTAGGTATCGAAGTGCTTAGCACTAGGACAAAAGCTATAGCTGTTAGCCAATGTGCAACTTTATTTCCTTATGGATCAAGTGCTTAGCACTAGGACAAAAGCTATAGCTGTTAGCCAATGTGCAACTTTATTTCCTTATAATGTGACAGCGCAGAGTGCACATATTGTGTATGTTAGGGTTGGGCTGTTAGGCCCATGATTCCGGGGAGTTGTGTGTCTAACTGCTAATGTTGTCTCATTTTCCTTAGATATCAGTCTTACCCTTTTCCGATCGTCGATCCTATCCCCAGCAGAGATAGTATTACCCGTTAAGATCTGGCGTCACACTTTTACAGTCCACCTGGCCAACCAGATCAAACGACACTACGTCAACAGCTTGACGTACGAGAGCTTCCCAGGAGGTCACTCATCTCAGTATTGCTCTCACTCTTGCACGCTTAACTCAACATATTTTGGAAACAAAAGCCATAATTCAAAATTTTAAATTTAAATTTAAATTACTTAGTTAATTTAAAACCATTGAGAAATCAATTCAATATTTATTATTTATATTTTAAATTGTCATCATCCTCTCTTGATATTATTTTTATATATAATTTTGATTATTGGTTGTTGATTTTTAAAATTTTGACTTTACATTTAAGATTCAAATATATTAAAGTTTGAATTATGTATTCAATAATTTTTTAATAAAACCTGATTAGTAAGATTGTAAATAAGAAAATAATGAATTAATTAACTTTACTTTAAAGATTATTAGTAATTTTTAAAAATATTTATTTACAAAAAATTGAATGATGTCCTTTTAAGTTGATGGTTTTGCCATGAAACTTTATTTGTAGTTCGAAAATTATTTGGAAATGATGATATAATTTGATTTTTACAAAAAATGATTTTATAGATTTTGGAACATGTGTAATTAGTTGGTATCTTAATAAAATCAAGGAAAATGAAAACTCAAATTAATGTGATTTGAGTTTTACAAAAACTTGTATTTTCTATATTTTGGAGATATAAATCTATACTTCAAATTTTAAGTTGAAATTAGTTATGTTAATATAAAGGCGGTCTGAAATCAATTTAATATTTATATAATTTTTTTAAAATTGTCATCTTCTTATCTCGATAAGTAATTTTATATGTTTTGATTATTGTCAGTTGATTTTTTATAAAAATGATTTTATAGATTTTGGAACTTGTGTTGTTTGTTGATGTCTTAACAAATAATGAAATAAAACTTCAAATTAACGTGATTTGAGTTTTACAAAAACTTGTATTTACTATATTTTGTAGATATAAATTTTATACTTGAAAATTTTAAAATTAATTAGTTATGTTAATTCAAATGCGATGAGAACTTCAATTCAATAATTATTTATTTTTTAAATTGTCATTTTCTTTTCTTGGTGTTTAATTTTATATGTACTTTTGATTATTATTAGTTGATTTTTTAAATTTTGAATTTATATTTAAGATTTAAAGATATTAAAGTTTGAATTTATTCTTTTACTCTTTAATATTTAATATGATTTTTTCTCTCATTAATGAATGAGTAATGAGTGTGTAAATATATATATATATCCACTCACATATATATATATATATATATATAGATTGAATGGATAATGATAAATATTCCATTTTTGAGAGAGTGACTGAGACTTCATTTCTTTCTGAAACAAATATATCACATATTTGGTTAAGCATTTGGATTTTGAAAGTCAAATCCTTTTTATTTGTGATTGGCATGAAGGAGGTTAGTCAATTACTTATAAAAAAAAATTCTACATCGAAGTACGAGTTCTTCCATAATCATATGTGATATTCCGGCGTCACTTTTTTCGTCAATTCAAAAGAGCCATTCAACATAATCAAAACCTTTTGACCCGTTGGATTCATCAGGAACTGTTAGCCGTTCTTACGCGAAATAACTTGGGAGTACTATATTATGGATGCTTTGTGAAAATAACTTGAAGCCCAAGAAAAACCCTTGATGCCCCATGATTTTAACAATATATTTCTTTTATCTTATCATGGGTCACATGACAAATAGAACATGATAGAATTCAATGTTTAAGAGAAAAACACACCAGTATCTACAGAGCAATCGAAATATGGTATTCATGTCATAGATGTCGGTAAAATTACAAATGCTTGATTTTACGGTTGGTATCTTTGTCAATTCACGTATTTGATTTTCACGAGTCAACTACCTCTTTTATTCTTACATATACTAACAACCACCAACGCATACAATTTTTTTAGATTAACCGTCTAGGTGACATCGTTTACCATGATCACCAAAAAAAAAATTCAATTGCTTCCATAACAGTTACAATTATAACTGTATAGCAGTCGCCTTCAAATATATAATTGAAATATCTTACTATGTGTTGATGGCAAAAATTACTCAAGTCAAACATTTCTTAAAAAATGTAACATCTCAAATGTATTTGAAAACACTCAGTTGGGATTGCCACAAAAAAAATCCCTCATTGAAATATAAAAAAGGAGATGATGGGTGAATAATATGGAAGATCTTTATTGGTATATGGTCCTTGTGGAAAGATAGAAAACAAACTACAAGGATTTAACGCTCATAATGAACAATATAATATCATTTTGGAGATATTTCACTTTGACTACACTAAACTGGTGGTCCATAGGAGGATTTGTTGGGAATGTAACCAAAGTCTCACATTGGAATATCAAGAAAAAGATAATGGTTAATTCCATTGGCACGAGGTCTTTTTGGGAAAGTAAAAAAAAACACAGGCATGGGCACAAAGTTGACAATATCTTCAATAAATAACAATCTATGAAAGTTAATTAAAAGTCTTCTTAATACAAATATCATTCTAAAACATAAAATATAAGTAAACAATTAAAATAATTAAACGTTCATTTTTTTCGACAATTCGGTTTGTATATTTAATCTGAATCCGAATCATATAAGTTTCAGTATGTGGTGTTAGGTTTCATTTCAGTTATTCGTTTCGAACCAAAGTTTGGACATCAGGTATGTGAATTTCATTGCTCAACACTCAAATAAACTACTTAAAAAAAAGGTTTCACCGATCCCATCTCCTATTTGGTGTTAGGGTATCTTCAAGTCTGTTTCTAGTGATCGGGTTTGATGTGTTTGGTTGGCTACATATAACATTTCAAACGTCCTTCAATAAATTAGGCATAAATGGGGTCAATGATAATGTAGAATTAAAATGGTTCTACTAAAGGATTGTTCTTTCTTTCTGTGTTTATGTACTCATTAAAACTACATTTCTACATAAACTTATCTCTAATTGAATTTTAAACTTCAATAATTAGGCATTTTGCATCAGTAGCAACCCAAAATCTTCAGACCAGATTCTCCAATTGAAAAACATGTAATGAGAATTTTAAGTCCATTGTATAAATTGAATTATTTAACAAACACAACAGCAGGAATGAATTCACAGCAATGCGCCAAAATTTGAGGCCTGCCCCTCCGTTTTCAAAATTGTTGGCATTTTATAAAACGATTAAACCACAAACTCTTGAAGAACATACCCATGGATAACTTGATGCAAAAAGCTATAGCAACATTTCAGCAATCTGAACAGCATTTAGAGCAGCGCCCTTTCGTATTTGGTCGCCACAAACAAAGATGTCCAATCTATCAAGCAAAATCATATTCTTTGAGGACACAATAAACAAAAAGAAATGAGAAGCACTAACAGGTAATTTCTTTGTTAGTTCGTTACCCATGGTTTCCATCAAGGGAAATGTCTTGTCGTATTCTTCCTACAGCAACATCATCTTTATTAGAAACTTCCAATGGCGTGGGAAAGTGGTTCGCTGCACGGTCATCAATAACCACAACTCCTGGTGCACTGCTGAGGATCTCTCTTGCAGTGTCCTGAAGAAAAAGGGTTTTCAATAAAATAATAGGCAATACATAGACAAACAGATTTTTGTTTCTTTGCACTTTAAGTGACATGAGTAAAATGATTATGGAAATGAGTACAATTAAGTATAATCAGTGTGGAATTGAGTATTTCAATTCGTGATAGTGAAGTACAATGCATTTTTTTATACTAGTCTAGCTAAACAAACTTAATCTTATTAAACAACTTAACTAACCTAATCTAATCTAATTTAAAAGTTTAAACAAGTGATAAAAGATAGGAATGATCAAGTATAACTAAAATTACCGATCTTGTCTAATATTCAACACTCCCCTCAAGTTGGGTTGTATATGATGAGCATGGCCAACTTGGATCCCAAATCTTCAAAGGTGGATCGAGGAAGAGCCTTTGTCAAGATATCCGTTGTAGAACAGATTGCTTGCCGCTTTACCAAAAGCTATAGCTGGTGGTAGTTGCAACTCCAATCTTTTAAACCGTATAGCAACACAAGCGTCACGGTTCGATCACTCTACCCAGCAAGGGCAATTATTGCACTCGAACAATCCCCCTCCTAATAATTGCACTCCTTGCAATCAATGGGAATCGAACACGTGACCTTGGCTCTGATACCACTTGTTGGGATTGAAAACAGAAAACTTGGAGTTTAGAAGGGGGTTGAATAAACTCCTTCAAAAATGTTTGTGTTTTGAAAACTCTTTGCAAATCAGCTGAGTTAACAGTCAAATGCATGTACTCATTGATTTTATACGGAATGAGTTCAATCAATCGGCAAACGTAAATTGAATGCGTGAAGTAAAAAATGATAGAACCAGATATTTGTTTATGGAAGTTCGAAGCAACGCTTCTACGTCTCCCATTCTTCCTAACAAGGAAGGAATTTCCACTGGAAGGCTTTGATTTATACAACCACTTGTACAAACCCATTCAGTCAGGCCACAGCCGAGTTGAACTCCTAATCTCACAATACACCAGCACTCAGGCAGTGTTTACAGTTTGTTTTTACAAAGCCAAAATAAGTTTCTGCAACGAGTTGAACACATACAGAAATGATATGAAATCGCTTTCTGAGCTGGTTGCGTTTAAGTTGCTAAGGTTCGTAGAATTTTCGATTCGCATCCTCACTAAACTGATTAGCTTCTCCAATTTATACTCTTTGGATCCAACGATAATAAATGTTACCCGTAGACACGTCGTAGATCCAAAGAATTTGTCTGCTGAGTATTTAATGCTTGTACTGTTCACGTACGTCTTCGTTAAATGCATTCCTCTTTTAGCACACATTCCGCCGTTCTCAGTTGAAAACAGATCTTTGACATGTCTAGATTTTGCTAAAAGTAGTCCCAACGACTATAAAGAAATCTTGAGAAGTCAACACATCAAATCAAGCTACTTGTCGTATACGGTACCTCAAAATGTGATCGTATATATCCCGAGCTGATTTGTCATTTATCACCTTAGCTCTAATCCGAAACCTTGAGCTGAGTTATCCTTACTCAACTTGGTTCTAATCTGGAAAACCGAATGGATAGATCCATTTCATCAACGATTTCAGAATCTTATTGCAAGTTGACTTTTTTGTGCTGAACGGCTCTAAACTAATCTGATTCGTTACTCTGTTCTCTACTGTTCCAGCTTAGGCGTTCTCAGCTGATCTGAACGGATTCTGCTCTGAGCTGTTCACTCTGAACTGATATATATACTATGCTGATTCTGTCTGAACTGCTTAACTGAGCTGATCTCTCGATCTGATCTGTTCTAAGTATCTTGAGCTGAGTTGTCTTTACTCAGCTTAGTTCCGATCTGAATGTCTTATCTGAATATCTTTGTCTTTACTCAGCTTAGCTCCCACCTGATGCCTGATCTCAATATCTGTCTTTACTCAGCTTAGCTTCGATCTGATCTGAATAATTAACGCAATAAGCTCTGACCTGATCTGATCGATTAATCTCTGAGCTGATTTACTTAAGCAATCTTTTGTCTTCACCAAAACTTAAATTCTCCATCAATTTGTTGGAGTGCAATAATTGCCCCTGCTAGGTAGAGCGATCGAACCGTGGCGCTTGAGCTAATATACAGTTTAAAATATTGGAGTTGCACCGTTATCACCAGCTATAGCTTTTGGTAAAGCGGCAAGCGCTCGGTCCTACAAGTGGTATCTGAGCTTGGGAACTCAGTCAATCGAACTTTCATAATCATTTCACATATCTTATAATATGGCACCATCTACATCTTCAAACAAAATTCCTATGGTATGTTAAGAAGAATATGATGACTGGAAAATTCGAATGCAGGCACATTTGGCGGCGCTGGATGATGACATGTGGTTCGTCATCACAGTTGGACCCATAAAGATCATGAAACTAAACACAGCAGTTGCAGACTCCGAAGGGGCTCCACATATGGTGGAGAAGTCACTATATGAATGGACAACAGAGGATAAGAGGAAAGAAACCTAAACAACGTAGCAAAAGATATCCTCTTCAAAATTCTGGAAGGAAATATGTTCAGTAAGATAAAGACATGTTCTACAGCAAAACAGATCTGGGAGAAGATCACACAACTCTGTGAAGGGAACGAGCAAACAAAAGAAAACAAGCTGATGATGGCTACCCAGAAGTTTGACACAATAAAGATGAAGGGTGGAGAATAGATGATCGAGTTCCGTGAGCGTTTTCAGCAGAATCATTATTGAACTCGCAGCTCTTGGGAGAGAGCACACCAACAGGGAGGTGGCCCTGAAGGTGATGAGAGCTCTTCCCGAAGAGTGGGATGTCAAGACGATGCCGATGAGGGAGGCCAGTTGCACGATCTGTTTGCAGATCTGAAGGTTTATGAATTCGAGCTGGAAAACAGATCAGAGGGCGAGCCATCAACCTCTCAATCAACAAAGGCCTTTGTTAATGCAGAAGAAAAACCACAAAAGACTGCAGAAGAGATCAACAATGAAGCAATGCCCCTTTTCGTTAAAAAGTTTGGGAAATATTTGAGAACTCAAACTCCATCTTTTTCAAATAAATCTCACAAAAACTGAACAGACCACTACTGACTGTTATAACTGTGGCAGATCTGGTCATTTCATTACGGACTGTACTAAACCGAAGAAAGATGACAAGAAGTCATCGGATAAGAGGAGCAGTAGACCAGATAAGAAGACTTTCAGGAAAAGAAGAGATCAGAAAGCCATGGTTGCTGAAGAGAGTAACAGCAAGTGAGCTGATTCGGACTCGGATGAGAGCACTTCCAACAGCTTATCGAGCGACAGCGAGGAAGAAGTTCATTGTCTAATGACAGATGATAATGATGAGGTATTCGATTTTTCTAATATTTAATTTACAAGTGAGGACTTAGTCTCAGCACCAAGTGTCTAAAAGACAAGTCAGTGAGACAAGCTGTTCACAGCTTGATGACTCAGACAGTCTAAAGACGGAGTTATGTAAGCTAAACACGGAGAATGAGTCTCTGAGATCTAAGTCTAACGAACTCACATCTGAAAATGATAGATTAAATCAAGTGATGAGCTCTTGGACAAAATCTTCTATTTTATTAGCAAAGCTGCATGAAGTCCAGAAGCCATTTAATGACAGGACTGGACTGGGCTTCAGCTCTAGCGAAAGCAGCTCCAGTGATATTTGTACTCAATCAGATCTGGTAAATGACAAGCTCAAAAAGATGAGTTTTGTCAAAGTCAGTATGATACATGATACCCTTGAATCGGTTAAGTATGATGATCCAAATGTGTCTAAGCTGAACCAGAAGGGAAAGTTTGGTATAGGGTATGCTGAACCTGAGAACTCAAAGCCCAACTAGCTAAAGAACGGACTGGATAAGGACCAAGCGAAAGATGGTTCACAGTCGTCTGATCTGCACCAGCTTAGGCAAGGTTCGAGGAAGGTGAGAAAGCAAACAAGAAATGTTCAGCTCAGACGCGATCTGAATTATCAGAATATAAAACAAAGATTCAAAAGATCGCGCACTAATTTTTCACGCACCCTAGTGGACACATACACGGGAAAAACTGTCAAGTTAATTCAAGTATGGGTCCCGAAAAGGTTAATCCAATCTGGACCCAAGTAAAATTGGGTACCAAAATTTTATTTTCTGATTCCAGATGTTCAAGACATCAGAATGGTATCTGGACAGTGGATGCTCCAGACACATGACCGGTAATCACAAGTTGCTTTCAGACATCAATACACCAAAGGACCAAAAATCGTCTTCGGCGATAACTCAATAGGTGAAACCGTGGGCAAAGGTAAGATTGTCCATGGTAATGTTATCAATAAAGACGTGCTCTTTATTGAAAATCTTTGCTATATTTGAGTAGCATTAGTCAATTGTGTGATAATGATTATGTGGTAAATCTTCACAAACATACATGCACAGTTCAGAACCCAACTGGTATGACTGTTCTAACAGGACACAGATCGGGCAACACTTGCAAAGTGAACTTGTCAGATCAACTTGTACTGAAACTACATGTTTGGTTGCTAATTCTTTTAAAGCATGGTTATGGCATAAACGCATGAATCATACAAATTTTAAAACGATAACAAGTCTGTGTAAGCAAGATTTGATCACCGGTCTACCCAAAATTGGCTTTACAAAAGATAAACTTTGTTCAGCATGTCGGCTCGGAAAGCAAGTCAGCTCTACATTTAAAAACAAGGGTCGTAACTCTTCTTCCCGAAGCTTGGAGTTGTTGCACATGGACCTATTTGGCCCTGTCCAGGTAACCAGCTTAGAGGGAACGAAGTACACCCTAGTAATTGTCGATGATTACTCTAGGTTTATCTGGGTAATATTTTTAAAATCAAAAGATCAGACCGCGGACCAGCTGATAAACGTTTTAAATCGAGGATCAGACCGCGGACCAGCTGATAACGTTTTAAATCGACTTCAAAATGAGAAATTTTCTTCTATCGATCGTATTAGGAGTGATCGTGGTACTGAGTTTTAAATTGAAAATTATCCACCTATCTTGAACATAAAGGAATCAGGCATGAGTTATCTGCGGCTAGAACACCTCAACAAAACGGGCTCGCTGAGCGTCGTGATCGTACTTTAAAAGAATCCGCTAGAACTATTCTTGCTAATTCCGGGATTTCTCAAAAGTATTGGGCTGAAGCAGTGAACACTGCATGCTATACACAGAACATATATATGATTAACAAGAAACGGAGCAGGACACCGTATGAGATCTAGAATGGCAAGCTACCAAACAGTGCATATTTTTAAAGTTTTTGGTTGCAGATGTTACATTATAATAATGGCAACATTTATTTGCTTTTGATGCACGTTCTGACATTGGTATTTTTCTTGGTTACTCAGCTGTCAGCAAAGCTTATCGTGTTTTTAATAATATAACGCTGACAGTTGAAGAGTCAATACATGTTAAATTTGATGAGTCTATTTTTTCTTCGAATTCTATTGTCTATTCATTATATCAGAAACAGACTAGAATCTACTAACCTTGTTGAATCAAGTGATGATGAGATACAGGTTCGAAGACCAACAGAAGGCATCCTAGCTGATCCAGCGGACGCCCAAGCAGATCCAGCTAAAGACGCCCAAGCTGATCCAGTTAGGGACGTCCAAGCTGCTCCAGTAGGGGATATCCAAGCAGACCCAGTAGGAGTGCAGAGGGAACAAGAGTAAATCACAATAACCTCTTACAGACCTGGTTTTTGGTGGAATAAGAATCATCCACCCGAGCTAGTCATCGGTAAGACGGTAACCCTTCTGCATCTCTTAGGACACGAGGGCCGGATGATGGACGAATATTTTAACTCTGCAATCATCTCGCATATAGAATCTAAGAAGATAGATGAGGCCTTAGCTGACCCAAGCTGGATAAAAGCTATGCAGGAAGAACTTAGTCAATTTGAACGTAGTAAAGTATGGCATCTAGTTTTCAGACCAACCAGTCAGAACATAATAGGCACTAAATGGGTCTTTAGAAACAAATTAGATGAAAATGGAAACGTAGTAAAAAACAATGCCACAGTAGTGGCACAAGGTTACGACAAGAAGAAGGAATAGACTGTGATGAATCTTTCGCACCGGTAGCCAGATTAGAAGCTATTTGTTGCATATGCTACTTTTAAAAACTTTAAAGTCTATCAAATGGATCTTAAAAGTGCATTCTTAAACGGCATCCTAAATGAGGAAGTGTACGTTGCACAGCCTCCTGGCTTCGTAGATCATACAAGACCAGATTATGTATACAAACTGGATAAAGCTCAGTACGGTCTGAAACAAGTACTAAGAGCTTGGTATGATACTCTGTCCAAATTCTTGATTGATCATGATTTTTTATTGGCTCAGTAGATAAGACTTTATTTAAATTTGTTAAAAAGAATCATGTCTTATTGGTCCAAATTTACGTGGACGATTATCTTTGGTTCGACTAATCCTAGCTGTGTGAAAAATTTTCCAAGCTGATGCAGGATAAGTTTGAGATGAGCATGATGGGGGAGCTAACTTTTTTCATTGGATTACAAGTCAAACAGCTTGAAGATAGAATCTTCATCAATCAAGCAAAATATACAAAGGAACTTCTGAAGAAATTTTGGGATGGACAAATGCTCTTCAGCAGCTACCCCGATGAAGCTTCAATCAAGCTAGACAAAGATGAAGTTGGTACTGCCGTAGAGGTAACCTTGTATCTGGGATGATTGGATCACTTTTGTATCTAACAGCGAGCAGACCGGACATTATATTTGCCTGTATTTGTGCACGTTTCTAAACTGATTAAAACAATCTCATTTCTTCGCTTGTGGGTAAAAATATAGAAACATGTGAACGGTGAAACGACGTGGGTATACGTGGCACAATAAGAGTGAAAGACATTTGAAAGTTAAGCCACGTAACCTTAAGATTCTTTAAAAAATTTGAAAAGACGTTTTAAATCTCAAATGTTCATCTTTTTACTATATCAGGTAGGAAACAGCTTGCAAACCCCTTGATAAGATCTAACAATAACAGTATCTAAACCAAATCGCAGACTTTGGTCTTAGCTGTTTGAAAGAAAATTTGTTCCCCCTGAACAGGTGCTCATGAAACAAAATTAAGACATATCTAAGAGACCTAATATATTTCTAAAGTAAGAAAACTTAGCGTCTGCTAGGGATTTGTGAATATGTCAGCTACGTGCTGATCTGTTGGAACATGCTCCTGCCAGATGTCCTTTTCAAGCACATGGTCTTGGATGAAATGATGTATAATATCAATATGTTTCGTTCGTGAGTGCAGCGCAGGTTTCTGAGTGCTAGCTATAGCACTTGTGTTATTAGAGAAAATGGGAGCTTCAGCTACATCAACGCCGTAGTCTCTAAGTTGTTGTATCCATCTGAGCACAGCATCTCCCACCTTCTAAGTACTCTGCCTCAGATGTAGACGTTGCGATGTATGTTTGCTTCTTTCTAAACTACGAGATTATTCTATCTCCCAAGAACTGACAAGTTCCACTTGTGTTACGCCGATCAATTTTGCAACCTATGTAATCTACATCTAAATAACCAAAGCTTCAATCAAGCTAGACAAAGATGAAGCTGGTACTGCCGTAGAGGTAATCTTGTATCATGAGATGTTTGGATCACTTTTGTATCTAACATCGAGCAGACCGGACATTATGTTCGCGGTCTGTATTTGTGCAGTTCCAAGCTGATCCAATTGCTGTTAAACGTATTTTGAAATATTTAAAGGGCACTCAGAACGTGGGTCTTTGATATCCCAAAGACTCAAGTTTCAATTTAATTGGTTACTCAGATACAGACACAGATTGTAAGATTGATCGACGTAGCACGAGTGAAACTTGTCAATTCTTGGGTGATAGACTAATTCCATGGCTTAGCTAAGCAAGACGCAGACGTCATTCGCGACGTCCACAGCTGAGGCAGAGTATCTAGCAGCTCCAAGAGCTGCTGTGTCAGATCTTATGAATTCAACAACAGCTTAGGGACTAGCTGAAGCACCCATCTTCTGTGATAACACAAGTGCAATTGTCTCACTCAAAATCCTATTTAGCATTCACGGACCAAGCATATTGACATACATCATTTCATAAGAGACCACATGCTGAAAAAGGACGTTTGGGTGGAGCATGTTCCAACAGATCAACACGTAGCTGATATTTTCACGAAACCTCTACCGGACGCTAAGTTCTTATTTTAAAAATATTTTAGGTCTCTTAGATATGACTTAATTATGTTCCGTGAGCATTTGTTCAGGTGGAACAAAGAAGTTCAAATAAGAACAAAAGTCTACTAAATGTCTCCAAGCAGATCGGGTCCGTGCTTGATCTGATACAGCTTAGGGACAAATCAGTCAGATCTTATCAAGGTGTTTGAACTAATGTTTCTGCGCTGATACAGTAAAATCGAACGGTTGAGATCATTTTGTCTTTTCAAATTCCTTTTAAATCGGACAGTCATTCTTTAAGTAATTTCAAAAGTTTTTAAATCTTAGAATGACACATGTCCACTATACTTTTCTCTCTCATCGTTCGAACGCATTAAGTTTTCGTCTTCCCTCTCTCCTCAATAACCTTTTTCAAAATTTCCGAGTATTCTGGCAGTATTTTCTCTCAACCCTACATTTTCTCAAATCCACTAACTCTTCACAGTTTCAAATGGCATCATTTGTCTACAATGCATTGCAGGTTAACTTCGACTCCGTGCTGAAAACGGACGATGAAGGAATGGTCCGGATGTTCAAGACCTTAGAGAACTCAGGCTGCGTGGATTTTTGGGGGTTTCAGTTTCTGTATTAGAGGAGGCGCTAACTCAGTTTCTTTGCCAACGCTACAGTGATTGCGGGGGTGATTGTCAGTAGAATGGCCAAGAGGAAGCTAGTGATAACTAAAGTGTTCTCCGAGACGTTTCATCTTTCGACAGAGGGTATAATCAGTTTCTCGGAACTTCCGACGAAAGCAGTACCGATATGAAGGTACTATTCTCAACAACTGTTCCATTCAAGCTTCTACCAAAAAGAAAGGAATGAAGGTGGAATATTGGTTGCTGAATGATATTGTGGCCAAGTCGCTGACGGCCAATGCAGGTTCTTTTGATGCAGTGACGGCAGAACGGTTTGATATTATGGTGGCGATCTGTTAGGCCCAAGATAATAAATGTGTACACTAGAAGGCCCAAGGCCCAAAATAGAGGGAAGAGTATAAATAGATAGGAAGCGGGTAGAGGCAGGGGATCGATTTAGTTGAGAGCAGTTGATATCTAGCTTGGCTAGAGGACAAGAGTATTCCTGGGATAGTGTCCATATCTCTGTAATTTCTCAATCATTCCTCTGTAATTCTTCAATTCAATCAATAAACGTTCTTCTTTGATTCAATTCGGTGCATAGAGATCCAGTTACGTGTGTAAGGACGTAACACGATCAGCGCCGGGATTAAGATTAACTGGGCGCACGTGTTGTTTCAAACTCTAGCTACCATGGTCTCTTTGCTTGGCAAGCAATAACAAGGGTACGCCGTGCAGCTCAGCTTGCTGCTTGAGAAGTTGGTTAAAGCGGATCTTGAGGAGTCTGTGGCTCTACATCCCTTAAAGTGTTGAACACCAAGTCAGTTCACACTTATCTGAAGAAGAACCAAGACTCTGCTCCCAATAAGAACAAACTATCTGGGGATAAGGCAGATGAAGCTACCGAGCCGAAGAAGAAGAAGAAGCTGAAGCAGAAGAAGCAAAGAAAGCTATGACTGAGCAATCAGCACAGGAGCTTATTGCGGTAGAAGAGCTTCCACCCATAGTCCAATAGTTTTTTTGTGTAAGCTACTGAAGCTACAGATTCTTTTGAGCAACCGGCTCCAGTGGCAAGGCAACCGGATACTGGAGATGAGCATCAGGGTCAAGCTGATTTTATCCCGCCTAGTCCAACTGATTCTGGTATTTCTATTTATTCTCACTTCCATTCAGATAATAATGTGGAAAATCAGGTTCCCAGCTCTTCAGTTTGGAAATTGTACAGTTTACAGAACAGGGAGCCGATACGGTAGCGACACCAGATCTTGGCAAAGCTGTTTCTTCAGATCAACCGCCTATCAATGTCTCTACAAGTACCCTGGCAACTTTCGATATTGTTTCAGAATTCACCACGATGAAAAGAGTCGTTGCATCTTTAGAATCCTCCATTACGAAGATGTGGGATGAACAGACATTTGTAAAATACGACTCTATGGATGATGTGGTGGCCACCGTCAACACTACTCAGTCCGCCTTGGAAACTAATCTTGTCCGTCAATTAATGAAAGCCATCAATATTTTGCAAATGAAATAACCTCAATCAGATCGCAACTTGCTGCAATGGTCGATTGCCTCAAGGAACTAAGTGATGCCAAAAAGGGGGAAGGTAACAGTAAAAAGAGAAGGCTGATTTGAGGAACCACCTTAGGAGCTTAGATCTTTTTTTTACAAAGCTGATTGTATTTGTAAGCTTTTACAAGTATAATAAAATATATTTTTCGTCACATGTTTTGTCATCACCAAAAAGGGGGAAACTGATGGAAAATTTAAGTTTTGGTGAAGACAAAATATTGCATAAGTAAATCAGCTCAGAGATTAATCGATCGGATCAGGTCAGAGCTTACTGCGTTAATTATCAAATCAGATCGCAGCTAAGCTGAGTAAAGACAAAGATATTCAGATCGGAGCTAAGCTGAGTAAAGACAAAGATATTCAGATCAGGCATTCAGGTCGGATCTAAGCTGAGTAAAGACAACTCAGCTCAAGATACTTAGAACAAATCAGATCGGGAGATCAGCTCAGTTAAGCGGTCAGACCGAATTAGCATAGTATATATATCAATTCAGAGTGAACAGCTCGGAGCATAATCCGTTCAGATCAGCTGAGAACGTCTAAGCTGGAACAGTACAGAACAGAGTAACGAATCAGATTAGCTTAGAGCTGTTCAGCACAAAAAAAAGTCAGCTTGCAATAAGATTCTGAAATCAACGTTCATGAGATGGATCTATCCATTCAATTTTCAAATTAGAACCAAGCTGAGTAAGGACAACTCAGCTCAATGTTTCGGATTAGAACTAAGCTGATAAAGGACAAATCAGCTCGGATACGATCATATTTTGAGGTACCGTATACGACAATTAGCTTTATTTGATGTGTTGACCTCTCAAGATTTCTTTATAGTCGTTGGGACTACTTTTAGCAAAATCCAGATATGCCAAAGATCTGTTTTCAACTGAAAACGACAGAGTGTGTGCCAAAAGGGGAAAGCATTTAATGAAGACGTACGTAAATAGTACAAGCATTAAATACTCAGCAGACAAATTCTTTGGATAAATACGACGTGTCTACAGATAACATTTATTACCGTTGGATCCAAAGAGTATAAATTGGAGAAGCTAATCAGTTCAGGGAGGATGTGAATCGAAAATTCTACTAACCTCAGCAACTTAAACGAAACGAGCTCAGAAATCGATTTCATATCAATTCTGTATAAGTGTTCAACTCGTTACTGAAACTTATTTTGGCTTTGTACTAAAATTCTTATTCTTGACAGAGCCTTAAACAAACTGTAAACACACCCTGAGTGTTGGTGCATTGTGAGACTAGGAGTTCAGCTCGGGTGTGACCTGACTGAGTGGGTTTGTACAAATGGTTGTATAAATCAAAGTCTTCTAATGAAAATCCTTCCTTGTTAGGAAGAAGGGGACGTAGAAGCATTGCTTCGAACTTTCATAAACAAATCTCTAATTCTATAATTTTTTTACTTCACGCATTCATTTTACGTTCGCTGTTTGATTGTACTCATTCCGCATAAAATATTTTTATTGTTCAAGAAACAGAGTGGCTGAGTACAGGTATTTGGCTGTTAATTCAGCTGATTTGCAAAGAGTTTTCAAAAACACAAACATTTTTAAAGGAGTTTTTTCAAACCCCCCTTCTAAACTAAGTTTTTTATTTTCGATCCCAACATCCGCAACTTGTAGTTGTGTAGGAACGTAGGTAAGCTTCACTGTTCCCTTTTCAAGCTTCTCCCTTGTAAAGTGACGATCAACTTCAACATGCTTGGTGCGATCATGATGGACTGGGTTCTTTGCAATGCTGATTGCAGCTTGGTTGTCACACTTTAATTTGACAGATTGGTGACAATCTAGTTTTAATTCCCTGAGTAGCCTCTGGAGCCATATCACTTCACATATCCCATGAGCTAGTGATCTAAACTCGGCCTCGGCACTACTTCTTGCCACCAAAGGTTGCTTCTTACTTCCCCATGTGACTAGATTAGCCCCATACAAATGTACAATAACCATATGTAGATCGCCTGTCATGAGGAGAGCCTGCCCAATCTGCAAAAGTGTACACTTCGATATTCCTAGTTTGGTTCTTGACGAATGACAATCCTTGGCCCGTTGCTCTTTTGAAGTACCGCAATACTCGATAGACAGCCTCTATATGGTCCTCTTTTTGCGTTCATGAATTGACTGATAAAACAAACAGCAAAGCCTATGTCCGCAGTGTGTGAGAAAGGTATATGAGCTTCCCATATGTCTTCAATATCTTCCTTTATCAACCAATGGGCTGTCCGTGTGCATTTCAAGCTTGATATTAGAATCCGTAGGTGTATCTGCAGACTTGCAACCCAACATGCAGGTTTCCTTCAACAAGTCCAAGACATATTTTTGTTGAGAGAGGACAATTCCTTGTGATGACCTAGCCACTTCCATACCTAGGAAAAATTTCAGATGCCCCAAATCTGTCATCAAAAATTCTTTTAATAGCAGCAACTTTACATGCATCATTTTATCCTCATGATTTCCTGTAAAGACAGTATCATCAACATAGCCAATGATAACAGTGAGTTTACCTTCCTTGGAGTGCTTGACGAACAACGTGTGGTCAGATTGCACACTGAGTGTATCCATCTTTCTTTAGAAGTGAATCCGTAAACCAGGCTCGAGGCGATTGTTTCAAGCCATAATAAAGTGTCTTGTTTAGTTTGCACACCTTATTTACAGTGGAATTGGATTCAAATCCCGGTGGAATAGCCAGGTTTGGTTTGTTTCGAGAGCTCTTATTTCATCAAAGGCTGCTGTTTTCCAGTTTGGATCTTGTAGAGCTTCGACGATGTTTGAAGGCACGATTACCTGATCCAGATTTGATACAAATGCTCGATAAGTATGTGATAAGTGATCAAGATAGATAAACTTACTGATAGGGTGTTGAGTGCAAGTTCTGAACCCCTACCTTAATGCAATGGGCCAATCATCAGTAATATCACATCCAATAATAGATGGGTTAGGACTCATCGTACATTTTTGATCCGCTTCTTCAGGAACTGGTTGTGGAGAAGTGTCCTAGGCTAGCTGATCCTGTACCAGGACCTAATGAGAAGGCCTTCTACGATAATAAACATGGAGAGGGTCGAATGTTGGAGAGGAGGTTAATGGCGAGAGGTGGAATCACTGGGTGGGTGTATGCAAGGGTGGAGATATAGATGGTGTGTGTTGTGAAGGTAAGGAATGTGTTTGTCTTTGACTTCGAAATCCCGAGGATCATCAGTTTGTATGTGCTCCCCCTGAACAGAGGATTTGGGAAAGGATTCTGTTACAAAAAATGTGACATCCCTGGAGGTAAAACGTTTTTACACGATAGGAGAATGGTGGAGATATAGATGGTGTGTGTTGTGAAGAAGGTAAGGAATGTGTTTGTCTTTGACTTCGAAATCCCGAGGATCATCAGTTTGTATGTGCTCCCCCTGAACAGAGGATTTGGGAAAGGATTCTGTTACAAAAAATGTGACATCCCTGGAGGTAAACGTTTTTACACGATCGGAGAATGGCATTTGTATCCCTTACCAAGGAAGATGCACTTGATTGAGCGTGGCTCAAGTTTCCCGCGATGTCATTCAAAGATTTTAGTGGGAGGGTGAAGATGGATAAAAATTAAGGAGGGTTTGGACAGGAGCTTTGAAGTTGAGAACACGGGAAGGCATGCGATTAACGAGGTAAGTCGCAGTGATAACATCACCCCATTAGTGAACAACAGAGACCGAGAGACTTCGAGTAAATGACGATTTTCCCGTTCAGAGACACCATTTGTTGTGGGGTGTCGACACATGAGCTTTGGTGAACGTGAACAATGCCCCGAGCGAGTTAATAATCACCCATGACAGAGTTGAAGAAGTCTCGTGCACGGTCAGTTTGGAGGATTTTGAATTTTGGTTGAGAACTATGTTTGGAACATCATATTAAAGTTTTAAATATTTGTGATGCCTCACATTTGTCTTTCACAAGGAATACCCACGAGAGACGAGTATGATCATCCACAAATAACAAAAACCAACCGGCACCCGTAATGTTTTTCACTTTCGAGGGTCCCCAAACATCGCTGTGTATGCGTGAAAATGGTTTTGAAGGTTTGTAAGATTGTGAAGTAAAGTGTTTCGTGCATGATTAGAAAATTGGCAAACATCACATCAAGGATTTTAACCTCTTTATTGTTGAATAAAGAAGGAAACAGCTCCTGAAGGTATGAAATTTGGATGCCCTAACCTAAGGTGCTATAATAAAATATTACTAATCTTATTGGAATGTAAACAAGAAAATATTGCTGGGACACAGGCCGTTGAGACTTGATGAAGGAGTACTCGAGAGGCTCTTCATCTGGGGGAGGTATAATCGGCCAAAAACATAGTACCACAATGAAGATCATGGTCGAGTTGACCGATAGATAGTAATTTTCAACTAAGCTCAGGGACAAACAACACACTGTTCAAGCAATAGATCTGAAGTTAACTGGATAGACACATAACCCAGTACTTTCGTGTTGGTCCCATTAGCAATTCGAACAGATTGTGGATCCTGAAATAGGCTGAATGAGGCCAAAAAAATCAAAATTTACAGTCATGTGGTCCAAAGCACCAGAGTCGACAATCCAAGATGTGGAATAATCATTCCTGGATAGTAAAGCAAAGGGAATATCACCTCGAAGAGCAGCACTTACTATGCCAACAATCGATTGATATGTCGGTGAACTATTCTGACCAAATAGCTGATGAAGAACATCCAATTGCTCTTTTGTGAATGGCTGGTCAGAAGGAGAGGAAGCTGTAATCGCAACATGGACACGTCAATGGCGGGAAGGCTTCCAGTCAGCTGGTTTACCATGAATACTACACCAACAAGTGTCAATGTGGTGAGTTGGTTTTCTTCATTTCTCACACCATGGCCAACCTTGGCTCAAAGTGCTCTTTTGAAAGGAGGGATGTGGAGTATTTCTTACACCAGTAGGGGCAAGAGAGTTATCTGAAGAGGAGATATGATGGCGTTGGGAAGCAATGGCGGAACCATCCGGGTGGGAAACAGAGGTTGAAGAAGCACCTAACATCACTTTGTGGGGGCTATCTTCCAATCGCACCTCAGAGAACGTCGAGCGGAGATTGGGCAGAGGCTTAGAACTAAGGATGCGGACCCGAACATCATCTAGCGTGTTGTTAAGGCCCATCAAAAATTGAAATAATCTCTTCTGCTCGATAATTGATTTGTATCAATGCTCATCGTGAGAACATTTCCAATCGTAGATTTCATACAAATCAAGTTGTTGCTAGTTTCGTGTGAGAATCGTGAAGTAGGTGGTGACACTGTTGTCACCTTGGCACACGCATAGAGGGTTGTTTCAATGGCAAAGAGTTTGACGCTATTGTCTTTGCAAGACTAGGCGTCTCGCGCTGCTTCCGATATGTCTTTCGCGGTAGTATATAGTAGGAAGTTCTCGCCGATCTCAGGGGACAACGAGTTGATGACCACTACACCAGATTGTTGTCGGGCTTCCAGGATTTGAAATTGGATGGTTGACTTCAGGGCGAGGCACGGAACCAGTGAGTTAGTCATCCTTCCCGCGACTGCATACGTACATCATGACGGATTGGGACCAAGGGATGAAGTTTTGTCAATTCGATTTGTGGATGGTGACCAATTGAGGGGACGTATCACCCAGACAATGGGATGTGATCGCTAGGGTCATCTCGACGTCGGAGGAGGACGGTGGTTTGGAGGTAGCCATGCCGTAGTTGGCCATCGGCAGTACCTCTGCTCTGATACCATGTGGAATAGAGAAAAGGAATAGAGAATAGTTTTTCTTATTTCTTATCTTGATGATGAAGTACAATGCATATATTTATACTAGTCTAGCTAAACAAACTTAATCTTATTAAACAACTTAACTAACCTAATTTAATCTAATTTAAACTTTAAACAAGTGATAGAAGATAGGAATGATCAAGTCTAACTAATATTATCTAATATTCAACAATCAGTAGACTTGGTAGATTAATATGCTTAAGGGCCGTGTCATGTCCGTAGTCTCTGGTCCCTTCCATCTTCATGGTATCAGATCGAACTCTAGTGACGGTACTCCAACATCGATGTCCAAATCGAAAGCATAGGACTGAGCGGTTAAGAAGAAACTTATGGAAAGCAAAGTTTTACAGGCTGATTACTTATTGAATAGATGTCCTTTTCGAAGGAAATTTGCAAACAAACAGCGAAGTACATGACGCAAAAATGCTGAATAAATGAGTATACGTGAAAAATGGTTCATTTACTTATCGCTTGTCACATGTTTTGCAATATCTTACATCTAAGTAAGGATTAAAACGTTTTCATTTACTTATCATTTGTCACATGTTTTGCAATAACTTATGTCTAGTAAGGATTAAAATGATTTAATATGGAACCTGCACCTCATCTAGAGACTTCTCAAATTGAAGATTTACACTCTCAGCATGAGCACGCATAACAGGAACTCTTATGCAAGTAGCAGTCACTTTCACACTCGTATCATTCTGCAGCACAATGTAGAAGAAAAGGTCAGTTAAACATGATAATATACAACTTATTCATGGCAAAAACCGTGAAATCAAGTAGGAAATGATCCACTGCACAAAGTTTGACAGTTCTCTTATGTATTTAAACAAATGCATTACCCATATTTTTCTTGTCTCTTTCACTAATTTCATCTCCTCTTCATTGTATCCATTGGAAACGATTGGTGCATTGTGCGAAAACAGGTTAAATGCATACTGCACAAAAGTACAAAGTTACTAAAATCGATATGATAATATGATGCAGAAAATAGTTGGAGCATCAAATATGAGTAAAACACAAGAACAGTAAAGTAAACCTGCTGCTTAAAAATTTGACAGGTTAGCTCTTTTCCTTCCAGCACCTGTTGAGAACAAATATTAATGCGTCCCTTGATCATGTGTAAGATTAAAAGAACTAACAAGCCAGAAAAACACCTCACGAGTCTGTTGTTCAAGCTCTTCCATTGCAGCAGCTCCAGCACCACTAGCTGCCTGGTATGTGCTGACAACCATTCGTTTGACCTGCAAAATTTGGCAGTATAAATACTCCCATATACATTAGCAAGTACAAACTGTGTCGATCAATTATTGCCCAGAGCATCCAGGAACCTCTTATTTGTTTGCAGAGATAAATAATTATTGTGGAATCTATTCCGGGGATATAAAAATATCGAAGAAATTTTCAGTTAGAACTTCCAAAGTAACTCCCGGAAATTTCTTTATATTTTGAGATGGTGCAAATAAATATAATACTCTTGAGATACTCATACTCTCAAATATATCAATTTTACTGGTACGAATTCAAAGAAAATTATCCCTTAATTCCAAACAGATCTATATGTTCCAAAGTCAGCAGTAAAATATTATAAAAACTTCACTAACTTGAAAAATTAACTTACAAATTAATACTTTTGAGCCGGTGAACCTCAAAATATGATTAGAAACATAAAAGTGAAAAACTTCATAACCAATGGTTTGTAACCGAACCACGTTATACAAATTTTATCACAAATCTGGAAACAGAATTATATCTTCAAAATATTTAGCTTCTCTCACTTGACTCGTGGGTTTTAGCTTCAGTGATTACAAAAGTCATTATAAACATGGCATAAGTGGAAAACGGCTGAGGATTAAAATCATAAATGTGTCAGAATCCATAATAATGTTTTGCGATCTAGGATTAGAAAAAGAAAGGAAACTTCGTTCATTATTCCTCTTAAATTAAATCAATCTAATCATGTGCAATGTTCAATATTTCATCAAACTATACTTTCAATGTGGTGTGTTAATAAAACAAAGCCTCAATTTTAGTTCAAATAGAACATCCTCGAACTCATGTTAACGTCTCACGCGTTCGCAAATGTATCAACATAGACGTAAGAGACTATCAACAAAACTTCATTGCTATGGACCCATGTATCAATTACTCCGATAAAAGAACACCTCGAGAAATTTATTCAATGGGATCTGTAGGGGTCATAATCAATTCTAGCCATTGAAGATCCTAAAGCATGGCAGGTTGAGCAGCCAGTGTTATAGGGAATGTCGTAAGCTGCGATAAAATGTTGGTGCAATGAGTAGAGTAAACGTTGTAGCATCAAACTAGTTAACACTAACGGAACAAATAAGTAAATAGTGCACGTTCAAGCTACTTTCATATGCTTTGCTCTACATGTACAGTGACAAAAATATCTTGCTACAGCATATGGAAAACACCAAACATGCTCCACTAATCTTAACTATCGTCCTTGTGTCTGCCGTTCAACCATGCAAAATACCATAAAATCACGTCCATATAGATAAATCAAGCAAATACATATGGCATGACCATATATGACAAAAATGACAGTTTTCAACATTTAAGCCATGTTCGCTTATTCTGATCAAGACATGGAAATATAGATTCATTAAATCCATAATTGTCATTCCATTTCAACATGCTTGTGACTATATTTGGGTCAACCACATCATAATCTTCTAATTACAGATGAATATATGTAGTCAACTTATTATCCCAATCTCTTTAGAGCAGACATGTACCAATCCGCAAATAACATCAAGATCATGGTAAAACAAAATCTTCTACAAGGCAAACCTTGCCTCCACACAAACTTACACGGAAAACCAGAGTGAAATCATAATCAAATAAAGAAATATAAAAAGAAAAACTGTACTTTAGCTCGGTGATGAAGTGGGGTGGCAGCCATGAGGCAAATAATGGTAGAACAATTCGGATTCGCAATAAGCGCTCCTTTCCCACTTTTCAGCTTAATCCCCTCCATAGCCGCCGGATTCACTTCCGGGATCACGAGCGGGATTCCATCATCCATCCTAAACGCGGAGCTATTATCTACTACAATGGCGCCTTTTTCAACGGCTATAGGCCCGAATTTCTTGCTTATACTCCCCCCAGCGCTGAAAAGCGCAATGTCAACGTCGTCGAAGCTGTTCTCTCCCAGTTCCTCGATTGTGTAGCTTCGGTTCTCATATGTCATGGTCTTTCCCGCGGAGCGCCTGGAGGCCAGGAGCTTGAGGGAACGATAGGGGAAGTCACGATGGGATAGGACGGAGAGGAATTCTTGGCCCACAGCGCCGGTGACGCCGACGATCGCAATTGATGGGCCGTCTTCTTTGAGCGACATTCGGACGGAGAAATGAGGGTTGCAGCGACGTGAGAGAGGGAGGTGAGGACTACTGTTTTGGAGAAAGAGGGCATTCACATTGTGGCGCGCAAATAGAATAGGGATTTTCATTTCGCAAGTACGGTGGCGACGGCGGATGGCGGATGGCGGATGGCGGCTGGGAAAATGCAATGTAGTGTTTAAGTAGGGTTGATCGAAAGCCGTCGGACTGGATCCAAGCAAGGAGTAAGAACACAACAAAACAGAGGCCCTCCAGTTGAACCCGGAATCGGCCGGCAAGTCGAGTTAATATATAAAAATAAAAAATAAATAAATAAATAGAAAGTAAAGTTCAACGGACCAGCCGGTTCGGGCTACGGTCGGGTCGACCGTTAACATAAAAAAAAATAATAAAAAAACATACAACGGTCGGCCCGGCGGACTGCCGGGACCATCGTTGCAAAATTTAAAAAAAAAAATTGTCTATAAATACCCCAACTCTTTTCATTTCATTGCACATCAACTTCTCTAAATCTTCTTTTATATCTCAATCTTCTATCTCTCAATCTTTTATCTTTATATCTCATATTCTTATCTCGTAAGTTCTTAAGCTCTCGTAAATCCCTAATTTCTTCTTTTTGTAATCTATCAACTACTACATTACAAATGACGGAATCAAGTCGTCGTCGTGGTCGTAAGGGAAAATCTGTTGTTCCCCCTACGACTGATGTTTCTCCATTAAACATCGAAGATCTTGATTTTCTATTCGACGACGATGAAAATACTCAACAAGAAGTTGAAGTCCAACCAACACGTCAACAAAGTCAAGGGACTCAAGGTAGCACATCGATACCGTAGTATCGATGGGTGGGCGGTCAAAATCCGACATCTTCATCAAACCTTTTGATAAGGTGGCATTTTCTTCAAGCAATTTGCAAGTATTGTTCAAAATCATATAAATGGCAACATGAAGGAGGATATGGCACATTGACCGGCACATCGAGAAGAATCATTCGGTGGAAATTGGTATTTATAGAACTCAAACTCAAATACCAAATTTTCATCCCAATCTGGTAACGACTCTCAACTTTTTAAATTTACTGAATCTCAATTTAGGGATGAAACTGCTATATTTGTTGCTGTAGAACAACTTTCATTTAGTTTTGGTGATAAATTATCTTTTGAAAATTGGCTTCATCTAGTGTTAATCCTGCAATTAGACGCATCCCACGTAATACACTTAAACGCACTATTCACAAATTACTTGCTACACAAAAAAGGAATTGATTAAAGAATTTGCTAGTTTAGATAATAAAGTTTCTTCGTGTTCTGATATTTGGAGTGATCATTGGCAATCGTGCTCATACATGGGAATTACTTGTCATTGGATTGATAATGCATGGAATATTCAAAAATATTTGCTTGCATATCGCTGTTTCAATGATCCACACACTGCACAAAATATTTTCCATCTGATGTTTATTATTTTAGAATAATATGGTTTGACTTCAAAAAAATTTTCAATTTCTTTTGATAATGCAAGTGCAAACACTTGTAGTATTGATGAACTAATTAGACTGTGTCAACCATCGATAGGTGGTAAATTTTTTCATATTAGATGCACATGTCATATTTTTAACTTGTGTGTACAAGATAACCTTAAAAGTTTAGAACTTTATATTAAACCAATTAGATCTGCAATTCATTATCTGTGTACACATCCCCAATTTATGAAACAATGGGATAAATTTTGTAAAATAAATAGCATAAGGCCGAAACGGTTTGCGCATGATGTTCCAACACGTTGGAACTCAACGTACAAACTTTTGTTGTTCACATTCGAATATAAAGATTTACTATGTGGATTTTTTGGACAAATTATTCAACAAGTATTTATTTATATTCAAACCAATGGAATATTTGCACCACTATATGTGAAATTTTAAAAGTTTTCAATGATGCCACTGACCAACTTTCTGGTGTATATTATCTTACATGTCATTTAGTTGTAACACATCTTTGTAATGTTGCATGTCTTTTAGCGAACATTTAAATTCTAATTATCCCGCATTAATTGAATGCATTATTAGTATGAAAACAAAATGGGAAAAATATTTTTTTAATATTCCTGATATTAGACCCTAGACTTAAATGAGATAGTTTAGTTGAATTGCTTACATTGTACTATGATTCCTTGGATCCAATTACTGACGCATGTCTTTCTTCTTCCATGATTATTTTTAGTGTTAAAAATAGTTTAACTGAACTTTATACTGAATATAATATGGTTCACAAGTTGGTTCATAAGCACAACAACACACCACTTCTAGTAGCACCACGTCACGACTATCCAAGGCTCAATTTTTAGTTCGTGACCGGACGAAACGTCCTCGAGAATCCTCAAGTTCCAATCTGGAACTTGAGAATTATTGAACCACTACTTTTGATTTTAGTGATGCAGACGAGGACACGTTCGACATACTGAGATGGTGGGCTGAAAAGACGCAAGTATATCCAATTTTGTCTTTAATGGCAAAGAAGATTCTTGCATGTCCTGTTTCAATGGTTGCAGTGGAGCAAGCGGTTAGTATGGGAGGAAATACGCTGGACGAGAGGAGATCTACTATTAGGCCGGAGAATTTGGAAGCACAATGTCTTCTTAACGATTGGTCAAGAGCTGCCTCAAGAACACAAGATACCAAAATGAGACAAATGACGACGAAGACACCGAGGACACTTCTGGAACAACAACTGGAGGAGGCACAAGTGATTAGATCAATTTCCCAATTTAATTCGTCTTTTACTTTCTATTGTAATTTTAACTTAATTGTATTGTTATTCAATTATATTTATTTTTTGAAATTATTTACATTTCAAATTTTAAATTCAAATACTAATTATTATTCTTTTAAATTCAAATTCGAATTCAAACACAAATTAAGATTCGAATTCAAAATTCAAAAATTCAAATTAAAATTCGAATTAATTAAAATTCAAATTCTGAAATCAAAATTCAATTCGAAATTCGAATTTCAAAAATCAAAATTCCAATTTCAAATTAAATTATGAAAAAACCTATTTTTTAAAAAATGAAATTCCTTTTTTCTTTTAAAACTTAATTTTTAATTTTTTTTCCTACGAAATTCAATTTTAAATTTTTTTAATAACCTGAACCGGACCGAAACCGTCGTTTCCAAACCCGGACCAAAACCGGTTCTCACGTTTCTGGTTCCGATTCCAGGTTTTTTTTTAAACTTAAATACACCTTTGATTTAGAAATCAAAGGGATCTTGAGCGGATGGTCCACCGAAAGGGTCCGATGAGATCGATTCTTCCGAATTTGCAGATTTTGCCGAACATTGAGACATATATTCAAAAATTTGGTTTTGCAGTTCTGGATTATTTTTGAATGCTTCAAAGAAATCATTTTGAACTGGGCTGGTGGTATTTTGCTTGGGTTTTTGAGAAGTGTGAGAAGTGTGTGCGGGGGCCTTTTGTTTCTGGTCAGTGGATGAATATTTGGGCTTTTGTCATGTAGCTAAGAAGTGTCTAACAGCATGTTCATTGCAGAGGTGGGTTTGAAATTTGCCCCACCATTTGATTTTATGAATACGTACCAAAGAAAAGGGGACAGGGTCAGGATATAGTTTTTGAAAATCGAAATCCCAGGCAAAAATCCATGGGACTTTGAATTCAGCATAAAATTTGAGAGGTTTTTGGAAATTGTTTAGGAAGGAGGATTCAGAGAAAACCTCTAATCCTTTTTTGACATCTTGAGGGAGTATTGAGGAATCAGAACCCATTTGTTTCCACCATCGTAGAACCAAACAGGGAAATTTGAATCACAACCAGAATGGAAAGAGAAGAACCATGAATGGGAGAAAGGCCGAAGATAAAATGCTCGGAACCAGGCGTTTTTGTAGTCTATGTAATTAAAGGTAGGAGGTGAAAAATGAACAGAAAAGGAACGTGTTTTGAATATGCCATATGGACGAGTTTGAGTAAGTTCATCCCATTGACCTACGGAAATAACCTGTTTGATAATGCATCTAGAATAGATAATGTCACCCTTTGAATCCTTTTTGTGGATAAATTCAACCGAATCAGTATCCACAAGAATGAGCTCATAAAATTTTTGAGAGTGGACATGGTTGTTTGACTCCGAAAATTGAGTAGAGGGAAACGTTTATGAAGGTAATCCTGTTTTTTGATATGTTGGGGAATTTCAGTAAATGGAGTAAAACCAAGGTTTTCAGGCCATGGTTTGGAAACATATTTGTATTCGTCATTATTTTGAGGTAATTGAGAAGAAGTTTGAGCCGGTGTTGAGGGTGAGGCTAGGACTGATTTGTAAGATAGTTCAGGAAGGTTTTGAAGAGGGCTGTAACGGTTGAAATTTGAAGTGAGAGGGGGAAATTGACCAGTAGGTCTTTGAGTAGGTGATTTGGTAGGTGTTGAAGGTTGGCTGATTTGAACTAATTCTTTTGTAGTGGTTTTCGGCATCTCATAGTCTTTTGCAGTTTGAATTTTCTGCTTTGAAGGATCCATCTGCAAGAAATTTTTGTTTGCCTTGTAAAAATTCTCTGGTAAGGAAGTCAGGAAGAGAGTTATCTTCTCCTTTGATGAACTCAATTGTAAAATCAAAAACAGAGAGTATTGCTTGCCAGGGGGCAAAAATTGGTTTGAAAACGAGATTTTGAACCTCTTTGAAAATAACCTCCTTAGCAGATTTGCAATCAACTCGTAAAAGAAATGTTTTATTAAAAAGATCATCTTGGAATTTTGAAACACAAAGAACAATGGATAAAATTTCTTTTTTGATGGTTGAATAATTTTTTTGAGGGCCGAGCCAAATACCGGAATGAAATTTAACTAACTGTTCTTGGGATTCTAATCGTTGTTTGAGTATACCACCATAACCTATGTCGGAGACATCAGTATCAATTATCATAAAAGCGTTAGGGCTAGGAATACCTAAACATGGTAAGGTTTAAACCTTGGATTTTATACTATGGGCGATACTGGTATGGGTATCCGTCCACGGGGGAGGATTCTTTTGAAGACGTTCATATAATGGTTGCAGATTTGTCGTAATTTTGGGAATTCGGTATATAATTTAAACATCCTAAAAATCTTTGAAGTTGATTTTTGTCCTTTATTTTGTCTGGAAATTTTTCTGAAAATTGAATAACTCTATGAATTGGTTTAATGATATTTCATGTCCTAGAAACCGATTTGAGGTTTGAAATAATTTCATTTTCTTTTGGGACAGAACTAAGCCATTCTGTTTTATAATTTGGAGGAAGTGTTTTAAATGTTTAAAATGTTGATCTAAATTTTCTGAAAATATGAGAATGTCATCAATATACAATATTAAAGAGGTATAAGGATTGAAAATATCGTTCATGATTCTCTGGAATTCGGAAGGAGCGTTTTTAAGCCCGAATGGCATTACATTCCACTTGTAATGGTCAAAGGGCACTGTGAAAGCTGTTTTGTGACGATCTGATTCTGCAATTTGTATTTCCCAGAAACCAGATTTAAGATCAAATTTGGAAATATTTTGGCTGAATGTAATCTATTGATTAGGTCTCTTTTATTTGGAATTGGATATCGTATCAATTGAAGAACTTTGTTTAAAGGTTTGTAATTAATGACTAATCTTGGAACTCCACGTTCTAATTCTGTTTGTTTAACTACATAAAAAGCAGAACAGCTCCAGGGGGATTTGGATGGGCGTATTAATTTTTTGTCTAAAAGTTCTTGAATTTCGTTTTGGCTGTGTCGCAAAAATTCCTGGTTCATTTGAATTGGCCAGGCTTTTGTAGGAAAATTGCGTTCATTGAAATCTTTTTCATAAGTTAAAGTTACAATATGACTCTTGCGATCCCAGAAGGCATTTGGGAGTTCGCTACAGATTTGGTTAGTAATAAGGGTTTCTAATTCATGTATCTTCTGTTTAATTTGAGGATTAGTTAATTGTTCTTCAATTTGAAGATAAGGAATCTCTTCCTTTAAAGAATTAATAAGTTGTTTTTTATGATGAATAACATTTATTTGTTTAAAAATTGAAGAATTTTGCAATAATAATATTTCTTTTGTTTGACAAATTTGATGAATGGGAAAAGAATATGTCGACCATGGATTTTAGTATACACGCTCTTATTATTTACTTGAAAAGGGTAAATTTGTGTAAGAAAAGGAGTGCCGAGAATCATATATTGTGATATGTCATGGACAAGAGTGAACACATTTTTAAACAATAACCATTATTACAAATGTGTGCATTTGATAATTTGTATCTTATGTCGAGGGGTTTTGAATTAGCAGTATACAATTTTTCTGTTGTTTTCTCATAGTACTTTGAGGGTATTACGCCTTCGCGTAAAACATTATGATCTGCCCCGGAGTCAACAAGGGCAATAAGAGTAATTTTGAAATCGTTTATAACTAAGTCTATGTTGACGTACCATTTTTGGAATTCAATATTTTGTATAGAGTTAATGAAATTGCTTGTTGATGCTTGATTAAGGGGATCGATATTGATTTCATCAATATCTTCAGGTACAATATTTTTTGAATTGATCAATAATAATTCTATATCTTTTTCTCGAAGGGAAAATAAATCTATTTGGAGTTGATTAACCTGTTTTTTGAGAAGGTTAATGTAATGCCCAGATATTTTAGAGGCCACAATTAGAAAGTTATGAGATTGAGGGATTACAATGCTATTCTATTCAACTCTTGATTTAATCAAGTTTCAGATATGTATTGTTTAGCTTTTATCATTTAAGAGCTAAACTTCAGACTTCATGTTTATGTAAATTCAGCCTTCGATGTGCATTGAATTGAGTTTCAGCTTTTCGTGATATCAGTTGTCACATTATGTTAAAGATTCAGACGTTGGTTTTATGTTTTGAATAGCCTTCAGTATTGAACAGATTTCAGATGTCAGGAATGCAATTTGCAGTAGATGTCTAGTCAATTCCTACAAGCCAATCGAATCTTTGTTTTAACTAAAATCGTTCGGTTTCCATATGCATCATTTGGTTTAAAACAGAGTACGCTTTTAGGAGATTTGAGCATCTTGATTAAACGTGTTTCTTTTCTTAGGCATTTTAAATCATATAAATAGGATGATAAGCTGTTTCATGCATCATTATCTTCAAAACAAATTAGTTCAAAGCGGTGCTCTCTCTCTAAGAAACCGAGCAAAAGTCTTTTAAAGCTTTTCGAAGGAGGCGATCGGAGTGTTGGTGATTTGCTGAATTTCTACTTTGATTTGTGTTCAAGAATTCAGGCAAGTAAACTCTGTTTCTTGCTCACTCAGTGAAAGCATATATTCAGTTCTCTTTTGCATGTTTGTATGTGAATTTAAAGAAAAGGAAGATGGCTGCGGCTGTTCTTCAGGAAAACCAAAAGTTCATGCTCTGTTTTTATGAAAAGTACGATTTTACTGTATTTGATTCAGAAATGTTTTAGAAAATGGTTTTATGATGTTCGTGCAGTATATTCTTGAGAATTCTAAAAGATATATCATCGAAGTAGCTTACAAGTAGCTTATTCGATTATTTCCAGAAATTTCTTGAGATATTTTGAATTCTTCAGACGAAGGTAACTGTTGTAGTTCATGTTCTTCCACACGGTTAAGTCTGAAATATGGTTCTTATACCACGACTTATATTTCTTTGTTGAAAATATTCTCAGTGTTGTACTCAGCTGTTGGCAGCTGTTTTATGGTTTATGTTCATCAGCTGTTGTATTGTCTGTCTTCAGCTGTTGCGTTGATTCGTGTTACTGTTGAACTATCTGACATCAGCTGTTGTTTTGTTAATCATCAGCTGTTGTCAGCAGTTACATTCGTTCATGTACAACTGTTACTTCGTTGGTACTCATCTGCTGTCAGCTGTTGCGTTGTTTTCATCAGCTGTTGTTTTCAGCTGTTGCAATATTTCGTCGTCAGCTGTTGCACTAGTTGTATTCAGCCGTTGTTTTGTTCAGACGTCTGAGGTATTCATTATTTGTTCAACGTCTGAAAGTCCTTGTTTAAGTTGCGTTGAAATCTGAGTTGACCAATCAAAGTCTGAATTGTTTCTTCCTCGTTGCGATGTTTCTGTACCATCAGCTGTTACCTGTTTACTTCCCTATTCTTCTTCGATTGATAACGAAATTCCAGAATTTGATTCCTTATTCATTTCCACTTCAATTTAAATGAATTATTCGATTTAATTGACAGATTCAAGTAGAGCTTTTATTCAGTTTTCATCTTCGCAAGTTTTACAGAGAAATCCCTTGAAGTTCCAGAACATCATTGAACATATAAAACCAGTAAATCGTACAAGAGAGAAAGAAAACAGATTTTAAGAAAGAAAAGAAAGAGCAGAACGTTGTTTTAGAGAATGTTTTAAGTTATGACAACAAAGAGGGTCCCCAGAGGAAGGGTGAGTGTACGGCTGACGAACCGTGTGCCCTTTCAACAGAGGAAGGATCAGGTGTATAGGTCGACGGATCTGTATATCCCTTCAACCATGAGCCATAGTGCTAAGAGAATGATATCAGGAGTTTGATCAAACGAATTGGACCAAATGTTTAAAGTGTTGTAATAATTTCAGAAAATGAAAGAAGAGCGATAGTGTGATTTTAATCACAGCTCTAGAGAATGTTTAAAGAAAATGTTTTCAGAATTGGATTATGTTTTATGCTTTCAGTTTCTTCCAGATCCCTCAGTTATGTATTACGCTTGTTCATTCTAAAGAGTATTCAGATTTCAGATTCCATTTACAGTACCAAATTCTATTACTTGTATTGCATGTTGCGTTCTACCAGATTTTACCCGCTAAGCCTTTGGCTCACTAGTTTTCATTGAGTGCAGGTAATGAGCAGTAGGAGGCTGGATGGGGAGTAGTTGATCGGATGATGTGTTTATCGTGGACGTCTTCCGTTTCTTTCCTATCAGACGTTGTTTTGGTTATACAGATATTTAGTTGTGTCATCTTTGTATTGTAACAGATTTCTAGTTTACCCGCTAAGCCTTTGGCTCACTAGTTTTCATTGAGTGCAGGTAATGAGCAGTAGGAGGCTGGATGGGGAGTAGTTGATCGGATGATGTGTTTATCGTGGACGTCTTCCGTTTCTTTCCTATCAGACGTTGTTTTGGTTATACAGATATTTAGTTTGTCATCCTTGTATCGTAACAGATTTCTAGTACAGTTAAATAGTAGAAGTCTGTTTAGGTCTTTTTATCAGATGTTATTCCGCGTATGTTATTACCATCAGCTGAGGATTTAGTTCCGTGTTTTGTACACCCTTGCAGCTGATTTTTCTTCATTGGTTATGAAAAG
>KQ993824.1:265661-282062 GCA_001598015.1 Dorcoceras hygrometricum | reverse complement strand
CCATACGCATGTTTCTTGCATATGCTGCATTTAAAGACTTCAAAGTCTTTCAGATGGATGTCAAGAGTGCTTTTCTTAATGGAATCTTGACAGAGGAAGTGTATGTTGCACAACCTCCTGGCTTCGTTGATCATACAAATCCTGAGTTTGTTTACAAACTGGATAAAGCTCTTTATGGGTTGAAACAAGCACCCAGAGCTTGGTATGATACACTCACGAATTTCCTGCTGGAACATCAATTTACAATAGGCACAGTAGATAAAACTTTGTTTAAATTTGTTAAGGATGATCATGTTTTACTTGTTCAAATATATGTTGATGATATTATTTTTGGGTCATCTAACCCCAAACTGTGCAAGAAGTTTTCCAAATTAATGCAGGACAAGTTCGAAATGAGCATGATGGGGGAGCTGACTTTCTTCTTAGGCTTACAAGTGCGCCAGTTGGAGAATGGCATATTCATCAACCAGGCCAAATATACCAAAGAACTGCTGAAGAAGTTTGGAATGGAAAATAGTTCAGCAGCAGCTACTCCCATGAGCTCCACGATCAAGATGGACAAAGATGAAGCTGGAACTGCCATTGAGGTATCTTTGTATCATGGAATTATAGGCTCTTTGCTTTACTTAACTGCTAGCAGACCAGACATCATGTTTGCTGTCTGTATGTGTGCTAGATTCCAAGCAGAGCCAAAGCAATCACATTATATTGCTGTTAAGCGAATCCTCAAATATTTAAAGGGTACTTCCAACGTGGGTATTTGGTATCCCAAAGACTCAGGCTTTAATCTAATTGGGTATAGTGATGCAGATTACGCAGGTTGCAGGATTGATCGCAAGAGCACGAGTGGAACATGTCAATTTCTAGGGGATCGACTGATCTCTTGGTTCAGTAAGAAGCAAACGTCAATCGCCACATCAACTGCTGAAGCGGAGTATCTTGCTGCTGGCAGTTGTTGCGCACAAATCCTGTGGATTCAACACCAACTAAAGGATTATGGCATTGATGCTTCTGAAGCTCCTATTCTCTGTGACAACACAAGTGCTATTGCAATCACTCAGAACCCTGTGCTGCATTCACGAACCAAGCACATCGACATAAGGCATCACTTCATAAGAGACCACGTGCTAAAGAAGAACGTTCGGCTGGAGTATGTGTCAACTGAGCAGCAAGTAGCTGATATTTTCACAAAGCCTCTGCCGGACGCTAAGTTTTCTTATTTTAGAAACTCTTTAGGTCTTCTTGAGTTGCCTTAATTCGTTGTGCACTAACGCTTTTACAGGTTGATAAGTCATTGCTTAAATCAGCAGCAGGTTTGTTGTTCAGGGGGAACGACTAGCCTACCTGCTGAAATAAGCATTTCTTGCATTTGGAGTATATTATTCGTAGGGGGAACCAGGTGCTGATTTAATAAGCGTGACGTCAGCAGAACATGTTGCTGCTGGAAATAATCAGCAGTTGCGTGTATACTGCTGATGCTTATAAGCTATCAGCACTTGCCACCCTCAGCGCAAAATCGAAATCAGCAGTAGTGTTTTTACACTTACTGTATCAGCAGATGTGACTATTAAACCTTTGGCGTGAAGTTATCCTTTTCTGTGTTTTATTTGTTTAAATTTGGAAATGATTTTCACCGTACGATCAAAACTTTTTGAAAATTTTCAAATCTTTTTCAAAACAGTACGCGCTAACGGATGGTTGACACGTGTCTTCCCATGCAAACAGTCACATCAACATTCTCTCTCTCCAAAAACTTTTCGTATTCCTTATATACTACGCGCTGACTGTTCATTGTCTTTTACCTTGCTAAATTGCTTTCAATCGTATTCTCTTGTGCGCATATCTTTTCCTTGCAAAGATTTCACAGGCATTTTCTTCGACGATCTACAATCGAAATGGCTTCCTCTCTCTACTCAAATGCTCAACACGTGGATTTTGAATCAGTTCTTGGCATGGATGACCCCGGCATGGTATCAATGTTTGAAGCTCTTATGGCCTCCGGCCTTAGAGGTTTTCTGGGCTGCCCTGCAATAGTGTATGAAGCTGCGTTGGTTGATTTCTTTGAGAATGCATCTGTTCGCAATGGGGTGGTTTTCAGTACCGTTGGTGGTCAGTTAGTGGAGATTTCTGAGAAGCTATTTGCAGAGACGTTTGAGCTGCCGATTGATGGATTGGGGGATTTGTCTAAGATGCCAAAGGATGCAATTTTTGATGCTCGGAGCATCGTTTCTTTATCTGGTGAGCCGATCAATTTATCGGGAAGGAAAAACCAAATGAAGATGCCCTTTTGCCTTCTCTGTGATATTATGGCGAAAGCAATATCTGTGAAGGCTGGGTCCTTCAACGCCATCACGGTTGAGAAGTTCTCGTTGTTGACGGCGGTGGTTTGCGGTGTGAAGATGAACTGGGCGAAGTTTTTGTTTGGTGTTCTGAAGAAGATGGTTTCTGCAAAGTCGAAGCAAGCAAAAGGGTTTGCGATTCAGATCAGTGTGGCCGTGGCAGAAGAGGTTGTTCCCATTCAGCAGGTGGCGGAGCCGTTGGATGTTGAGGAGCCCAGGTGCTCATCTGCTGATGCTGTGGATTTGATAATTCAGCAGGTGCTCGATGAAACCCGAGAAGCTGATGCACCTGCTGATACCACTCAACCAGCAGTTTCTGAAGAGAAGAACTGGTTTGATCTGCCTTACGATGATCTTGTTAAGCAGTGGGAAGCAGAGCGTCCAGTGGTCACGGCAAGTGACACTGAGGATGAAGATATAGCAACTGTTGATGTTGCTCCTGCTGATGAAGTTCAGCAGGTCCAGGATTTTGAGGCCCCGATCTCTGCTGAAGATGTGCTTAGCGCTGATGAGCAGATGTCGCTGGATGATATTCTCTTGTCAATTCCAGTTGATATTCATTTGCCCTCCACCTGCATGGAAGTTACGAAGATCAAGATGGGCCAAATGATCAAGATTCCAGGCGTAACTGAGAAGACCTGGTTTCTTAACAGTCTACCTCGTATTCCTACGGATGACAAAGGCAAAGAAATTTTGGTGGAGAAAGACCCTGTTAAGGGCAATCCTGCTAAGAAGCACTATTCTTTGATTTGCGCCGATATTGATTTACTGGTGGATTTGCGGGAAAAAGTTATTGATGAGGTCGCAACATTCTTTCATTCTTTTAGCCTAAAGAAGTTGGCTTCGATAAATTTTGAAGAGATGTACAAAAAGGAGGAACAAGTTTTATCCTGGGGTGAAACAGAGTCACCTCAGGAAGCTATTCAACGGCGATCTTATATCTTGCTTAAGTACAGGAGAGTTTTGATTTCGAAATTTTTGGACTCATGGAGGTCAAATTTTGAACCGGGCCAAGGATCTACCGCAGTGGATCACAAGGTTATTGAGTTGCTTTCGGCTAGTCATATCTCTATTTTGGAGGAATTGACAACAATGGCTCGGGCTCATGGTCTTATTTGGAAAAAGCCTTGTTGCTCAAATATTTTTGAGGGAAGTCCACGCGATCGAGGCGCTGTTATTGCAAGAACCAACACAAACACTCGATCGTCTTGCTGGATTCGAACGATGATTATGGTGGATGGAGTATGGACTGTGGAGCCGTGTGCTGACAAGTGGGTTAAGATTCCCAAGCGAATTATCTCTACTGAAATTCCACGACAGCGGCAATACGATGATACTCTACCTACAATGAGTATATTTTTCAAGCTGTTGAGGAAGCGTTGGGCTGATGTATGTGTGGAGGTTGTTGAGTTTTGTGCCTCTCCGAGACTTCTTCCGATTAGTTCTACACAGTTTTGCAGATCTTTACAGTTGGCTGCACCAGTTTCCAGTTTTGCTCCAAGCCGACCTACAGTCTTTGCTCTCAGATTTTCTCAATTTTGCTCCGTATTCATTGATTTGAGTTTATTCAGTTGGTTGCCAAGTACAGACATTTCAGAGTTTCTTTCCTCTATTGCTTTGGATAGGACAATTTTGCGCAGTGTACAGAGATCTCAGGATTCTTTTGCAGTTGCTCCCAGTGTACAGCTTAGTTTGGAGCAGCATCAGTCTTCTTCATCTTCTTCTGATAGTTCTTCGTCGCTTCATTTTGATCAAACAGATATCGATGCGACTGCGTCTTCTCGACCGACTATTTCTCCGGATCTTTCTGCTGTGTTTGCTGACTTTCAAGCTGCTCTATCAGAACAAATTTTTGTCTCTCAGAGTGACATTTCTTCCAGAATGCACAAACTTGAACAGAGTGTGTGTGACTCCTTGCGAGATCAGGCCGATATTTTCAGAAATCTATTCAGGGAGCACGAAAAACGCGTATGCATATCAGCAGATGAATTCTTTCAAGCGTTTTTCCAGTCGATGTTTTTGACAACGACGATGGATTTTAGTGCTGGTTTCCAAAGTAATTTCAGGCGCAAGTTCAAAGTATTTCAAATACGATCGTTTGCTTATAAGGAAAAGATTTGTTGGATCGTACAGTTGCCTGGAATGAAGGAAACAAGGTGGGTACTATTTTGGGTGAATAGTACAAGTGTACAGTGGCCGTTTCTCTATGCTTGCACAAAAATGGAAAGAAGACAAATTGGCTCTGTTGATGAGCGTTTGACCTTGCAGTGGAGCATAGATTACGGTGTACTATTTTGGCAGTAATTCAAACGGGATTTATTTCCTTTGGAGAGTTAATGTTACCGTTGCAATCGAAGACTATAAATATCAGCAGCGGTGATTGAAGAACTAACTTCGCTAATCTATCTTTGCTGTAACGCTGCCAAAATATTTACAGAGCTTTCTCTTGTTGATATTTCAAAAAGCTCAAGACTCGAAGAACAATTCGTTTTTGATCTTCATTAGATAAACTTTCGAGTCAATCTTCTGGTTATTCATTTGTTGATACCAGAAGATATTTATAGTCTCTAGCTTCGTGTTCTCATTGATATATTTTGATAGAGTCTGTAAACGAACTGTCTTTTAAGAAGTTCGTAAATCGTTCAAAATCATTGTAAACCAGCAGCTAGTCTGTGTGAAACGTTGTGAGGTGCTAGGAGTTCTCAAGGCTGTTGGCTTTGGGATCGGGTGTTTGTAGATTGTCTACTTGTATCAAAGTCTTCTAGTGCTACCTTCCGACGAGGGAGAAGGGGAGACGTAGGATATTTATATCCGAACTTCCAGAAACAAACTCTCGACTCAATCTTTTATTTACGCATTTTATTTTGTGTTGCGCTTAGTTCATTGTTCACAAACCAATCGGCCTATTTCCGCACATATTTTGTTGGCTGAGAAGTTTGCTTATAACTGAGATCCAAACATTTTAAAAGAACTTTGAAATAGAAAAATTGAAGGAGTTCATTCAACCCCCCCCCCCCCTTCTGAACTCCTATTTGCTTATTGATCCTATTTCCGGGACCATCACTTAACAACGACGATGATTAGCAGATATTTATCTGGCCTGAACAGCGAACAAACATGATCGCCCGTTTGAAAAGTTTTTAAAAACTTCGATCGATTTTCTTTTTACAGAGAGCACCGTTTCTCGAAAGGTTTCCTCTACGTGCAGTTTTTGTGAATAAAGATGAGAGGTGCTTGTGCAGGTATTTATATAAAAATCTCAAAGCCAAGTTAAATGAAAACACTTTTTTTAAGGTGATGCTAAAAACAATGCTACCCTATTTTAAAACAAATAAAATACAAACCGAACCGATTTGGTTAAAAATGAAACGAACCAGGCTTGTCTTGACCGACCGGACAACTCTTGCAACCATGCCCTAAACTGAAACAGATCAGCACAGATAAAAGCTTATTGAAAATAGAATTACAAATAAATCCCTTGAAACTTTAAACTTTATATTTGTAGATTTATGAATTTTTGGGTGTTACAGTATGTCAGTGCGGGATTACATCCTCAAGTTTGAGAGGCGTTGCTACTTTGTTCCCCTGATTGGGGGGGACGCTGAAGAAAAGTTTTGCCATTTTCTTGATGGCTTACGATCAACACTTAAGCACGATGTTAGGTTAATTGTGCCTAAGATTTCAGGGCAACAGTCAACAAGGCTCTATGAGCTGAGAAGGACTGGAAAGAGATTGAAGAAGAACGCCAGCAGAAACGCCAGGCCTTTTAGTTTAGAGAGCAGAGGTCATCTAAACATTAAAAGACCAATCAGCAAAAACCCCAATGACAACGACCACAATAGCCTCAACCACTCAACTCAGTTCCAAGGATTAACAATATAACGCCCAGAAATCCTGATTACGTGAGAATGAGTGCATGACTAGGGGGAAATTAGTTTTAAAAAATTATGTGTCATTTTATGTGATTAAGTGATAATTTGATGTTTTACGATGTTCATGACATTTTATTAGCCTGATAGAGTTTCAGACGCGTGGAGGAGACTGGGGACGAACGAGGTGTAAGTTTATTTAAATTTTTAAGCCCTGAGATTTTTAAGAGCTAAAATTTATTATTTTAAGCAGTATTTACGAAAAGTAAGATCTTTATATATAATTGTCGAGGGGAACCCGTTTTCCGCCTATACGGGCTATTTTAATGAACTTTACTACATTTTAAAATTTTGAGGATTTTATATTATGAAAATATTATTTTAAGCAGTATTTACGAAAAGTAAGATCTTTATATATAATTGTCGAGGGGAACCCGTTTTCCGCCTATACGGGCTATTTTAATGAACTTTACTACATTTTAAAATTTTGAGGATTTTATATTATGAAAATTATAAGTTTAAAGTTCGATTTGAGTTTTAATTAGCATTTTTAATTAGTGGGGGCTATTGAGGGAAAAACACTATTATTTTCCAAATTAAAATCTTTGGAGGGGTCTTTTGGAACACCACTCATTTTCAACACCCTAATTTTCGAAAACCCTCATCATTCCACTCCCTCACGTCGTCACCCCTCCTCCTCTTTGCTCGAGCCATCGGTTTTCTTGTGTGGTTTCAAGGTTGATCGTCCCAATCTCTTGTCCTCCGCTCCGATAACGCGTATCCTTTGTAATTCTTCAGAAAGGCACGCTCGATTCTCCCATTTTCTCATCATTTATATCATATTACACTGTTTTAATGAGATATTGCATGATTTGTATGCGTAATGAATCGATCTATTATTGTTGTTTGCGATCCTTGCATTTATCACGATTTTACACAAACATGTTAAATTCTTTGATGTGCTTCGGTCATGGACGGTTCATAGTGCTGGGGTCTGGTTCATGGAGAGCCGATGGTGGTCCGGGGCTAGGAAAGATGTGGCTCGACCGCTTGGTCGATCCAAGGTCGAGACGTTAATGGTTGCTTCACACGAGCGCCGCTCGTTCTCCGTGTTTGTGCTCCTTGGCCGAGCCATGCAGGACATGGTTCGAGCCGTGGCTCGACCAAAGGTCCCGACCGGACCTGGGGGTGGTCCTGCCAGTGGGGCTCCGGCCAAGGGCGGCCGGAACAACGAGGTTGGAAGGCTAGGCGTCGAGTGAGTTGGGCGGCGGCGGCTAGGGTTGCGTGGGTTTGGCCGGTTCGGTTGGGCCAGTTGGGGCGGTCTAGCTGAATCGGGCCTGGTCAGTAAGGGGTCGGGTCAAATTATTTGAAGTCGGGTCCCGGTTATTTTATTTCTGGACCAGGTATGTTTATTTTAAAGTTTAGAGTCCAATTTTTAAATAATGGGCCGCATATTTTAAGTCAAATTTTTAAAGTCTAAATATCTTTTTATTTATGGGCCTAATTTTTTTTAAAAATTTTAAAGTCTAATTTTAGTCAATGGGACTGTTATTTTAGTCAAATTTTTAATGTCTGACTTTAAGTTGTAGGACCGAGTACTTTTATCAATTTTGGAGTTTAATTTTGAGTTTAATGGGTCGAGTTTGAGTTTTGGGTTATGTTGCAGTCTAAGACCAGGTGTAGGGTTTTGGGCTTAGAGTAGTCAGTGTCTTGAATCAGTCCTTGACCTGGGAAGGAAAATTGTAGAAGCCCGTAAATATATATTTACTTATATATTTAGTATTTTATGTATATGGTTATGTTAATGTTTAAAGAAGAATTAAATATATATTGACGAGCAAAACCTTTTAAGCTGCATATTTTATAACGTACACACATCATGAAAGTTTTACGAAATGTTAAGGCATAAATTTAAAGAAAATATTTTTGAGGGATTGAAGTGGTTGTGGCAAGTAATGATGAGTGGAATTGGGATATCGGGTCCTATGAACCTCTGTTAATGTTATAATGAGCTTATGGATCCATGTGTTGACGACATGGTGAAGTGACGGAATAGAGGTGTTGGAATCCCGAGAAAGGTCGGGTGAACCGCATCGCCGCGAACGTTGGTTTTTATGATTGATCGATCGTTAATGTATAATGGCCCACACATCATGGATACTGGTTGTGGCAAGTAATGATGAGTGGAATTGGGATATCGGGTCCTATGAACCTCTGTTAATGTTATAATGAGCTTATGGATCCATGTGTTGACGACATGGTGAAGTGACGGAATAGAGGTGTTGGAATCCCGAGAAAGGTCGGGTGAACCGCATCGCCGCGAACGTTGGTTTTTATGATTGATCGATCGTTAATGTATAATGGCCCACACATCATGGATACGACTCATACGACTTTTATGTTATGTTCATGCCTCATTATGTTATGATATACGACTATGCACTGTTACGACTAGCTTTTGTTGCCATGATTTATGATCATTCATGCATGCACGTTTTAAGCTATTTTACGATATTCATGTGCTTGCGTGCGATTTTATTATATGTACCTCGTTATTATCAGATAGAGCATGCTGGGCATTTAGACTCACTAGATTTAAATGGTTCAGGTGATCCTGTTGTTGATTTTATACCGACTGGGGGTGAGGACCTCTGATCGCCCGCTGCAGCTGCTACCCCACGACCACTTCAGATGCTTTATGTTTTTAGACATTTTTAGATACAACATGTGTACTTTGATTTTTAACACGGGTGAAAGATTTATTCATTATGCATTACAGCTACGTCGAGGAAAAGATTTTAATGGTTGAATTACATTTTAAAGAATATTAAATTTACAAAAAAGAGTTAGGTTCGTTTCAAACGACAAGCCTTATTGACCCAAATGCCACAAGAGTCATGCGGGTCAGTGTAGGCTGGACAAAATGCATGTTACAAGTGTGATGCTCCAGGCCACTTTGCTAAGGGATGCCCCCAGCCGTAGCAGCTTATAACCAGCAGGGCTTATGTGATGAAAGCATAACAGGCAAACCCAAAAAACATAGTAATTACAGGTAAGATTATCACTTCTGGCAAACCTTCTACTGCTTTGTTAGACTCAGAAGAAACCCATTCGTTTATATCAGAGTATTTTGCTAAGAAATTATCTGTCCAACCTGAACTATTGTTAGTGGGTTATCGTGTAATTGTACTCTCAGGACAAGAAATTTTAACTCATAGTGTATTTCGTAGCATGGAACTTAGGCTACAAAGGCATTTAGTGTCAGCTGATTTGATAGTATTACCCATGCCTGAGTTTGATTTGATTTTGGGTATGGATTGGTTAACCAAGTACGGAGTGGTCATCGATTGTAAGCGAAGGGTTGTAGAGGTTAAACCACCCCAAGGAAATCAGTTCTCGTTTGAAGCTGCCCAAGGTAGGAGAGTTTCTCGTCTAATTTCCTCTTTGAAGGCCCATGTTGGATCTGTTTATACAAATCAGAATCTAATTTTTGATTAACACAAAATCTGATATCTTACTAATGGCCTATATGACTTGTGCAGTGCATTTGATTAAGAAGGAAGGAAGATATACAAACTGGAATAGTAACGGGACGCAGCTGGTTTGGTTGAAGATATCTATGCTGGAACAGTGAGGGGAAGCCCGAGCTGGTACAGCAGAAGTCTTCCAGATTGCAGGGAACACCAAGCTTGTAACACCCCAAAATCCATAGGACCACTTTATTAAATCCTTTCTATTTTAAGGGTTATATTGATATTTTATATTTCAGCCTTAAGTTCATTTTAAATTGTTTTGAAGGCTGATTTCAGTTGTTGATTTGAAAACAATTCGCGGAAGGTTTCTAGGCAGTTGTCACCCAAGCACGAACAGGAGCAAGATTTCAAATAGAAAATGTTTTCAGCTGGACAAGCTAGTTCCTATTTTTAAAACCTTTTTGGTAAAATGCACAATTTAAAATAGTAGTAGGGAGTTTTTGGAAAAATCTTTCAAAAAAGGACACGGTTTGGTAGGATATCCATGCCTACTCGAGTGTAATTACCTACTACAAATCATATCTCGTATATGATTGTTTTTGGGAATGGGAAGTTTCATTGTTGTCCAGAATTCCTTTCTTTCTCCCTAAAATTTTAGAAGAAGGCTCGTGGTGGTGCTTGTGGAGAACTCCTGTTGAGACCAGCTGCTCTTGTGTTTCTCAGTATTAAGGCAAGTAAAAGATGATTCTTGCTATGCCATTTTAAAGTATATATTGTTCTTTTCAGTATGAATTTCTTGCCTATTTACGTTAAAGATAAGTTATGATCATGTTCAAGCATGTTTAAGAAAATTAAAGAATGATTGGGTTCAAAGTTATGTTTCTGTCTCAAAGTTTTTACAGAGTGCTTCGATGGAGATGAAGATGTTGTTTTAAAATGCTGAGTAGTCAGGTTTAGGTTGTATGTTCAAGAAATGTTTTTTTCTGGTGAATGGTAGCGTCTGAATTTGATGCCAGGTAATCGGTGATGCTGGTTGAATCGAGACTTGTTTCTGGTTTGATAAGCAGCACTGGTAGCGTTGGAAGTCGTTCAGATGTTACAGCACCAAGTACTGAATCAGATTTTGTTTTCCTACATAAATCAGCAGTATTCAATTCAGCTTTAAGTTTCACTACACTTCAGATTTTGGTTCCTATTAAAATCAGCAGTTACATTTCAGCTGTTGCGTTAGTTACATTCAGCTGTTGCTTTAGTATATTCAGTTGTTGGTTTGTTCAACATCTGAAGGTCTGTATTTAAGTTGCGTTGACATCTAAGTTGACCAACCTAGTTGCGTTGACATCTGTTTGACCATGTTGCTGTTAGAGTAGATGCCCAACTAGCCAACTTGTGGCGTGTGGGTTTTATAGACTCTTGTATATGACAATCTTTATTTATGAAATACGCATTTATTTATGACATTCTTTATTTTCATTATGTTATATAATGTTAACAATTGCGTTGGATAAAGACCTAGAATGCACCATAGTGTATGTTAGATGTGATAGTGGATATGATGGCTATCAAGAAACACATCTAATAGTCACTGTGCATTTTGAATTCGTTTCTAGTCGATTGGGCCGTCAAAATGAGGATAAGGCCGCCCGAGCTTGAGACTAGCATTTGCAATGTGAATCCTCGTTCGGACTTTCCAAGTGGTTACCATTTGTCGAGTGGATAAGTCCGAGGTCTTGGTTGTACTGATTATTCCTCACTACTCGAAACGTCATTGAGGCTCTACATGATAGGCGTGTCACTTTGACCCGTTTGCCGACTTACTTGGGGTCATTAGGCGGCGGGATTGGGTGAGGTCCCGATGCATGTAGGAGTCGATGCTTCGTTGTCGAGGATTCACCGCTCGCTTACATGCGTGGATATCCTATGCTATCTGAGGAGATAATAGTGTATAAATCTCTGGCCAGAGTACTAGAAGTGTTTTTGGTAAATGGGTTTACCTAGTAACACTCGCGATGTCACTATTCGATCTCCAAGATGTATGCATAGCTATCGGATCTCTAGCGACTCTCGATTTACCAATGGTCGTTGATCTGATCGGGATATATATGTTGAAAGGACCGTACTGTACGCTAACCACAACCAAATGATTATTGCAGGCACTATCAGTGATACCTAGGGGATCATGGGGCGATGTTGCTAGGCGCTTTACCATGATCCGATGGGCAAGTCCGAAATTGTGATTTCGGAGCCGCAATGGTTGTTGGCCCACGGCTAGCTGTATCCCTGAACCATTGAGGGTCACACAAGTACGGGATTCATGATTCCCGCACGGAAACTGAGCTCAATGTGTTGAGCACTTGAGGAGGATTTTAGGGAGTGCGACTTCCTAAAAGTCAACAGGGGTCAAATTGCGATTTTCCACTGTTGAGGGGCAAAACTGTCATTTTGGACTAGGTATCTGAAAAATTGTTTTTCGCATCATAACTTTCAATTTTGGAAATAGATTCGATCGGTCTGATCTGATCTTCGATCGGAGTTATGATGAAACCGCAGTGAATTAAATTAACCGAATGTTCATATGGACTTGGGCCTGACCCAAGTCCAACGGAAACTGAGCTCAATGTGTTGAGCACTTGAGGAGGATTTTAGGGAGTGCGACTTCCTAAAAGTCAACAGGGGTCAAATTGCGATTTTCCACTGTTGAGGGGCTAAAACTGTCATTTTGGACTAGGTATCTGAAAAATTGTTTTTCGCATCATAACTTTCAATTTTGGAAATAGATTCGATCGGTCTGATCTGATCTTCGATCGGAGTTATGATGAAACCGCAGTGAATTAAATTAACCGAATGTTCATATGGACTTGGGCCTGACCCAAGTCCAATGGACCGGTTCAAGCCCATGTATATTTAATATATACAAGTCTTGTATTTAGGGTTTAATCACTACAACATATTACCCTAACCCTAGACCTAAGTGTTCGGCCATCCCCTCAATCAAAGCCTCACGCCGTCGCCGCCGGTTCCCACGCGCCGCCGCCGGCCGCCGCCCCATGATCGGACTTGTTTCGATCACCACGATGAGGAGTTTCCGTCCGTGCTGAATTTGTCAGTCCTTCTAGTGCAGGCTGACGAAGGAATCATATTTCCGGTGGTGGACCTGAGTGACGATCTACCGCCGCCTACCGTTTGAAGTGCCGGTTTCCTCGTGAAACTGGTCGGAGCCAGCGCCTAGACGCCAGCAAGGTGACAAGTCTGACATCCTATGAATTTTTATTTGTTGCTTTTATTAATGTATTGAACGCTTTCTGGGCCAATTTTAATTTCCGCTGCGCCCCCGGGAAGTGGGATCCGGATCCGCCACCGTATGTCAACAATGGTATCAGAGCACAGGCTCGGATCCTTCAATACGTTTATTGCCATAATTGCATGTGTCTCATATTTTTCAGATCAAAAACAAAAAAAAATTGATGATGGCCGCCGGCCGTCGCCATGGGTGGCGGCAACCACCCGCCGCTGCACGTGCATATGTGCGCGCGCGACATGTGCACTGGATGCGCATGGCGGCCGAGGGTTGGCCGCTTCCTTCTCGCATGGCAGCCGACCAGAGGCCGTTGCTCCGCACACGGTTGCGCGCTCGACGGGCGACGGGATGCGCACTGGTTGCGCAACATGGTGGCCGATTGCTGGGCGCCGCTTCACGCATGGAGGTCGACCGCTGCTGCTGATCTCGCGCGCAATTGTTGCGCGATCTGCCGCCGGTCTATGCTTGCTGGATGCGCCACTGGTTGGCGCATCGCTCGCCATGCGCCGCACACGTTGCGGCAAGCGTGCGGTCGAGCGCCGCACGCTATGTGGTGGCGGCGGCCGCCGTCCGGCGACGACTTCGGCTGCGGTGCGACGACTAATTTTCTTCTAGATTTAGTTCGGGACTGTCCCGGGCAGCCCATGAAGTTTTTGGGCCAATATTCGATATTGGGCCGATTTTGGTCGATTTTGAAATTTTTGAGATTTTGGGCCTAAAATCGTTTTAAGCCCAATATGATGCAATTAAAATTGCAAAATATGATTTTAGTTGTAAAATATGATTTTAGTTGTAAAATATGATTTTATAATTAAAATATGATTTTGTTGATTAATATGATTTTATCGACAAAATGCGATTTTATTATAAAATGCGATTTTATTATTAAAATATGATTTTGTGGTAAATAATTTGATTATTTATATTTATGCATATTAATTAGATTGATTGCATGTTTGGGATGATCGAGAGCCGTGCCCAATGTGTTAGGTGTATGCTTTAGGTTTGCGATTTCGGTTGTATTTAATATTGTTGATTATCTTTTTAAAGTGGGTCTGTTTGTGGCCCGTTCCCACCTCTACAAATTGTATCGCTTACTTGTCATGGCAATTTAAATGTAAATTACAAGATTTAGTGGGAGGACATTTGAAGATGGTGGGCCCATGACGATCAAAGATATTGAAGACCGAAGATCTGTAAAACCGGAAGCAATTGTAATAGTTAAGTTAAGGGGACCGTCCTTCACGACTCAACATTGATGGGTCATCTTGACACGTGATAGTAAACGGCGTCATAGGGCCCTTACTCTTCGCTTCGATCAAAAACCCACTCGCTGTTATACTGGATAGCAATAAGTTCACCGGTCTGAACTACCAAGACTGGCTTCGAAACCATTGTGTTGTTTTCTTTTCAGTATAAACTGCTTTATAATGTCTTCGATCAAAAACCCACTCGCTGTTATACTGGATAGCAATAAGTTCACCGGTCTGAACTACCAAGACTGGCTTCGAAACCTCAACATTGTGTTGGCTTCGGAGAAACTTCTTTATACTATAGAGAAGAGCCCTCCGAAGGAAGCCCCTGCCGATATCAGCCCTGAGGAGCTGGTTACGCTTAAGCAATGGTGGGACGACGAGCTTAAGACTCGATGCTATGTGATGGCATCGATGTCCAACGAAATGCAACGGTGCTTTGAGAAGACGAAGTATGCTGCTGACATACTCTTTCATCTCAAAGAACTGTATGGGGAGAACTCTCGACATGAGAGGTTCACCGCTGTCAAGAAGCTTATGATGAGCCGCATGCGCGATGGGACTTCGGTCCGCGAGCATGGGGTTAGTATGATTGGGCTCTTTGAAAAGCTGGAGGGCCTTGATATCACGCTTCCACACGAGCTGTCTGTGGATGTGCTTCTCCTCTCACTACCCGCTGCATTCGACCCCTTTGTGGTCAACTTCAACATGAACAAGCTGGCAGCCACCCTCGAAGAGGTGGTTAACATGCTGGTCGTGTTTGAGGGAACCATTAATTAGATTGATTGCATGTTTGGGATGATCGAGAGCCGTGCCCAATGTGTTAGGTGTATGCTTTAGGTTTGCGATTTCGGTTGTATTTAATATTGTTGATTATCTTTTTAAAGTGGGTCTGTTTGTGGCCCGTTCCCACCTCTACAAATTGTATCGCTTACTTGTCATGGCAATTTAAATGTAAATTACAAGATTTAGTGGGAGGACATTTGAAGATGGTGGGCCCATGACGATCAAAGATATTGAAGACCGAAGATCTGTAAAACCGGAAGCAATTGTAATAGGATTGCATTGCATATTGCATTTCACCTAGGATTGGACCCAGGTCCGTGATTGGCAACCACAGACCGCATAGCTCTCGCGATCGATCATCCCAAAGTTATATATATTTGATATATGTTAGTTGAATCCGCATGTTTTTAAATTATGATTTAAAATTGCATGAGACCAAATTTTTGAAAATAAAATCCCTCGTTTTAAATACGATTTAAAACTAATATCAAGATTAAAAGTTTATTCGATAAACTGAAGGGAATTTAAATCTGTTTAAATCATCCCTACCTTCCATCAACAATGGGTGTACGCCGATGCTACCCGCATACATGGCCCGACTCATATTATTGAGGGGGTTATGTATGCCGGAAAGCTGTCCATGCCATTGACAATTGTTGTGAGTCGGTTGGAATTCCCTTTAACGTTGGCTCATATTATTGGGGACGTTAAGGGGACCGTCCTTCACGACTCAACATTGATGGGTCATCTTGACACGTGATATTAAACGGCGTCATATTATTGGGCCCTTACTGGACGTGAGGTGAATACGTGGAGGGTTGCACCGGTTGCAATTGGAAACTACCTTTTGGGGGTCATGGTTGGCTGATATTATTCGGGACCATGACCGCTTGATTGGGCTCCGTGTACCCACTAAGGAAACTTGCTTTCCCGATTTCATTAGAGGGTGGTGAAATCGTCAAAATAGTGGGACGGTAATTCATAGAACTTAATGACCTTGTTTTATGTCTTAGCGTTATTTCATATATAGTTAGTAATGTATGTCTGTTTTCTTTTCAATATAACTGCATTTATAATGTCTTCGATCAAAAACCCACTCGCTGTTATACTGGATAGCAATAAGTTCACCGGTCTGAACTACCAAGACTGGCTTCGAAACCTCAACATTGTGTTGGCTTCGGAGAAACTTCTTTATACGATAGAGAAGAGCCCTCCGAAGGAAGCCCCTGCTGATATCAGCCCTGAGGAGCTGGTGACGCTTCAGCAATGGTGGGAAGACGAGCTTAAGACTTGATGCTATGTGATGGCATCGATGTCTAACGAAATGCAACGGCGCTTTGAGAAGACAAAGTATGCTGCTGACATAATTTTTCATCTCAAAGA
>KQ993824.1:243572-264312 GCA_001598015.1 Dorcoceras hygrometricum | reverse complement strand
AAAGGTATGTTCTATATCGAAATAAATATGTCTCTTAATTCGACTTCTTGGGTACTTGATACCGGATGTGGATCTCATATCTGCAATGATTTGCAGGTGATGACAAGAAGCCGACGTCTTAGAGAGGGTGAGACCCACTTGAGGCTGGGCAATGGAGCAAGAGTTGCTGCAGAAGCTTTAGGGGATGTCTATTTATTTCTATCGTCAAATTTTAAGTTGTTATTTCAAAAGGTATGTTCTATATCGAAATAAATATGTCTCTTAATTCGACTTCTTGGGTACTTGATATCTCATATCTGCAATGATTTGCAGGTGATGACAAGAAGCCGACGTCTTAGAGAGGGTGAGACCCACTTGAGGCTGGGCAATGGAGCAAGAGTTGCTGCAGTAGCTATAGGGGATGTCTATTTATTTCTATCGTCAAATTTTAAGTTGTTATTGAAGGATGTTTTATTTGTTCCGAATTAATAAAGAACATTATTTCTGTTTCTATGCTTGATAGTGATGGATATTCTTGTATGTTTGCTAATTCGATTTGCAATATTTACAAGAATGAATGTTTGATTGGTATTGGGGAACGCGAAAACGATGTGTACACCTTAAAATTGAAACCAGTTCCAACTCGCGATGTGGAAACACATACAACAACAATTAAAAGGAAATACGATAGCTTAAACCCAGCACAACTTTGGCACGCTAGGCTAGTTCATATTTCTCTAAGTAGGATGAACAAGTTAGTTAGGAGTGACATGTTTGATCTGTCAGACATTAACTCCCTACCGACTTGTGAATCTTGTCTCAAGGGAAAGATGACTAAACAACCCTTCAAGGGCAAGCCTGAACGTGCCCAAGGCCTATTGGATTTGATCCATACTGATGTGTGTGGTCCGCTTAGTATTTGTACTAAATACGGTCACACATACTTCATCACATTTACCGACGATCACTCTAGGTATGGGTACTTGTACTTAATGAAGCACAAGTTTGAATCCTTTGAAAGGTTCAAAGAATTCAAGGCTGAAGTAGAAAATCAGCTAGGCAAGAGTATTAAGGCACTTAGATCCGATCGAGGTGGTGAATACTTAAGTGCTGAATTTCAAGATTATCTTAAAGAGAATGAGATTCTCTCGCAGTGGACCCCTCCGGCCACACCACAGCTCAATGGTGTAGCGGAGCGTCGTAATCGAACCTTGATGGATATGGTTCGATCTATGATGAGCTTCACTGAGATTCCTACCTCGTTTTGGGGCTATGCGCTCGAAACGGCGGTAATGTTGTTGAACAATGTCCACACCAAGGCAGTGGATAAGACTCCATATGGATGTGGATGGGCAAACCATCCAAATACTCATACATGAGGATTTGGGGATGTCCTGCTTACGGGAAGCAGACAGTGGGAGATAAGCTGGATACGAGATCCATCTTATGTTACTTCGTTGGGTATCCAAAGAATTCCATTGGATACTACTTATACTATCCCAACGAAACAAAAGTGTTTGTTTCTAGAAATGCCATCTTTATGGAAATGGAATTTCTACTTGATAGAAAAGGCAAGATAGTAGAGCTCGAAGAGGTTCGAGAACCAACTGAAGTACCAAGTGAATATCCTGCGCCTCCAGATCCAGTACCAAAAATGGTCGCACCTAGGAGATCCGAAAGGGTTCCTAGGGCTCCTGAAAGATATGGTTTCCTTCTTGAAGATGATCAGAGTGATCAAGTTGTTGGATGTGATCCAAGAACTTTCAAGGAGGCAATTTCCGATGCTGATTCTAATTTGTGGATTAATGGTAAGGTACTGACCTACAAGACACGACTGGTCGCAAAATGTTACACTCAAAGGCAAGGTGTTGACTATGATGAGACCTTTTCACCAGTCGCAATGTTCAAGTCGATTTGAATCTTACTGGCCATAGCCGCATGGTACGACTATGAGATATGGCAAATGGATGTGAAAACTGCGTTCCTTAATGGAAACATTAAGGAAGAGATCTATATGATGCAGCCTGAGGGTTTCACATCTGTAGGAAGTGAGCATAAGGTATGCAAACTTCAGAGATCGATCTACGGTCTCAAACAAGCATCGAGGAGTTGGAACCTGAGATTCAATGAAATTAAGGGATTTGGTTTCATCAAGAATCCCGAGGATCCATGTGTATATAAGAAGGTAGTTAAAAGCGCTGTGACATTCCTTGTACTTTACGTTGATGACATTCTACTCATTGGGAATGATGTAGGAATGATGCAGTCAACTAAAGTATGGTTGTCTAGTAGATTCTCGATGAAGGACATGGGTGAAGCATCCTATATTCTTGGAATACAGATCTATCGGGATAGATCGAAACGGATGCTCGGACTCACCCAAGCCACCTACATCGATACCATACTTAAGCGGTTCTCTATGGAAGAGTCCAAGAGAGGACACCTACCTATGTGCCACGGGGTCACTCTATCTAAGTCTATGTGTCCGAAGATTGATGAGGAGATAGAGATTATGGCACGTGTGCCATATGCCTCGATGATAGGTAGTATTATGTATGGCATGATCTCAACTAGACCGGATGTCGCATATGCTCTGAGTGTCATGAGCCGCTACCAGGCCAACCCCGGCCAATTGCATTGGAAGGCTGTGAAGGATATTCTTAAGTACTTGTGAAGGACTAAGAATATGTTCATGGTCTATGGGGGTGGTGAACTGAAATTGGAAGGCTACACTGATTCTAGCTTCCAATGTGACGTGGATGACTCGAAGTCTAACTCTGGATTTGTATTCATGCTCAATGGTGGTGCTGTCTCTTGAAAGAGTTCCAAGCAAGACACCATCGCGGATTCAACCACTGAGGCTGAGTACATCGCAGCATCAGCTGCTGCTAAGGGGGCGGTTTGGATAAGGAATTTCGTCCAAGAGTTGGGCGTCATTCCTGATGGAGTTGGTCCAGTCCCGGTGTACTGCGACAACACGGGTGGCGTTGTGCAAGCAAAGGAGCCTAGGTCTCACCAAAGATCCAAACATATATTGAGGAAATACCACATAATCCGGGATATTGTGTCTAGAGGTGACATAGCAGTTGAGAGAGTCGCCTCTGTGGACAACGTTGTTGATCCACTTACGAAGCCATTGCCAGGACCGTTGTTTGAAAAACATCACGAAACGATGGGACTACGTCTGATGAGTAGTTGGCTATAGGGCAAGTGGGAGATTGTTAGAGTAGATGCCCAACTAGCCAACTTGTGGCGTGTGGATTTTATAGACTCTTGTATATGACAATCTTTATTTATGAAATACGCATTTATTTATGGCATTCTTCATTTTCATTATGTTATATAATGTTAACAATTGCGTTGGATAAAGATCTAGAATGCACCATAGTGTATGTTAGATGTGATAGTGGATATGATGGCTATCATGAAACACATATAATAGTCACTGTGCATTCTGAATTCGTTCCTAGTCGATTGGGCCGTCAAAATGAGGATAAGGCCGCCCGAGCTTGAGACTAGCATCTGCGATGTGAAGTACCATATTTTATTGGTAGGGAACATTGTGATGTTCTGAGCATGCAAATGGATAGTGACCTGGTGATCTATCAAACTACCCTCGTTTGGACTTTCCAAGTGGTTACCATTTGTCGAGTGGATAAGTCCAAGGTCTTGGTTGTACTGATTAGTCCTCACTACTCGAAGCGTCATTGAGGCTCTACATGATAGACGTCTCACTTTGACCCATTTTCTGACTCACTTGGGGTCATTAGGTGGCGGGATTGGTTAAGGTCCCGATGCATGTAGGAGTCGATTCTTCGTTGTCGAGGATTAACCGCTCGCTTACATGCGTGGATATCCTATGCTATCTGAGGAGATAATAGTGTATAAATCTCTGGCCAGAGTACTAGAAGTGTTTTTGGTAAATGGGTTTACCTAGTAACACTCGTGATGTCACTATGTGATCTCCAAGATGTATGCATAGCTATCGGATCTCTAGCGACTCTCGATTTACCAATGGTCGTTGATCTGATCGGGATATATATGTTGAAAGGACCGTACTGTACGCTAACCACAACCAACTGATTATTGCAGGCACTATCAGTGATACCTAGGGGATCATGGGACGATGTTGCTAGGCGCTTTACCATGATCCGATGGGCAAGTCCGAAATTGTGATTTCGGAGCCGCAATGGTTGTTGGCCCACGGCTAGCTGTATCCCTGAATCATTGAGGGTCACACAAGTACTGGATTCATGATTCCCGCACGGAAACTGAGCTCAATGTGTTGAGCACTTGAGGAGGATTTTAGGGAGTGCGACTTCCTAAAAGTCAACAGGGGTCAAATTGCGATTTTCCACTGTTGAGGGGCAAAACTGTCATTTTGGACTAGGTATCTGAAAAATTGTTTTTCGCATCATAACGTTCAATTTTGGAAACTGAGTCGATCGGTCCGATCTGATCGTCGATCGGAGTTATGATGAAACCGCAGTGAATTAAATGAACGAATGTTCATATGGACTTGGGCCTGACCCAAGTCCAATGGGCCGGTTCAAGCCCATGTATATTTAATATATACAAGTCTTGTACTTAGGGTTTAATCACTACAACATATTACCCTAACCCTAGACCTAAGTGTTCGGCCGCCCCCTCAATCAAAGCCTCACGCCGCCGGTTCCCACGCGCCACCGTCGGCCGCCGCCCCGTGATCGGACTTGTTTCGATCACCGCGATGAGGAGTTTCCGTCTGTGCTGAATTTGTCAGTCCTTCTAGTGCAGGCTGACGAAGGAATCGTATTTCCGGTGGTGGACCTGATTGACGATCTACCGCCGCCTACCGTTTGAAGTGCCGGTTTCCTCGTGAAACTGGTCGGAGCCAGGCGCCTAGACGCCAGCAAGGTGACAAGTCTGACATCCTATGAATTTTTATTTGTTGCTTTTATTAATGTATTGAACGCTTTCCGGGCCAATTTTAATTTCCGCTGCGCTCCCGGGAAGTGGTATCCGGATCCGCCACCGTATGTCAACAGTTGCAGCTGTTTCCTTTGAATTAAATAGTTCACTGCTGAGTTGACCAAGTCACAGCTGTTTCTTTTCCAAACACTGTTCTTGCCTTGACATCTGAGTTGTTCAACGACAGCTGAATTACAATAGCGTTAGCGATACTATTCCTTTAGCAACATCTGTTTTCATTTAGCGATACCCTTGTATAGTAAAGATCTGTTTTGTTTTCCAGTACAGTCTCCTTTAGTCACACCTGTTTGTATTTCAGCGGTAAGTCCTAGTAGTCGAACCCGAGACTCAGCAAAAGATTTTAAAGTGATTTTAAAGAAAGAAGTTACGAAGCACAATGAACCCGGATGTTGATTTAAAAATATGATTTCAACCAGTTATGAGTTTAAAGGAAGAAAATGTTCAGATTTTAAGACTTATGGCAAAGATAACAGACGGTCACAATGGAGGGGTGAGCAGCTGTCTAGATGTCAGTTGTCCTCTCATAAAATAAGGGTGAGCAGTCGTCCAGATGTCGGTTGCCCCTTCACAACGAGCTATATGCTAAGGCTGATATCAGTAGTCATTTGATCAAGTGCATAACGGACCTAAGGAGAGCTTCTAAGCCATAAATCACAAGAAAATAATGAAAGGGATATGGGTCATCTTCCCCATTTCCAAGTTTACGAAAGAACGTTTAAGAAAGTTTACGATGAATGACTTCCTTTAAACTATGTTATGTTAAGCTATGTTATGTTCAGACGTCTGCCTGCATTAGTGATTTTGCTATCCTCAGATTTTACTTGCTGAGACCCTAGGCTCATTAGCTTTAAAATGGTGCAGGTGGACAGAGCTGGGGCAGACGGGAGGCAGTAGTTGAATCAGCTGAGGTGATTGTGTTTATCCAAGGCCGATGTTTCCGCAGCAGCTGTTGTTGTTTTTGATCTTTTGTCAAGTCTTTAATAGATCTATTACAACAATAGTAAATTCATATAGAATTTCAGAAGTTGTAATGTCGCATTTTGCATTTGTACGACATCTGTTATTGAGAAATTTGTTTCAGCTGTTCCAGTACTTGGCGCCATATTGTTATGTTTCGAATTTTTTTTTAGTTATAAGAAATACAGCTTATAACGAGTTCCATTCAACCCTTCTTTTCTTTTATTGTTCAATTCCATGACCCCATGGGCTTGGGACGTCACAACATGGTATCAGAGCATGGTCCTGAGATAAACACACGCACTACCAGTTGGAACAGCTTTTGTCGACCGTTTCTCCAGCACTGTGAGTTTATTTCATGTTTCAGAGCATTTGTCTTTAAAATTTAGCATGTTCTGATTATTGCATTGTGGTGGATTACGGGCTATAGATTATAAGATGTCGGGCAGAGGTGGAAGAGGTATTCTTTAGAAGAAACCAACCCCGACAGTAATGCTAGTATCACCAACTCCTAAGAATGCTGGTAAAGCAAACCGGCAGAGGCAATGGTCAATCATCCAGTAGTAGAGGACCAAGCAATGATGATCCTCAAGAGAAGTTTAGAAGGCAGAAGCCGAAGGAGTTTAGTGGTACAACTGATCCCTTAGTTGCTGAAATCTGGATCAAGTCGATGGAGGTTATCTTTGAGTATCTCCAGATGCCAGGCTTAGATAGGCCGAGGTGTGCTATCTACATGTTGAGGGATGACGCCATGATCTGGTGGGAATGAGCTAAGTTATCCGTGGATTTTACAAATCTTACTTGGGCGGATTTTAAGCAAGTGTTCTTCGAGCATTATTTCACAGCAGACAAGAGGTCTGAGTTGAAGAGAGAGTTTCTGACATTGAAACAAGGGAGCCTGACCGGGAAAGAGTATGTGTGGATGTTCGAAAGAGGATGTTACTTTGTGCCTCTAATTGGAAATGACCCAGAGGAGAAGCTGAGTCACTTTGTGGAAGGGCTAAAGCCTATGTTCAAGATGAACGTTAGGGTATCAGTTCCCAAGACTTATAGAGAAGCGGTGGATCGGGCCCTGTGAATTGAGTGGGACTGGAAGGATGTAGATGAGGAAAGGCAGAAGAAGAGGCAGGCTTTCCAGCAGAAGGATCAAAGGCCTTTCAAGAAGCAGAATAAGAACCAGCAGAGGCCTCAAGAGCAGAAGCCCCTGCCTATTCAACCCATTAGCGTCGTTCCAGCTGTTGGCAACAGACCCGTGTGTCCTAAGTTCCAGAAGACACACCCTGGACAATGCAGACTTGGGCAGAATGTCTGCTACAAATGTGGGTTGCCAGGGCATATCATGAAGAATTGTCCAAAGTCGAGACAGCTGGTGACCAGCAGAGCTTATGTGATGACGGCTGATCAGGCTAATCCAGACTCTACAGTAGTTACGGGTGAGATTTCGATTGCTGGTTTACCTTCTGTGACTTTGTTAGATTCAGGGGCCACTCATTCTTTTATAGCAGCTAAGTTTGCTAATAAGTTACCCATTAGCCCAGACCAAGTAACTATAGGCTTTTGTGTAACAGTACCCTCGGGAGAAGAATTAGTATCCCATTCTTTGTTTCATGATTTAGAACTTAGGCTTCAAGGACGTGTGATTACCGCAGATTTGATAGTGCTACCGATGCCTGAATTCGACATGATTTTAGGAATGGACTGGTTGACCAATCATGGAGTGGTAATAGATTTTACGACCCGATCAGTAGCGGTTAACCCACCCATAGGAAACCCTTTTAAGTTTGAAGCCAATCAGATGTGGAGGATTCCTCATATTATATCAGCACTTAAAGCTCAAAGTTGTTTGAAGAAAGGTGGGATAGGATTTCTGATAAGTTTGTCATCCTTAGTAGCGACTAGTAAGCCCCAACTTTTAGATGTGGAGGTGGTAAATTAGTTTTCCAAAGTTTTTCCAGAAGATATACATGGAATACCACCAGATAGAGAGCTGGAATTTTCATTGACTTAGTTCCAGGTAGCAGCTCCAGTTTCTAGACCACCTTATCATCTAGCTCCATCAGAAATGAAAGAATTAAAAGAACAGATACAAGATCTGTTGGAGAAAGGATTTATTAGACCAAGTACTTCATCCTGTGGAGCCCCTGTTCTTTTCGTAAAGAAGAAAGATAGGAGTTTGAGGTTGTGCATAGATTATAGGGAGCTGAACAAGCTGACCATTAAAAATAAATACCCCCTTTCTAGGATTGAGGATCTATTTGACCAGTTGAAAGGAGCAGCAGTCTTTCTAAGATCGATTTAAGGTCCGGTTACCATCAGCTGAATATTAAGGCGGCAGATATCTATAAAACAGCTTTTAGAACTCGTTATGGTCACTATGAGTTTTTAGTGATGCCTTTTGGGTTAACTAACGCTCCATCAGGTTTTATGGATCTGATGAATAGAGTTTTCCAACCCTTTTGGATCAATTCGTAGTTGTGTTCATAGATGATATCTTAGTCTACTCTAAGACTAAAGTCGAGCATGTTGAGCAATTTAAGGACAGTGCTTCAGATTTTGAAGAATAAGCAGTTGTTTGCTAAGTTCAGTAAATGTGACTTCTGGTTGGAGAAAGTAGCATTCTTAGGCCACATTATATCTAAGGATGGACTAGAAGTGGACCCAGTCAAGGTAGAAGCCGTTCGTGACTGGCCAATACCAAAATCTGTTTCAGATGTGAGGAGTTTCTTGGGTTTAGCCGGATATTATAGGCGATTTATTCAAGGATTTTCCAAGATAGCCGTTCCCTTGACATATTTAACAAGGAAGCAGGTTAAGTATGAATGGACACCTGAATGTCAGATCAGCTTTGACAAGTTGAAGCAAGAGCTGATAGAAGCCCCTTTGTTAACCATGCCATCTGATGAAGGGAAGTTTGTGATTTACACAGATGCATCTAAGATGGGTTTAGGTGTTGTACTGATGCAGGACCGTAAAGTGATTTCTTATGCTTCTAGACAACTGAAGGATCACGAGAAGAATTACCCTACGCACGATTTGGAACTAGCAGCTGTAGTCTTTGCCCTTAAGATATGGAGACCTTATCTCTACGGGGAAAAGTGTGAGATATTCACAGATCACAAGAGCCTCAAATACTTTTTCACTCATAAGGAACTTAATATGAGGCAGAGAAGATGGTTCGAATTGGTTAAGGATTACGATTGTACGATCAGCTATCACCCAGGGAAAGCAAACATGGTTGCTGATGCTTTGAGTAGAAAGTCTGTTGGTTTAGCATAGCTCATCGTCCAGAAGCCGTTGGCAGCTGACATTGAGAAGTTTGGCTTAGAAATAGTGCCCAGTAGTCGCGGCTCAATTTTGGCAGATCTCCATAAGGTCAAATCTGATAGACCAAATTCGTGAAGGACATCTGAAAGATGACCAACTCCAGAAGTGGGTCAAACAAGATAAAGAAAGAGGCAACAACCTCTATTTTCAGAAGGAGGAGTAATCAGATATCTGGGAAGAATCTGGGTGCCCCAAGTAGACACCTTAAGGTCAGATCTCTTGAAGGAAGCCCATACAGCCCCCTACTCCGTCATCCGGGGAGTACCAAGATGTATAAGGACCTCCAGAAGTTGTACTGGTGGCCAGGAATGAAGAGAGACATTGCCATATTTGTCTCTGAATGTTTAACGTGCCAATTGGTGAAAGCTGAACACCAAAGACCAGCTGGCTTATTGAAACCACTGCCTATTCCCGAGTGGAAGTGGGAAAGTATAGCTATGGATTTTTTAGTTGGTCTACCCAAAACTGCTCAAGGATATAATTCTATTTGGGTTATAGTAGACAGACTCACTAAGTCTGCTCACTTTTTACCAGCTAAGACAACATACGATGTGAGCAGGTATTCAGATTTGTATATAAAAGAAATAGTGAGGCTGCACGGTGTTCCCGTTTCGATTGTTTCAGATAGGGATCCAAAGTTCACGTCAGCTTTCTGGAAGAGTTTGAATAAGGCCTTGGGTACGAAGCTAACTTTTAGCACAGCTTTTCACCCCCAGACAGATGGACAATCTGAAAGGGTGATTCAGATTTTGGAGGATTTACTCAGGGCATGTATTGTGGATTTTCCTGAAGGATGGGATTTGAAGTTACCATTGGTGGAGTTTGCATATAATAATAGTTTCCAATCATCTATCCAGATGGCTCTGTATGAAGCTCTCTATGGTCGTAAATGTAGAACACCCCTTCACTGGGAGGAAGTTGGCGAGAGAGCTGGATTAGGACCAGATGTAGTGGAGCAAACAGCAGCAGCTGTTAGAAAAGTTACGCATATAATAGGAGAAGGGAGCTGAATTTTGAAGTCGACGATCATGTATTTTTGAAAGTAGCTCCGATGAAGGGAGTAATGCGTTTTGGGAAGAAAGGAAAGCTAAGTCCAAGATATATTGGACCATATGAGATTTTGGAAAAATTGGGAACATTAGCTTATCGCTTAGCATTGCCCCCGCAGCTGTCAGCAGTGCACAGTGTCTTCCATGTATCAGCTTTGAGGAAGTATATTCCCAACCCATCTCACGTATTAAGTCATGAGCCTATTCAGCTAGCGCTAGATTTAAGTTATGAAGAGAGACCCGAGAGGATCCTTCTTCGAGAGAATAGGAAGCTAAGAAACCGTAGTATTCATATGGTTAAGGTGCAATGATTCAATCAATCTGAACGCGAAGCTACATGGGAAACAGAAGCTGATATGCTTAGTATTTACCCAGAATTGTTTGGTAAGAAAATTTCGAGGACGAAATTTCATTAAGGAGGTTAGAGTTGTAACATCCCAAAATCCATAGGACCACTTTATTAAATCCTTTCTATTTTAAGGGTTATATTGATATTTTAGATTTCAGCCTTAAGTTCATTTTAAATTGTTCTGAAGGCTGATTTCAGTTGTTGATTTGAAAACAAGACGCGGAAGGTTTCCAGGCAGTTGTCACCCGAGCACGAACAGGAGCAATATTTCAAATAGAAAATGTTTTCAGCTGGACAAGCTAGTTCCTCTTTTTAAAACCTTTTTCGTAAAATGTACAATTTAAAACAGTAGTAGGGAGTTTTGGCAAAATCTTTCAAAAAGGACACGGTTTGGTAGGATATCCATGCCTACTCGAGTGTAATTACCTACTACAAATCATATCTCTATATGATTGTTTTTGGGGAATGGGAAGTTTCATTGTTGTCCAGAATTCCTTTCTTTCTCCCTAAAATTTTAGAAGAAGGCTCGTGGTGGTTCTTGTGGAGAACTCCTGTTGAGACCAGCTGCTCTTGCGTTTCTCAGTATTAAGGCAAGTAAAAGATGATTCTTGCCACGCCATTTTAAAGTATATATTGTTCTTTTCAGTATGCGTTGCTTGCCTGTTTACGTTAAAGATAAGTTATGATCATGTTCAAGCATGTTTAAGAAAATTAAAGAATGATTGGGTTCAATGTTATGTTTCTGTCTCAAAGTTTTTACAGAGTGCTTCGATGGAGATGAAGATGTTGTTTTAAAATGCTGAGTAGTCAGGTTTAGGTTGTATGTTCAAGAAATGTTTTTTTCTGGTGAATGGTAGCGTCTGAATTTGATGCCAGGTAATCGGTGATGCTGGTTGAATCGAGACTTGTTTCTGGTTTGATAAGCAGCACTGGTAGCGTTGGAAGTCGTTTAGATGTTACAGCACCAAATACTGAATCAGATTTTGTTTCCTACATAAATCAGCAGTATTCAATTCAGCTTTGAGTTTCACTACACTTCAGATTTTGGTTCCTATTAAAATCAGCAGTTACATTTCAGCTGTTGCGTTAGTTACATTCAGCTGTTGCTTTAGTATATTCAGCTGTTGGTTTGTTCAACATCTGAAGGTCTCTATTTAAGTTGCGTTGACATCTGAGTTGACCAACCTAGTTGCGTTGACATCTGTTTGACCATGTCGCAGCTGTTTCCTTTGAATTAAATAGTTCACTGCTGAGTTGACCAACTCGCAGCTGTTTCTTTTCCAAACACTGTTCTTGCCTTGACATCTGAGTTGTTCAACGGCAGCTGAATTACAATAGCGTTAGCGATAATATTCCTTTAGCAACATCTGTTTTCATTTAGCGATACCCTTGTACAGTAAAGATCTGTTTTGGTTTCCAGTACCGTCTCCTTTAGTCACACCTGTTTGTATTTCAGCGGTAAGTCCCAGTAGTCGAACCCGAGACTCAGCAAAAGATTTTAAAGAGATTTTAAAGAAAGAAGTTACGAAGCACAATGAACCCGGATGTTGATTTAAAAATATGATTTCAACCAGTTATGAGTTTAAAGGAAGAAAATGTTCAGATTTTAAGATTTATGGCAAAGATAACAGACGGTCACAATGGAGGGGTGAGCAGCTGTCTAGATGTCAGCTGCCCTCTCATAAAGGAAGGGTGAGCAGTCGTCCAGATGTCGGTTTCCCCTTCACAACAAGCTATATGATAAGGCTGATATCAGTAATCATTTGATCACGTGCATAACGGACCTAAGGATAGCTTCTAAGCCAAAAATCACAAGAAAATAATGAAAGGGATATGGGTTATCTTCCCCATTTCCAAGTTTACGAAAGAACGTTTAAGAAAGTTTATGATGAATGACTTCCTTTAAACTATGTTATGTTAAGCTATGTTATGTTCAGAAGTCTGCCTGCATTGGTGATTTTGTTATCCTCATATTTTACTTGCTGAGCCCCTAGGCTCATTAGCTTTAAAATGGTGCAGGTGGGACAGAGCTGGGGCAGACGGGAGGCAGTAGTTGAATCAGCTGTGGTGATTGTGTTTACCCAAGGCCGATGTTTCCGCAGCAGCTGTTGTTGTTTTTGATCTTTTTTCAAGTCTGTAATAGATCTATTACGACAATAGTAAATTCATATAGAATTTCAGAACTTGTAATGTCGCATTTTGCATTTGTACGACATCTGTTATTGTTTGTTTCAGCTGTTCCAGTACTTGGGGCCATATTGTTGTTATGTTTCGAATTTTTTTTAGTTATAAGAAATACAGCTTATAACGAGTTCCATTCAACACTTCTTTTCTTTTATTGTTCAATTCCGTGACCCCATGGGCTTGGGAGGTGATTGTGTTTACCCAAGGCCGATGTTTCCGCAGCAGCTGTTGTTGTTTTTGATCTTTTTTCAAGTCTGTAATAGATCTATTACGACAATAGTAAATTCATATAGAATTTCAGAACTTGTAATGTCGCATTTTGCATTTGTACGACATCTGTTATTGTTTGTTTCAGCTGTTCCAGTACTTGGGGCCATATTGTTGTTATGTTTCGAATTTTTTTTAGTTATAAGAAATACAGCTTATAACGAGTTCCATTCAACACTTCTTTTCTTTTATTGTTCAATTCCGTGACCCCATGGGCTTGGGACATCACAAAACTGGTCTACCAGCTTGATGCAAGAGCAGTTCAGAGACCAAGCGCAGAAAAGATTTGGTGAAGTGCAGAACTGTTCAAGAGCAGATCAAGTGCAGCATACAAATGCAGTAATCAAGTGCAGATCAGATCACTAAGCATGACTATAACCAGTTCATCATAGGGATCTCAGTTTGAAGATACACTTAATCTGAACTGGTTATTATATCCCAGGGAAATGGGATATATTCACTGGTCCTGGATTACAGGTCAACCAGTGAAAGAAAGGTGTGTTTGCCAATGGTTTGGATGAGGTTTCTGAATGGACCAAGAGAACAAGCAACCACATAATGGCTCTTGACGAGAAGAATAGACCCGAGCTGGTAAACCATATCAGGGAAGAGAAAACCTGATCAAGGATCCCAGCAGCTGGATGCTCATGATGGGGAAGCATAAGGCTGCCGTGGTGGAAGAAGCAACCAGCTAGGAAGGAACCAACTGAGAAACCAGATCAGAGAAGCGACCTACTGAGTATGATGAACAAACTGGCTCGAAGAAGCTCAAGAGCAGGAAAGAACAGAAAAAGAGCAGATCAAGAGCAGATAATAAGAGAAGAAGAGAACAGCTTGAAGAAAAGACCAACTCAGATAGCACAACAGCAAATGCCATCAACTCAACGAGCTGGTGCAAAGAACCAAGCTGGTTAAAGACAAACCATCTTAGCAAGCAAATCATATGATGTCCGAAGAATGAAGCAGAAATGGAGAAAAAGACCAGCTCAGCGTAAACCAGAACTGAGATAAGCTGGTAAACTGGTAAAGGACAAACCAGTTCGGATAGCATGACAGATGCTATCAAATCTACGAGCAAAACGATTTGAATACAATACTATACGAAGACTGCTTTTCATTATTCAAATCGACTTGCTTGTATTGTCTTCTCAAAGTACTGTGCTCACGTGCATAAAGTGAAGAAAAGCCTGCAACGCATTTAAAGACAAATGATTCAAAGTACAACTGTATCATAGGATTTTCAACGGCAACAACTTTGTGTCCAACGGATTAAAATCCACGTCAGGCTACTAATAACAAGAGCAGAGCACAAGCAAAAAAATAACGAGAGAGACGGGCGCACACAACAGAAGAAGAGCGCAAAGTAAAGATCGAAGTGTTGTGCAAATCAGAAAAGAAAAACACCAGCACGCACGACACAAGATTTGGGAAGACGTTGGTAAAACCAACTCGGACAGGAGCACTTTCCAGTGTGTCAGATTTTATCTTTGAGAGATTGAGCATATACAGTAAATCTCATACACGATTCACTCACATATATTTGAGAGAGCCGATTAGATTAGCTGAGTGAATCAATTCAAAACTCTCCATTTAGTCTTTGAAGAGAGACGTTAAACAAGTCTACGTTTTCTTTCGCACTGAGACGTTAAAGAATTGTCTGTAGCCTTTCTCACTGAGGCGGTAAAGAAGTGAAGTTAGACACACGCAGCTTGCGGGTTGGTGTTCAATGGTTGCTAGGAGTTCTTGCGGCTGCTGGTCGTAGGAGTGGGTTGCAGCGAGGGTCGTTGTAATCAAAGTCTTCTAGTGGATCATTCTCGATTACGGAAGAAGGGGAGACGTAGGAGATTCAACTCCGAACTTCCATAAACAAATTGTAGCGTATTTCTTTACAGCTTTCTGCATTTACATTCACGCATTGCATATTTGTTTACTACGCTTAAAACTATTTAAAGGCTTTCGATTATAAGAGTTCAATTTGAGTTGTTTCCGCATGATTTTAATTTAACTCAATCTGTATCTCGGTGCATTAATATTCAAGAACACTGAGCTATTGCAGCTCAAGATATAATGAACCAGACTGTCTGTGTTAAACCATCTCGCAGAGCTGCTGGTGATCCGGACCAAATCGCAAAGCTGTTGGTCCAGCTTCACGCTGATCTAGTTCATAGTTGTGTGATGTTTTCAACTCAATAATTTTAAAATGCACATAACTCAAGGGGTTGGTGGTTGGGATGTGTGAGAGCCTACATGATTTGTGGCAGAGCTCATAAACAACCCCCGAAATCGATCCTAACAGCCCAGAGCTGCTTAAGGAAGGGTTGTCAAAGATTTAAGCTAGTATATCCTTGATAGTGGAAGAAGGGAGACCCAAGATGTCAGAAGTAGAGGTAATGAACGAATTCCCCAAAGTATTCCCTGACGAAATCACTAGTCTACCACCAGATCGGGAACTGAAATTTGCGATTGAGCTGGTACATAATGCTACCCTGTTTCCAAATCTACGTATAGACTCGCACCTACAGAGATGAAAGAGTTGAAGGAACAAGTCCAAGATCTACTGCACAAGGGCTTCATTCGACCAAGTACTTCACCGTGGGGAACCCCTATGCTGTTCATAAAGAGGAAAGATGGTAATATGAGGTTATGCATAGATTACAGAGAGCTGAATAAGCTGGCTACAAAGAACAAGTATCTCATCCCAAGGATTGAAGATATGTTTGATCAACTACAAGGTGCAACAATGTTTTCTAAGATCGAACTCTGATCTGGGTACCAACAGCTGAGGATCAAAGAAACAGATATCTACAAGACTTCCTTCAGGACGCGCTATGGTTACTACGAGTTTTTGGTCATGCCTTTTGGACTAACGAATGCACCTTCAGCTTTCATGGACTTGATGAACAGAGTGTTCCAACCTTTCCTGGACCAGTTCGTGATAGTGTTTGTAGACGATATCCTTGTTTACTCTGAGAGCAGAGAATAGCACTCGAATCAACTTAGGACAGTATTGCAAATTTTGCGGGACAAACAGCTCTTTGCTAAGTTTAGCAAATGTGAGTTCTGGCTAGAGAAGGTTGATTTTCTTGGTCATGTGATTTCCAAGGACAGACTAGAAGTAGACCCAACAAAATTTGAATCAGTTTGGGACTGGAATGTGCCTAAAAGTATGACTGATATTCGTAGCTTTTTAGGTCTCGCACGTTACTATAGGCGATTTATCAAGGTATTTTAGGTCTCGCACGTTACTATATGACTGAGATTCGTAGCTTTTTAGCTTTTTAGTATTTGAGGCCCTTGTTTTATCTATGCTCTCTGGACAAGGTAATTATATATGTTCTCTTCACTGATGCGTCCAAGTTGAGTCTGGGCGTTGTGTTGATGCAATATCGAAGGGTGATTGCCTACGCTTCTAGGCAATTAAAGACTCATGAGAAAAACTACCCAACTCATGATCTGGAACCAGCAGCAGTAAAATTTACTTTAAATATTTGGAGGCACTATCTTTATGGGTAGAAATGCAAAATCTTTACTGATCACAAGAGCCTCAAATTCTTCTTCACCCAGAAAGAGCTGAACATGAGGTAGCGGAGATGGCTAGAGCTGGTGAAGGATTATGATCGCACCTTCAGTTACCAACCTGGTAAAGCTAATGTGGTGGTTGATGCATTGAGTAGGAAGTCAGTCGGTTTACTCATATTTCAGTTCAGAGACAATTGGCATTGGAAATTGAGAGATTTGAATTGGAGCTGATTACAAGAGATTGCACTACAAAGCTAGTTGTTCTTACCATTCAGTCAACATTAAAAGATCATATCATAGAGGGACAGGCGTGAGATGAACATTTGTTAAAGTGGAAACGCGGGATGAAGAGAAGGGTGGAAATCTCTATACGACAGAAGATGGTATTGTGAGATATCAAGACAGGATGTGGTTTCATGTGTAGATACCTTGTGAGCTGATATCATGGTCGAAGCTCACACCACCCCATACTCAGTTCACCCAGGAAGCACAAATATGTATAAGGACTTGCAAACATTATATTGGTGGCCCGAAATGAAGCAAGATATCTCCAGATTTGTCGCTGAGTGGCTAACTTGTCGACAAGTTAAAGTAGAGTATCAACGACCAGCTGGGATGCTGAGATCTCTCTCGATACCTGAATGGAAATGGAAAATAATTACGATGGATTTTGTGGTAGGTCTGCCAAGAACCCGCGGTTTTAACTCGATCTGGGTCATAGTCGACTGCTTAACCAAATCAGCTCACTTTCTATCAGTAAAGACCACCTACGATCTGAACAAGTATTCTGACCTATAAATCGAGGAAATAGTTACGTTTCATGGGATTCCGGTTTCCACTGTATCAGATAGGGACCCAAGGTTCACATCTGAGTTTTGGAAGAGCTTACATCGAGCCGTGGGGACCAAGCTAGCCTTCAGCACAGCTTTCCACCCCCCAACAACACTGGAATATCTGCTTCATGTGTGTACATAGGTTTTGCTGGAAGTTGGGTTCAAAGCTTCCTTTGGTGGAATCACTTGCAATAATAGTTCCCTGTACGGGCAAAAGTGCAGGTCGCCTATTCATTGGGACGATGTAGGTGAGAGAGCTGATCGGAGTCTAGATATAGTTGAGAAAACAGCTAAAGCCATCAGAAGAATACGAGCCTGGATGAGGATGGCACAGAGTAGACAAAAGAGCTATGTTGATTATCTCCATTGTGAGCTGAATTTTGAAGTAGGAGATCACGTATTCCTTAAGGTAGCACCCATGAAGGGAGTGATGAGGTTTGGAAGAAAGGGCAAGCTGGGTCCTAGATATATCGGCCCTTTAAAGATCATAGAAAGAGTGGGAACGTTAGCATATCGGTTAGAACTACCTCCTCGACTGTCTGCCGTACACAACGCATTTCACGTATCACATCTTAGGGAGTACGTTACAAGTTCATTGCACGTATTGAGCTACGAACCCATTCATATCTTGCCTGATTTGAATTTCGAAGAAGAGCCGGTGAGAATCCTTCTTAGAGAAGACAGAATACTGAGGAATCGATACATTCCAACGGTCAAATTTCAATGGGCGAATCACTCAGAATGGAAAGAAACTTGGTAGACTGAAGCAGATATGCGTAGTCATTACCTAGAGATGTTTAGGTGAAAGGGGTAGAGTTGTAACGTCCGGAAAATCCATAATCCACGAGTTATTTAATTTTCTTTGAAGGGTCAAATTGCTATTTTTGTGTTTAACATTTCAGATTTTAGCTGAGCTGATTTCTTCGATTTAAGCCTTGGCGGTTTGTGAATAGTTCTTGCAAGAATGAACCCAAGCACGTCTCAGTTTTTTTTTAAAAGAAAATATTTTGATTTCGGTTGGCAGGCGCTCATACCTGTGTAGTACTTTACAACCTACTACACCCTAATTCATCATTGTTAATAATTTGTGGTGCTAAGAGTTCTCTCAAGATAGAATCCAACCGAAGTCCTTCTCCTTTAGTTTTCTAAAGCTTTTCGATCGTATTGAGGAAGATTCAAAGCCGGAGCTTTTCTTGCTTCTTCTGTGAAAGCATATTATGTTCGATTCTTGTGTTTTGTTCTAAGTTCTGAGTAAGGTTTAATGCTTTTCATATGATACTATGATCTGTACGCTTGTAGAGTTTTCAGAAAAATGTTTTAAGTTCTCTCATGTTTGGCAGAAGATTTTCTGTGACGGTTTGAGCTATTGTCTCCTTCAATTTCTGGGATGTACGAAAGTAGCTTTAAAGTAAAGTTCTCTGAGTGTTTACAGTGATTATGTCGTGCTGGATGGCTAAGGATGAGGTTTTGAGCTGATAGGCAAAGTTGGTCTAGTTAGAACTCTGCTCTGATCTGATAAGCTTAGCTAATCTATTCAAACTTCTCCAAGCTATTTTCAGTACCTTGTTGTTATTCTAATCTAGTATGATTCCTCGATGATTTCAGTTCGTATTTTTATCTACGAACTATTCCAATTTACACTTGTGATTTAATATATCCCTGAGCTAAATTGAACCTGCGGTCTGACTTCGTTGTTCTAATATGAGTTGACTGTTTCTTTTTAAGTTCGTGATCTGTTTCTAAGCTCGTAATCCATTTTTCCTCTTTTGAGATGTTCCAAGCGCGGGATTTGTTTTCCCCTCTAAGCTGCTCTAAGCTCGCAATCCGATCTCATTGTCCTAAGCTGAGTTAAATTTGTTTGACCTTCTTAATTAAGCGTGATTGTTCTGAATTGTGTTGACTTTCCCTAATCTGAGCTGACCAACCAGCCGTGACCTATTTCTATCCAAAGCAGATCTAGTCGTGATCTGTTTTCTATTCTGAGCTGATTTAAGCCATGATCTGTTTTCTATCCAGAGCTAATATAAGTCGTGACCTGCTTTCTATTCTGAGCTGATTTAAGCCGTGAACTGCTTTCTATCTAGAGCTTATCTAAGTCGTGATCTGTTTTAAATTATGAGCTGATTCCAGAACTTCTTCAAATGTATGCAGTCTTACTCCCAGCAGTCTTTTCAAATACAAATGGAGTTTTTAGCGAAACAAACCGCTTGTGCGCGTGATCTGCCAGTTTAAAAATAGAAAGTAATTTTAAAATTTTATAGCATGTGGCAAAGATAAACAGACGGTCAGCTTTCGAGAGTGTGGATGTCGGTCGACGGATCGGGATGCCCCTCCAAAGATAGTTCGCCATAGACTTGATATCTGTCAGGCCCCGTGCTAATTACTAACAATTAACACATAATAAGCGTGTAAACACGGAAGCTTAAAAATCAGGGCTTAAAAATTTTTGAAATACAATAGGCCTGAGCTTCACATCATACATTCAAAATAGCGATAATAAAATACGAGTTGACTCAAACTCCAACACAACAGGTATATCAACCAAAAATAAATCCCCAATACATGATAACACGGGGCATCCCCCGGTTCAATACATATCATATATATATAGACTGGGACTCAGGGACGCGGGGATCGACCAGCTGAACTTCCACTCGGTCCAGCTTGATTACCTAAAGCTCCTGCAAATGGGCAACACAGACCCAAACAAAACAAAAGCAGGAAAAGAGGTACGAGGTCAAGCCTCAGTACGAAGAGCTATCAAAGCAGATAAACATGCAACATGCTATAAATCAATGATATGCATGCATGAGGGCTATCAAGAAATCGGATAGATAGACCAGTCTATCAACTGGCAACTCAAATCAAGCCTCTATACCACACACAGCCAATCAGCCGGTGGAAATCATCGGTCCGTGATCATCGGGGCCCGTCAGCCCATCACAGCTCGGCGGTAGACACTCGTATCCGGTAGTCACCGCTCCGACGATAGCGTTGAACTTTTCGGGCACGACTCAACAGTCGGCCAGTCACAACGTGGCACCCAATCAGGTATCAAATCAAATCTCTACATCAGGCTCAAGATGTATGCATGAATGCCATTCAATATCCATGCTAGATGCATACAATTTATAATACGTGAAGCAAAACATAACTCAATCAATTCCAGCATAAAAATTCACGTAAGCCACATAACAGCAGTTCACAACATCGAAACATAGACATGTTCACGCTCAAGCTGCTAAGGGCTGCTCAATCGTACCTTTCCTCTTCAATTTACCTAAAAGATTTCTCCTGGCTCAAATCAC
>KQ993824.1:201824-214505 GCA_001598015.1 Dorcoceras hygrometricum | reverse complement strand
CGCCCCCGGGGCGCGGCCCGCCACCACGAAAACCGCGTGCGGCGCAAGGCCACGCACGGCCGTGAAAAGCGCGGCGCATGACGCTGGATGCGCCAATCAGTGGCGCATAGTCCGGCCACCATCGTCGCACAACGACGCCCAGCAAGCGGCGCGAAGCAGCGGCCACGAGGCGCGACCATCGCACGGACAGCAGCGCATCACTTGCGCAACGTTTGCGCAAGGCTGGTCGCCGTCTCTTCCTCATCGCGCAACCAAGCGCGGCCAGTGCGCTGGTTTGTCACGCGCGACGCGTGATGCTGCGCGCTCATGTGCCCGCAGCGGCAGCTGATTGTCGCCGCCCACGGCGACGGCCGGCGGGCTTCAAAAAAATTTTTTTTTTTATTTGAATCTGAAATTCGAGATTTGATGCAATAAGGCAGCAATTGTATTGATCAGATCCGATCCTCGGCTCTGATACCATTGTTGGGGACAACGGTGTAGGATCCGGATCCCGCCTCCCGGGGCGCAGCGGAAAACAAAAATTTCCCGGGAGACGATCAATACAATTAAAATCAAACACAATACGAACCATTCATAGGGTGTTTTCATTGATTACCTTGCTGGCAACTCGTGCCTGGCTCCAATCGGAATTACAAGAACGCCGGCTCTTCACGGTAGGCGGCGGTAGATTCGTCAATCAGGTCCACGATCGGAAACAATCTCCCTCCGATCAGCCTGCACTAGAAGACTGATGGATTTTATCACCAACGGATTCTCCTCGAAAATTTGGCCGGAGCAAGTCCGGCGAGGCGGCGGCGTGCACCGGCGGCGGCGGCGAGGCTTTGGAGAAGAAAGGTGGCGTCGCTTTTAGAGCTAGGGTTAGGGTTTGTTGTGTAATCAAGTTGTTATGATTATAAGTTATGAAGCCCTTAAGTCTAATTAAATAGACTTGTGATAGACTTGGACCGGCCCAACGGGCCCGGGTCCAACGGATGAACATTCGGTTCATCCCTATCACCGTGACTTCATCATAACTCCGATCGCCGATCAGATCGGATCGATCGACTCAGTTTCCAAAACTGAGTATATGATCTGAAAAACCATTTTTCAGAACCCCAGTGCAAAATGACCGTTTTGCCTCTAAACAGCGGGAAATCACGATTTGACCCCTGTTGACTTTTAGGAAGTCGCACTCCCCAAAATCCTCCTCAAGTGCTCAATATATTGAGCTCAGTATCCGTGCGGGAATCTCGAATCCAGTACTTGTGTGACCCTCAATGGTTCAGGGTACAGTTAGCCGTGGGCCCACAACCATTGTGGCTCCGGAATCACAATTTCGGACTTGCCCATCGGATCATGGTAAGAGCGTCTAGCAACATCGCCCCATGATCCCCTAGGTATCACTGATAGTGCCTGCAGGAACCAGTTGGTCGTGGTTAGCGTACAGTACGGTCATTTCAATCCATATATCCCGATCAGATCAACGACCATTGGTAAATCGAGAGTCGCTAAAGATCCGATAGCTATGCATACATCTTGGAGATCGAATAGTGACGTCGCGAGTGTAACTAGGTAAACACATTTACCTAAAACACTTCTAGTACTCTGGCCAGAGATTTATACACTATTATCCCCTCAGATAGCATAGGATATCCACGCATGTCTGCGAGCGGTGAATCCTCGACAACGATGCATCGACTCCTACATGCATCGGGGTCTCACCCAATCCCGCCGCCTAATGACCCCAAGTGAGTCGGCAAACGAGTCAAAGTGAGACGCCTATCATGTAGAGTCTCAATGACGTTTCGAATCGTGAAGACTAATCAGTACAACCAAGACCTCGGACTTATCCACTCGATAAATGGTAACCACTTGGAAAGTCCGAACGAGGGTAGTTCGATAGATCACCAGGTCACTATCTATCTGCATGCTCAGAACATCACAATGTTCCCTACCAATGAAACATGGTACTTCGCATCGCAGATACTAGTCTCAAGCTCGGGCGGCCTTATCCTCATTTTGACGGCCCAATCGACTAGGAACTAATTCAGAATACATAGTGACTATTAAATGTGTTTCATGATAGCCGTCATACCCACTATCACATCTAACATACACTATAGTGCATTCTAGGTCTTTACTCAACGCAATTGTTAATCATCATACAACACAATGAAAGTAAAGAATGCCATAAATAAATACGAATATCATATATATAAATATTGTCAAATACAAGAGTCTATAAACCCACACGCCACAAGTTGGCTAGTTGAACATCTACTCTAACAGATAGGGGGATTAATGTTATCGAATTGCAGAGCAATTTTCCGAAAGAAAAAATGTAGCAATATCTCTTCTGTCGTGTTGACAGATCCTGGGTGATCTGTGTAGATGCCAAGATCTTTATTTTTAGTTGATAAAATTAAAGAAAAATGGAAGATATTTTGTTAATTCGATTATCATTCATCTCCTAATCTGTGTAGATAAACAAATATCAGTAGCACTTGTTCAGCTTTGAGTATTTTATTAAGCCCAATCAGTTTACACCAAAGCTATTTTTTTTACTTGCTTTTTGTATGTATGCTACAAAACTGTTTTAAAGATTTTAAAACTTATTTTATGAAAGATAAAGTGGTGATTAATTCTGAAATAAACAGTAACCGCAGATAAATAAAATACAACAATAACAGAAAAAAAATAATTATTAATTTTATACATAAAAAGAATATGTAATAGTAATAAATAGAACAGTTATTTTCTAATAAACATAGTTATAATACCGAAAAACAATATTTATGATATTGTTTATTATTCAAATTAATTTTATTCTATTTATTTTCTATCTTGATAATTATTTTTGTTTTTAAGGTTACTGAAATTGTGTCCTTTTTGTCTTTTCATCTTACATCGGTAAGTGAGATCATTTAATGTTCTTGTACTTGTTCTGAACCTGATGTAGGCGTAGCAAATGATTTTGAGCTACTCTAATCCAGTCTTCGCATACGCTCATGTTCAAACTGTTTTGCTTGTGATCTGATATGCTCTGAGCTGATACCTCCTGAGCTGAATGCCTCTGAGCTTATCTGTTCTGAGTTGTTCTAATCTGAATCTTGTTCTGATCTGCTCTTCAATCTTGCTTCTTCTTTCTCTCAGCTGATCTCCTTTCTGCTGATCGTCTCTCAGCTGAAGCACTACGAAGCTCCATTTAAGTTGTTCTTGTTCTAAGCTCCTTCGTCTTTTTTTGTTTTGCTCTGAGCTGCTTCTGCGCTTCTTATCTAAGCTGTTTTTGTTCTCATCTGCTTAATCTGAATGACTCTGTGTTGATTAGTCTCTGAACTGAATCTCTCATATGTTCTTCTCTGAGCTGATCTGGTCGATGTCTTAATTCGTTCAGCTCTCAGCTGAACTGCTCTAAATTGTGATGTATCTCTAAACTGTGATATGTTCGTCTAAACTGATCTGCTTTTGATTCTGAACTGAATCACTCTGAAATGATCTTATACGAAGGTCCATCTGATCCGATTCTTCTTAATGGAGCTCAGTTCTTTGCTTATACTGTGCAACTCTTCAGCTTTCGGCTTGACGCTGATCTGATTCTAGCTTGGTCTTCGCACTCACGTAAACTATTAGATACAAAATAACAAATTTTGTGCTCATCAAAACTAAGATCTGATCTGTTAAACAGATCCAACAACATCATTTATTTGTTCCATTATATAATTGTTACATTCTTATTTTATTCAATTCATGTGTATCGAACATGCATTAAATTGTATTGGAATGTACAAGAAAACAAAGATGAACATATATCCAAATCAAAAGAATATAAGTTTATTTTTTGTTATCATCATGATTCCGAAAAGATATGTTACTGCAAAATAATCCAAATATTACCTTTGATATATTACTATAGCCCATGGTGACTAATTTTAATATTTTTATAAGTTAATTATTTTTTAGCGTATACTCTAACTTCTAGGTTCTTATGAAACATTTTTCCTAGCTCACGCAGTTTCAGGCATTTTTTATTTTGTTTTCTGAGCAGATACTGTGAGCCATATTTAAGAAACCAGTAAACTAGAAAAGACATCTAACTCGGATATTGAATGTTTTTAAAATCGTTCCAGCTACATTTAAAAAACTTTTGGCTAGTTATTTTAAAAAGCGTAAAGGAAAAAATCGATAATCTCATCTGATGAAATGATAATCTAGTCTGGTATTAAATATGTGAAAAAAGAATAGTTTAATCCTGAACTTGATATAACAAATGATCAAACGTCCCGGAAGTGGCCTGGTGTGAATAATAGCTGTGGGAAAAGATGGTCCATAACAAGTACTATACGCATAACAATCCCCAGGTATCAAACAAATAAATGTAGGCAAACATAGTTACAACACTATCGAGCTGTGTTCCCCAAAAGTCGTTCCACAGCAGCGTGAACATTCCCTGATGTAGCCTGGAGAGCTCTGATATTTTCCTCCCTGTCATAGAAACCCATATCTTGAAGCTGTGATAGTTGAGTCGCATACAATTCCTCTGGGGGCACTACATTAGCAACCAAGAAAAACTCGTGATTTTGATCAAAAACACATTGAATAATAACAAACCAGAGTCGAAAAGAGAGTTTAACCATTAGGATTATTTGTGCTTGGAGCATTCAAACCACCAGCTCCGAATCCACCAAGCATGTTCATCAGAACATCCAGACCCATGTTCTGGTTTCCTGCATTTCGGACACACACCAACTAAGCATTGCCACAAGGATATCTACACAATATTCTAAATTTGGTTCATATCTGTACCCTGATTGGTCTGAGCTCCTTCCCTGAAATGTAGAGACAGGTAATGTTACAACCAAGTTCTAAGCCGATATTGGAAACATGAAATCTACTACTAATTGCAACACTAACGGAGAGAAGGAACCAAAAGCAAAGTGCAACATTATCTCTAAGTACTGCAAGACTGAGCAGGAGAAAGAAAAAAGAAATTGATATTTGACAGAACGAAGGCAGCAACAGTCATACGCATCAGAAAATATTAGAACTCCTCACATGTAAGGACAGTTGAATTGATAAATGTTTTATGTATACAACTAGATCCAAGGAATATTCGAAATCGAAACAACATAACACAGAAACAAATAAGTGGAAACAGAAGTTTTCACTCACGGGGTGGACTGCTGCCGACTAAGTTGAGAGAGTTGCTGCTGCAAAGTCATCATTTGCTGAGACAAAAAGAGGCAATGAAAAATTAAGGAGCACAAAGAACCAACAATGAAACTCATGTACCCTATATATTATACTCCAGCTGTAAAACTGAACCATTTACAAACAGATCGTTCTACACTAAGAATCTACTGGTTAGGCGCGAGTTTTAATCCTGATTAACCTAGCAACTTATACAGATGAACTGATGCTTATCAGGGAAATTATCAAATTTACTAATGAGTCAAAATGTATCACTTATCAGTGTTATGCCTTGAGCCGTCGGCATGTATACTAACTTACACAGTTCATTTATTAACTGAACAAACTACTAGCTCAATAATTAGCCAATTTACAAAATCATATACAATCTTTGGTGGGCATAGGCCTTGAACCTCGGGCTCCAAGATCCCTTGGCACCTTCGGTCCTTGGCACACATTGTGTCCAATAATTTTGGTTCTCAATTGAGAAGGAAAAAATATCAAGAGCAAAAGTGGTTTTTGAGGCTTACCTGCATCATTTGAGGTGATGTCAGCTCACGAATAATCTCAGGGTTTTGCATCATTTCTCTCAACTGAGGGTTCATATCAAGCATGCTGCGAAGTTGAGGATTTAAGCCTAGGATCTGCAATCAAATTGTAGCTCATGGAAAAGTAGTGCCAACTAAAGTTACTAAATCAATTTATTACAGTACAGACGGTTGTACTTGATCCATGTACTGGGGATTAGAAAGCAAATTTTGCATCATCTGCGTTGCGGCAGGATTCTGCAATAATTGATTGAACAAAGAGGGATCTGGCATGCCCATTTGCTCCACTCCAGGTATGCCAAGCCCCCTCACGCCAGCAGTAGGGGGCAGTCGTGCATCACCAGTTGGATTAGTTCTTGTAGCATTATTTAATTGGGAACCGCCTGAAGTATCACATTGGAAGCTTAGATAGAAAGCTCCTCAAAAGCAGAGAAAGAAACAATAATATTACGCAAACTAGAAAGTGGGAGAAATACATTGTGACCAAAACAAGAATCTACTGTGTTTATGGACAGTTGCTACCAACGAAAAATACATCGGGATCAAATGTTATTGGAACAGTTGCTACACAACAAAGTAGGAAGGCTCTATAAGCTTCCGTTTTCAACTGGTTGACCATGTAAACACGAAAACATAAGACACGGACAAAAGAACAAAACATCACCAAAACTAAATGAATCTGTGTATAAGGCCTGAGGTGCAGGATGAACACTGCTTAAACTAGATCAGAAAATTGTTGGATAATCACAATTCAAAAGACAGAGAATGGAAACCAAAAAACAGTAACAGCGTATCGAACATGGAAAGGAGATACATGAATCATTTTCACTTCACATTTTCCAGATCAGTAACTGGAAAATCAACAAAAAATGACAAGCAAAGTTAACTAAAACTCTACAAACAGCGAAGAGCACAAAATAAAAAAAAAACAGTAAAGAATGTAATATTGGAAACAAATGTTTATATTGCCTATATAGAGCTATTCCACCAAAGAGAAGTCGTTAATTTTACAAAGCAAAATAAAATTGCAAGCATAAAAATTTAAGATTAAATCAATTCAGAATTCTAATCTCACCAGAATTACCCCATGGGTTGGGAAGTGGATTATTGTTCGGAATTGTGGTTCCTGTGGTCATTTCAGGACCAGTAGCTGAAGACTCAGACCCCGGTCGGTTCTGAGCAGCGCCTTGATTTGTCAATAGAGCTGCAAATGGATTTGATGCCACATCTGTTCCAGTGTTACCACCCATTGTTGTTGCATTTAAAAAGGGCTCTTGAACATTTTCGTACATGCGCCTAAGCATATTAAATCCCTCAGGAGAAGATTCAATATTACTCATGGCCCTATCAGTGTTCCGCATCATCTCACGCATTAACTCTGGATTCCTTGCAGCCTCAAGTGTTTGCCTAAGGATACTGGGATCATTAAGAATGTGAGAAAGTTCAGGATTCCGGTCCATGATCTCACGCATTTGAGGATTACTCATAATTAAGCTGCGCATAACATCAGGGTTGTTCATTAGGCTTTGGATAGCAGGGGTGTTCATTATCTCCCTCATAATGTTAGGGTTCTGAGTTAGCTGTTCCTGCAACTGTTCAAGCTCGGGAAATCCAGTTCCAAATAATCCAGATGCTCCTGTGCCACCAATTGTCCCTAAACCCAACCCAGGAAACAAAGAAGCACCACCATCAGAAAGCCCAGAGCCCCCATTGTTGGGGGCAGCACTGGGAGGAACAGCAGAGGGCGGTGATGCAGCAGGTGCAGAACCACGAACCATATGGACAGTGTGATCAGCCTGCAAACCTATTTAAGAAAAAGAATTGAGTCTTTATGCTACATATAAGAACAAACATTAAAAGAATCAATATTAAAAAGAAGAGGCAATATGAGGGGGAAAATATACTTTCATTGGCATTCAGATATATGTTTCACAAGTCGCAACAGGCAGTGAAAAAATAAAGCAATATTGACTTCGAATTATATTTGACAGGTAAAATGATACGTGTCCAGAAGCTTAAATCTTCTAGTAAAAGATACTTAAGGAAGAAAAACTCTTTTAACACTTTTTTTTACGAGGATCTCTATTGGTAGCTATTACGAGTGAATATTTATTTTCTTTTTGAAAGGCTTGAATGAGCAATACACGAAATTGGAAATAAAATGATCCAACCATCATGATTCATGGGAAAGGTGACACAGCAGTGCTATACCAATAGTCAACTAAATATGCCCTAATATGATCACCCAATTTTGTACAACTACTGGATAAGTCTCTTAGCACACACTGTGATCGTTGAGCATTTATTAATCTCAGTCATGTTTGTCTTCCAGGCAGCTTAATAGCTTATTACAACCTAAACTTTGAAGATTTCAGGAACGACTAACTGAATTTAAATCATATTCGCACATCTATTTATATAGCTGAAATATGCAAACAGTTACAAAAATAAGGTGAACAATCTAGTCTTCAAACCTAAGACATCCAGGCCAATCAACATATGCACTGCGGAAAGTATATTTTGTCCAATCGCACATGAACCACCCAAACTAAAGCCTCAAAACATCAAATCTAAATAAACAAACGAAAATTTCGAAACATTAATCTCAATAGCCCTCGAAACCCTGCACATCGTGTGATTACACCGCATCAAAAACCGTTTACAGCTCAAAACAGGGAAATTTAATACAAATAAACGAGGTAGCAGTTTAGAATAGCGTACCATAGCTGACGAGGGTTTGGTCGTCCTTCAAGATCCGACCTTTGTAAATCAACCGTTGTTGTTCCGCAGGGATATCGCAATTCTGCGCCAATAGACTTTTGAACTCCACCACGGTGGATTGGAGAGCCGCACTCACCGAAAATTTAGAACCATTGGAGCATCGGATGTTGATATTCACATCTTCCCCTCCTACCACGCTGCCGCCGGTCTCCCCCTCTGTACCCATTGAATTTTTCTCGGCAAGCTCGATCCCTAATTCAAAACCCTAAATGAATGACAAGGGTCACAGATGTTAAATTGATTGCTACAACTTCAGGTTTAGCGAATCAGATTGTGATAGGAGATTAATCAAAATCAAAATCAAAATCAAAACCAAAACCATATCATATATGTATATATACACATGTACATACAGAGAGAGAGAGATACCGAGATTGGGTGGAGAGTAAGAAGGTTAGTTTGGTTGACCTCTGGTCGGAATATTCGCGAAGCTCTTGCGTGTAGAGGATAAAAGTGTAACTCTATACAGCTATATATTTCGAATTTATTGATAATTGTTATATTTTTTATTCATATTAAATGCAAAGAAATAATCAATCTTGGTTGGTATTCTATCAACAGTGATGCGATCGGGTACGTTCCGTCCATAATCCACTTCCCCCGTTTTCATATCGAAAAGAATTTAGATTTTATTTTATAATCCATCCCATATCCGAAAGTCTCGATATCCGAATATTCGAGAACATGTATTTTCGGAATCCCGTAGGATCGGGAAGGAATATCCCAAACAAGAACAAATACAAGTACATACGACATAATATATAAACATCGAAAACTAAAATTTTAATATTTCAAACAAGTGATACGATTTCTTGGTTAATCCACTAACTAATTAAATTCAAAACAAAAATAATATATGATATTGCATCATTAAACCACGACATCAAAGAACGGAAAGTTTTTGGAGCTTGCACTTGAGGAGCTGTATTATTTTTTCATGTGTATATGGGTATTTGTAAACAACATATGCTATATAAGAATACCTTACATAAATTAAATCTAAAATATATACAAAACACCAACTTATCATTATATAAACTTAAAGAAATATCAAGTCAATGACTAAATTTCTATTTTAAAAAATCATATATTTTAGAAATTAACTTATTTGATAAAAAAAATACATACAAACAGCAAAAAATATTAAAAATATATTTTTTTGAAGAGCAAAAAACACCCGATCATATTCCAGATACTTATCAGGACGAGAATTTTCCCGAAAATTCGGGACGTGATTTTTTTGGGTCAAATTTTTCGAGTCGGGAGTGGGTTAGACTTCGGGTTGGATAGGAATTTTAGGGATTTTTCCACCCCAATCTATCACGGTCAAATGCTCTTTTTTGTTTTCTATTTTTGTTTTGCCAAAAAAATATGCCATTGGTCACCAAGAGTTGGAGAACTGGGAGGTAGAACATCGACGCATAAAACACCCTAACATGCAAGACAAAGAAAAGAATTTGCACATATTTCTTTGGTCCAATATTTGTGAATTGTGATGCACATTTCGTCCTAGTTATTGTCTTCCAATTATTTTTAACACAAACTTGTGTCAATTTATAAATATTAATTATATTGGAGAAATCTCTAACTCGATTCGATTTATAAAAAACGATTTAATATTTTTTTTATCTCAAAATTTTTTTTTTCATTGCAGATAGATGCTAAATCGATTATTCCACGTAAAACTCACTCTATTTTTAATTGAATGGGTATATGGAGTTTCCAAATGCGCTTAATCTAATAAATTAGATGTTACATGATTACTATTCTAATTAACTTTGTAAAAACATTTGATCCTATAATTGATACTAGAGTTGTGTTCTATTAACTATTCAATTCTCTGCGTTAGAAGTTACGATATCATCAACTATTCGATTCTCTTTTATTGTATGTAATGTAATTATTGATTATTATCATACATGATATATAAATCTTGAGAACTATAAACAAATTACTTTTAGTATCTTAGTGTAACATGTTTTAAACTGTGCCCAAAGAATAAACACATTTATATAGACCAAAGGAATACTTTGAAAAAATATTATACATAAAGTTTTGATTTTGGTATTGGGACAAAGGGTATGTGCTCATTCTTGCTTATCAGCTGCAACAGAGAATGTGCCTTCCGTCGAGCTCGATTCGTGCCACATCGAGTCATCTCGATCAAATGCTCGTACCCCATACTGCAATGCTCCCAGTAAACACAAAGAGCTATTGGAACCGAGCTCTAGTATAACAGCTGCAGCACATTCTTTGTTCTTTGGTGTCCCATGTCTGACTATTTCGACTAGTTCGGATAAGCTGTTGTTTTCCAATATATTCCCGTCCTTCTGGATGAGATGCGACGAACAAAAAGATGAAGAGCGATTCGTCCACCATGTCCAAGATCTTATCTTCAAGTATATCAAGCAGTGGTGGTATCACACCCGCCTTTATGGCTCTTGTTCGGTTAGACTGGTTGAGTATGAGGCTGAAAAGCGTGGTAGCTGCGTCCTTTTTACCTCTGTTTGTGCCACTCTTCAAGAGATCCACGAGTGGTGGGATCCCATTCGAGCATCCCACAACAACTTTGTTCAAGGCTGAACAACGCTGCGGCGGAGTTCCCTTTAGCCTCTTGTGTTCCACACATGAGGACTTTTACTATGGCAGGAATGGCTCCTCCTCTGGCTATGAGTCTATTGTTCGTCTCGTCAAGAGACAGGTTCAATAGAGCAGTGACAATGTGTTGTTGAGTCTCCGAATCGTCTGCGTATGAAGATGATGATGACAAGAGGGAGATCAAGGGGGATGCCTCCACTGTTTGGCGAACAAACTTCTACTGTTGGGACTCTCTTTGGACAGGACCCGGATGCTGAAAACAGCGTCAGTTTGCACGTTTACGAGCGGCGAATATAAGTTTGGACTAATGCAGAGATCTCCTCGGCAAGCAGCGAAGAAGTGATTGTAAGAATTTAAATCATGTTTGACTGAATAACATGATACTAAATGCGGAAAAGGGATCAAGATTTACCTCCAGCTATTGATTCTGACGCGAAACTTTAAACAGCACGAGCAACAAACTGAAAGTGCTACAGAGCCTTCTAAGCACTTCCGACCTCACAATAGATTGTGTGATGATTTTAGATGTGTGTGCTTAGGGACCCAGTGTTGGAATAGCAGTGGCGGATCTGGATCCCACTTCCCGGGGCGCAGCGGAAAAACAAAAATTGCCCGGAAAGTGTTCAATACATTCAATAAAATCTACAAACATTCATAGGGTGTTCGTAGATAGTTACCTTGCTGGCGTCTAGGCGCCTGACTCCGACCACTTTCACGAGGAAACCGGCACTTCAAACTGTAGGCGGCGGTAGATCGTCAATCAGGTCCACGACCGGAAACAATCTCCCTCCAATCAGCCTGCACTAGAAAGCTGATGGATTTTGGCACGGACGGAAACTCCTCGTCGCGATGGCCGGAACAAGTCCGGCAAGAGGCGGCGGCGCGTGGAGGAGCCGACGGCGGCGCGTGGCCGTGAGGCTTATGGAAAGGGGCGGGCCGACTTTTGCTTGATGGAGGCTAGGTTTTGTTGTGTAGTGATTGTAGTGTTTAGCCCTAGATGTAACTTATAATTATAAGTTAGTCATGGGCTTGAACCGGCCCAATGGACTTGGGTCAAATCCAGGTCCATATGAACATTAGGTTCGTTTAATTCACCACGGTTTTATCATAACTCCGATCGACGATCAGATCAGACCGATCGACTCAGTTTCCAAAACTGAGTATTATGATGTGAAAAACAATTTTTCAGATACCTAGTCCAAAATGACAGTTTTGCCCTTCAACAGTGGAAAATCGCAATTTCACCCCTGTTGAGTTTTAGGAAGTCGCACTCCCTAGAATCCTCCTCCTATGCTCAACACATTGAGCTCAGTTTCCGTGCAGGAATCATGAATCCAGTACTTCTGTGATCCTCAATGGTTCAGGGATACAGCTAGCCGTGGGCCCACAACTATTGCGGCTCCGAAATCACAATTTCGAACTTGCCCAACGGATCATGGTAAAGCGCCTAGCAACATCGCCCCATGATCTCCTAGGTATCACTGATAGTGCCTGCAAGAACCAGTTGGTCATGGTTAGCGTATAGTACGGTCCTTTCAACACATATATCCCGATCAGATCAACGACCATTGGCAAATCGAGAGTCGCT
>KQ993824.1:185391-201783 GCA_001598015.1 Dorcoceras hygrometricum | reverse complement strand
CTAGAGGTTGATTTCGAATCATCCACGTCACACTGGAAACTAGAATCAGTGTAGCCTTCCAGTTTTAGTTCACCACCCCCGTAGACCATGAACATATTCTTAGTCCTTTGTAAGTACTTAAGAATATCCTTCACGGCATTTCTATGTAATTGGCCGGGGTTGGCCTGGTAGCGGCTCGTGACACTCAAAGCATATGCGACATCCGGTCTAGTCGATATCATGCCATACATAACACTACCTATTGCCGAGGCATATGGTACACGTGCCATACTCTCTATCTCCTCATCAGTCTTTGGACACATAGACTTAGATAGAGTGACCCCGTGGCACATAGATAGGTGTCCTCTCTTGGACTCTTCCATAGAGAACCTCTTAAGTATGGTATCGATGTAGGTAGCTTGGGTGAGTCCGAGCATCCGTTTAGATCTATCCCGATAGATCTGTATTCCAAAATATAGGATGCTTCACCCATGTCCTTCATCGAAAATCTACTAGACAACAATACTTTAGTTGACTGCAGCATTCCTACATCATTCCCAATGAGTAGAATGTCATCAACATAAAGTACGAGGAACGTCACAGCGCTTTTAACTACCTTCTTGTAGACACATGGTTTTTCGGGATTCTTGATGAAACCAAATTCCTTAATTGTTTCATCGAATCTCAGGTTCCAACTCCGCGATGCTTGTTTGAGACCGTAGATCGATCTCTGAAGCTTGCATACCTTATGCTCGCTTTCAACAGATGTGAAACCCTCAGGCTGCGTCATATAGATCTCTTCCTTAATGTTTCCATTAAGGAACGCAGTTTTCACATCCATTTGCCATATCTCATAGTCGTACCATGCGGCTATGGCTAACAAGATTCTAATTGACTTGAACATTGCGACTGGCGAGAAGGTTTCATCATAGTCAACACCTTGCCTTTGAGTGTAACCTTTCGCGATCAGTCGTGCCTTGTAGGTCATTACCTTACCATCAGGCCCGAGTTTCCTCTTGTATACTCATTTGCACCCAATAGGAACAATTCTTTCGGGAGGGTTAACAAGAGTCCAAACTTGGTTAGCATGCATTGAGTCAAACTCAGACTGCATTGCTTCAAGCCACAAATTAGAATCAGCATCGGAAATTGCATCCTTGAAAGTTCTTGGATCAGATCCAACAACTTGATCACCTTGATCATCTTCAAGGAGAAAACCATATCTCTCAGGAGCTCTAGGGACCCTTTCAGATCTCCTAGGTGCGACCATTTCTGGTACTGGATCTGGAGGCGCAGGAGATTCACTTGGTACTTCAGTTGGTTCTCGAACCTCTTCGAGTTCTACTATCTTGCCTTTTCTATCAATTAGAAATTCCATTTCCATAAAGGTGACATTCCTAGAAACAAACACTTTTGTTTCGCTGGGATAGTAGAAGTAGTATCCAATGGAATTCTTTGGATACCCAACGAAGTAACATAAGATGGATCTCGTATCCAGCTTATCTCCCACTGTCTGCTTCACTTAAGCAGGACATCCCCAAATTCTCATGTATGAGTATTTGGGTGGTTTGCCCATCCACATATCATATGGAGTCTTATCCACTGCCTTGGTGTGGACATTGTTCAACAACATTACCGCCTTTTCGAGCGCATAGCCCCAAAACGAGGTAGAAAGCTCAGTGAAGCTCATCATAGATCGAACCATGTCCATCAAAGTTCGATTACGACGCTCTGCTACACCATTGAGCTGTGGTGTGGCCGGAGGGGTCCACTGTGCGAGAATTCCCATTCTCTTTTAGATAGTCTTGAAACTCAGCACTCAAGTATTCACCATCTCGATCGGATCGAAGTGCTTTAATACTTTTGCCTAATTGATTTTCTACTTCAGCCTTGAATTCTTTGAACCTTTCAAAGGATTCAGACTTGTGTTTCATTAAGTACAAATACCCATACCTAGAGTAATCGTAGGTAAAGGTGATGAAGTATGTGTAACCGTATTTAGTACCAATACTAAATGGACCACACACATCAGTATGGATCAAATCCAATAGGCCTTGAGCACGTTCAGGCTTGCCCTTGAAGGGTTGTTTAGTCATCTTTCCCTTGAGACAAGATTCACAAGTCGGTAGGGAGTTAATGTCTGACAAATCAAACATGTCACTCCTAACTAACTTGTTCATCCTACTTAGAGAAATATGACCTAGCCTAGCGTGCCAAAGTTGTGCTGGGTTCAAGCTATCGTATTTCCTTTAATCGTTGTTGTATGTGTTTCGACATCGCGAGTTGGAACGTCTTTTAATTTTAAGGTGTATAAATCGTTTTCGCGTTCTCCAATTCCCATTAAACATTCATTCTTGTAACTATTGCAAATCGAATTAGCAACATACAAGAATATCCATCACTATCAAGCATAGAAACAGAAATAATGTTCTTTATTAATTCGAGAACAAACAAAACGTTTCTCAATAACAACTTAAAATCAGAAGACAGAAATAAATAAACATCTCCTATAGCTACTGCAGCAACTCTTGCTCCATTGCCAAGCCTCAAGTGGGTCTCACCCTCTCTAAGACGTCGGCTTCTTGTCATCACCTGCAAATCATTGCAGATATGAGATGCACATCCGGTATCAAGTACCCAAGAAGTCGAATTAAGAGACATATTTATTTCGATATAGAACATACCTTTCGCAGTTCGCAACTGCTCGATGTACTCCTTGCAGTTCCTCCTCCAATGCCCAGGCTTGTGGCAGTGGTGGCAAACATCCTCAGACTTGTTCGGCTTGGAAGCCTTTGCCTTTGGCTTCTTAGTGGGCTTTTCCTCCTTCGCAGGGGCAGAACGCTTCTTACCCTTGCGTCTGGGCCCCTTCTTCGCAGAGGAAGAAGAGCCCATAAGGAGAACGGGCTTGTCCTTCTTTATGGTTCCTTCGAACACTACAAGCATGTTAACCATCTCTTCAAGGGTGGCTGTCAGCTTGTTCATGTTGAAGTTGACCACAAAGGGGTCGAATGCAGCGGGTAGTGAGAGGAGAAGCACATCCACAGACAGCTCGTGTGGAAGTGTGATATCAAGTCCCGACAGCTTTTCAACGAGCCCAATCATACGAACCCCATGCTCGTGGACCGAAGTCCCATCGCGCAAGCAGCTCGTCATAAGCTCCTTGACAGCCGTGAACCTCTCATGTTGAGAGTTCTCCCCATACAGTTCTTTGACATGAAAGAGTATGTCAGCAGCATACTTTGTCTTCTCAATACGCCGTTGCATTTCGTTGGACATCGATGCCATCACATAGCATCGAGTCTTAAGCTCGTCGTCCCCACCATTGTTTAAGCGTAACCAGCTCCTCAGGGCTGATATCTGCAGGGGCTTCCTTCGGAGGGCTCTTCTCTATCGTATAAAGAAGTTTCTCCGAAGCCAACACAATGTTGAGGTTTCGAAGCCAGTCTTGGTAGTTCAGACCGGTGACCTTGTTGCTATCCAGTATAGCAGCGAGTGGGTTTTTGATCGAAGACATTATAAATGCAGTTATACTGAAAAGAAAACAGACATACATTACTAACTATATATGAAATAACGCTAAGACATAAAACAAGGTCGTTTAGTTCTATGAATTACCCTCCCACTATTTTAATGATTTAACCACCCTCTAATGAAATCGGGAAAGCAAGTTCCCTTAGTGGGTACACGGAGCCCAATCAAGCGATCATGGTCCCAAATAATATCAGCCAACCATGACCCCCAAAAGGTAGTTTCCAATTGCAACCGGTGCAACCTCCATGTATTCACCTCACGTCCAGTAAGGGCCCAATAATATGACGCCGTTTACTATCACGTGTCAAGATGACCCATCAATGTTGAGTCGTGAAGGACGGTCCCCTTAACGTCCCCAATAATATGAGCCAACATTAAAGGGAGTTCCAACCGACCCACAATAATTTTCAATGGCGTGGACAGCTTTCCGGCATACATAACCCCCTCAATAATATGAGCCGGGCCATGTATGTGGGTAGCATCGGTGTACACCCATTGTTGATGGAAGGTAGGGATAATTTAAACAGATTTAAATTCCCTTTAGTTTATCGAATAAACTTTTATCTTGATATAAGTTTTAAATCGTATTTAAAACGAGGGATCTTATTTTTGAAAATTTGGTCTCATGCAATTTTAAATCATAATTTAAAACATGCGGATTCAACATATATCAAATATAGAACTAACTTTGGGATGATCGATCGCGAGAGCTATGCGGTCCGTGGTTGCCAATCACGGACCTGGGTCCAATCCTAGGTGAAATGCAATATGCAATGCAATCCTATTACAATTGCTTCCGATTTTACAGATCTTCGGTCTTCAATATATTTGATCGTCATCGGGCCACCATCTTCAAATGTCCTCCCACTAAGTCTAGTAATTTACAATTAAATTTCCATGACGCATAAGTGATACCATTTTAAGGGGTGGGAACGGGTCACAAACAGACCCACTTTATAAAATGATAATAAATAATATTAAAACCGAAATCGCAAAACATAAAGCATACACCTAACACATTGGGCACGACTCTCGATCATCCCAAACATGCAATCAATCTAATTAACTTGCATAAATTAAATAATCAAATTATTTACCACAAAATCACATTTTAATCATAAAATCGCATTTATAATAAAATCGCATTTTTGTCGATAAAATCATATTTTAATTAACAAAAATTCAAAATCGACCAAAATTGGGCCCAATATCGAATATCGACCCAAAAACTTCATGGGCTGCCCGGGACAGGCCCGAACATAACCTAGAAGAAAATTAGCCGTCGCAACTGTGCCGGAGACATCGCCGGACGACGGCCGCACGGCGGCGGCCGCCGCCATCACATCGCGGGGCAGCAGCATCGCCGCGCCAAGCGCGACGCACGGCCGCGCGCCAAGAGCTGCGCACAGCAGCACGCCTGCTGCCCATCAAGCTCGCAACCGATGCACAGAGCAGCGGCCAGCCACCGTGCTAAGTTACTGCCCATATCGCGCAACTTGTGCGCGAGACAGCGGCACCAATCGGCCGGCCATTGCGCAACGTTTTGCGCGGCCAGCGGCCAATATTCCGGCCACCACGCAGCCCCATTTGTTGTGCAACCAGTGCGTGGGGCAGCGGCCACTCTCTGCCGCTATGCGCGTCAAACGCGCACATCATTCGCGCGCATATGCGCGAAGCGGCGGGTGGTTGCCGTCGGCCATGGCGGCGGCCGGTGGGCATCATCAAAATATTTTTTTTTTGTTTTACAATTCTGAAATTTTGAGATCTACATGCAATTCAGGCAACAATGTATTGAAGGATCCGAGCTTTGGCTCTGATACCACTGTTGGAATAGCGGTGGCGGATCCGGATCCCACTTCCCGGGACGCAGCGGAAAAAACAAAAATTGCCCGAAAAGTGTTCAATACATTCAATAAAATCTACAAACATTCATAGGTTGTTCGTAGATAGTTACCTTGCTGGCGTCTAGGCTCCTGGCTCCGACCAGTTTCACGAGGAAACCGGCACTTCAAACTGTAGGCGGCGGTAGATCGTCAATCAGGTCCACGACTGAAAACAATCTCCCTCCAATCAGACTGCACTAGAAATCTGATGGATTTTGGTACAGACGGAAACTCCTCGTCGCGATGGCTGGAACAAGTCCGGCAAGAGGCGGCGGCGCGTGGAGGAGCTGACGGCGGCGCGTGGCCATGAGGCTTATGGAAAGGGGGCGGCCGACTTTTGCTTGATGGAGGCTAGGTTTTGTTGTGTAGTGATTGTAGTGTTTAGCCCTAGATGTAACTTATAATTATAAGTTAGTCATGGGCTTGAACCGGCCCAATGGACTTGGGTCAAACCCAGGTCCATATGAACATTAGGTTCGTTTAATTCACCACGGTTTTATCATAACTCCGATCGACGATCAGATCGGACCGATCGACTCAGTTTCCAAAACTGAGTATTATGATGCGAAAAATAATTTTTCAGATACCTAGTCCAAAATGACAGTTTTGACCCTCAACAGTGGGAAATGGCAATTTCACCCCAGTTGAGTTTTAGGAAGTCGCACTCCCTAGAATCCTCCTCCTATGCTCAACACATTGAGCTCAGTTTCCGTGCGGGAATCATGAATCCAGTACTTGTGTGATCCTCAATGGTTCAGGGATACAGCTAGCCGTGGGCCCACAAACTATTGCGGCTCCGAAATCACAATTTCGAACTTGCCCAACGGATAATGGTAAAGCGCCTAGCAACATTGCCCCATGATCCCCTAGGTATCACTGATAGTGCCTGCAAGAACCAGTTGGTCGTGGTTAGCGTATAGTACGGTCCTTTCATCACATATATCCCGATCAGATCAACGACCATTGGCAAATCGAGAGTCGCTAGAGATCCGATAGCTATGCATACATCTTGGAGATCGAATAGTGACATCGCGAGTGTTACTAGATAAACCCATTTACCTAAAACACTTCTAGTACTCTGGCCAGAGATTTATACACTATTATCCCCTCAGATAGCATATGATATCCACGCATGAGAGCGAGCGGTGAATCCTCGACAACGAAGCATCGACTCCTACATGCATCGGGATCTCACCCAATCCCGCCGCCTAATGACCCCAAGTGAGTCGACAAACGGGTCAAAGTGAGACGCCTATCATGTAGAGTCTCAATGACGTTTCGAGTCGTGAGGACTAATCAGTACAACCAAGACCTTGGATTCCACTCGACAAATGGTAACCACTTGGAAAGTCCGAACGAGGGTAGTTCGATAGATCACCAGGTCACTATCCATATGCATGCTCAGAACATCACAATGTTCCCTACCAATGAAACATGATACTTAGCATCGCAGATGCTAGTCTCTTTCTCGGGCGGCCTTATCCTCATTTTGACGGCCCAATCGACTAGGAATGAGTTCAGAATATACAGTGACTATTAGATGTGTTACATGATAGCCCTCATACCCACTATCACATCTAACATATACTATGGTGCATTCTAGGTCTTTATCCAACACAATTGTTAACATTATAATCATAATGAAAATAAAGAACGCCATAAACAAATGCGAATATCATATATAAAGATCGTTTCATACAAGAGTCTATAAAACCCACACGCCACAAGTTGTCTAGTTGGACATCTACTCTAACACCCAGAGCCACTATTTATAGATGATTTGTGTCATCAACAAATCTATCAAGATTGTGACAAATCTCGATAAGATACATCATTAGGTATTTTGATTGATTAAAACTCTTATAGATTGAGCACATCTAAATCTTTCAGTATTTGGCCTCTTAATAAAGATAAAAAGATGTGCATGATCAAATCTCAATCAAAATCTATATGTGTCACTTAATGAGATAATATTTTTGATATCCGGATAAAAATATTTTTAATAGTCTCCCACTTGGCACATATGTATCTCATCATCACAAAATGAGTAAACAAAATACACGAATCATGGCGATAAGTCCCCTAAGATCGAGTATTATCTTCCATGTATCACGATGTATTATGTTCCTCTACAGATATAACTTAATGAATAAACCTCATGTTTATTCAAGGTCCAACTTTAGTGATATTTCTTAAACAATGAATATGTACACAAAATATGAGAAACATCGTAATAAAATTTCATTAATAAATGAAAATTGTTCTTACAACAATAATTACATAAGGGAACCTAGTCCCATTCTGTCTACATGATCCTTAAATTTGCGATGGCATGCCCTTAGTCAAAGGATCGGCAATCATCAATTCAGTGCTAATGTGTTCAATGACCACTGTCTTATATTTAACACGTTCTCTTCTGGCTAAGTATTTTATGTCGATGTGCTTGCTTCGACTCTCATGTTCATTGTTTTTAGCCATAATGACGGCAGCTGAATTGTCACAGAATATCCTCAATGTCCTAGAAATGGAATCCACAACTCTAAGCCCAGAAATGAAACTCTTCATCCAAACACCATGTGAGGTGGCCTCAAAACAAGATACGAACTCAGCCTCCATAGTGGAAGTAGCAGTCAAAGATTTCTTTGCACTTCTCCAAGATACAGCTCCACCGGCTAGCAAGAAAATATATCCTGAAGAATATTTTCTTGAGTCCATGCAGCTAGCATAGTCTGAATCAGAGTAGCCAATGACTTCCACGTTGTCAGTTCGTCTGAACATAAGCATGTAGTCTTTGGTCCCTTGAAGGTACCTCAACACTTTCTTTGCAGCTTTCCACTGGTCTAAACCTGGATTACTTTGATAACGCCCAACATATGTATGCAATATCAGGTCTAGTGCAAACTTGAACATACATCAGGCTTTCGACAGCAGAAGCATAAAGAATGTTGTTCATTTGTTCTTTTTCAAAGTCATTTTTCGGCATTGATCCAAATTGAATTGGTCGTCCTTCACAACAGGAGTCACACTAGGTGAGCAATCTTGCATCCGAAATCTATCTAAAACTTTTTTGATATAGGTTTCTTGAGATAATCATAATATCCCACGAGATCTATCTCGATGTATCTTGATGCCGATGACAAAATATGCATCACCCATATCCTTCATATCAAAGTTTTTAGATAGAAATTGTTTCACCTCTTATAGCAAACCCCTATCATTGGTTGCAAGTAATATATCATCCACATATAAAATGAGGAAACAAATATTTCTCCCACTAACCTTCTGGTATATACATTGATCCATGACATTCTCGACAAAACCAAATGAAGAGATGACGTCATGAAATTTTAAATACCATTGACGGGATGCTTGTTTCAATCCATATATGGATTTCTTAAGCTTGCACACCAAGTGCTCACCACCACTAGAGGAAAATCCTTCAGGTTGTTTCATGTAAACCTCTTCCTCTAGGTCACTATTGAGAAATGCTATTTTCACATCCATTTGTTGCAACTCTAGATCAAAATGTGCAACTAATGCCATAATAATGCGAAGAGAATCCTTCTTGGAGACAGGAGAGAATGTCTCTTTGTAATGGATTCCTTCGCGTTGAGTGAATCCCTTAGCAACGAGTCTTGCTTTATATCTTCTAATGTTGCCCGATGAGTCTTTCTTTGTCTTAAAGACCCATTTACATCCAATGGTTCGAGCACCATCAGGCAACAGAACAAGATCCCAGACTTCGTTCGATGCCATAGAATTCATTTCTTCATTCATAGCATCGTACCACAATTTTGATTCACTACAACTTATGGCTTGTAAAAATTTTTCAGGATCACTGTCGGCTCCAACATTAAAATCCGATTCTTGCAGATACACGAAATAGTCACTAGGTATTGTTGATCTCCTTGTTCTAGTTGATCTTCTTAAGGTGTCACTTGGAAAAGTGTGTTGGTCAGCGGACTGATCAACATTTTCCCCTGTTCCACTTGGAACAATATGATCCACTAATCAAGTCATCCTCAAGAAATTTGGCATTTCTTGATTCCACAATCCTAGTGCTATGAGATGGACAATAGAATCTATACCCTTTGGATTTTTCGGCATACCCAATGAAATATCCACTTATAGTTCTTCGGTCTAGTTTCTTTCTTGTGGATTATAAACTCTTACTTCAGACGGGCATCCCCAAACGCGTATATGTTGCAAACTCGGTTTCCATCTTTTCCATAATTCAAAAGGCGTCTTTGGGACGACCTTGGTTGGAACTCAGTTTAATATATACACTTCCGTTTTAAGAGCATCTGTCCACAAGGATTTAGGAAGTTTGGAGTTGCTTTGCATACTCCTAACCATGTCCATTAAAGTTCGGTTTTTTCTTTCAGCCACACCATTTTGGTCCGGAAAACCAAGCATAATGTATTGGGCAACAATCCCATTTTCCTGAAGAAACTTCGCAAAAGGACCTAAAGCTTGTCCATTCTCAGTGTATCTACCATAATATTCACCACCTCTATCAGTTCTCACGATCTTGATTTGTATCACATTGTTTTTCTACTTCAGCCTTAAAAATTTTAAAGACATCCAATGCTTTGTTCTTATTATGAAGCAAGTAGATATACATGTATCATGAGTAATGATCAATAAAGGTGATGAAATACTTCAGACTATGCATATCCATGTCTGGACAGCATATATCTGAATGTATGATTTCTAATAATGTAATACTCCTCTTGGCACCCTTTTTAGATTTGTTTGTCTGCTTGCCCTTAATGCAGTCAATACAAGTCTTGAAATTAGTAAAGTACTAAGTACTCCATATTTTATTAATATCTTAATTCTATCAATGGAGATATGTCCTAGTCTCCGATACCACAAAATAGAGGAAGTATCATTTATAACACATCTTTTAATACCCGCGTGAACATGCATATGGTGTTACGATTGTTTTGTAAAGAAATTGAGAAAAGACCATCAATCATTGTACCATTACCAACAACATTGGATTTATAAAGTAAATTTATTGAATTATCCAAAAAGTGGAAGGAATATCCAAACGATACAAGACTTGAAAATGAAATTAAATTCCTAGAAAAACTAGGAACATAAAAGTCTTTTCCAAAACTAAAACAAAACCACTAGCTAAATGCAGAATGCAAGTCCCGACAGCCTCCTCATGTGAACGCATCTTGTTTCCAGAATAGATGCTTTGCTTACTTCTTATCGGCTTCCTTAGATTTTGCATATCTTGTAGGGTATTTGTCGATTGGATTGTAGAACCAGAGTCAATCCACCAAATATTATAAATCGTATTTACCATATTAGATTCATAACAAAAAAAGAGATATGAATATCTTTCTGTTCAAGCCAATCCTTAAATTTAGCAATCCTTCTTCACGTGTCCCTTCTTTTTACAGAAGAAACACTTGGATTCTTTCGTAATGTCAAGATTGGGTGAAAGTTTTCCTTTCGTCTTCCCCTTGACTTTGGCTTGTTTGGAGGACTTGCCTTGTGCAGTTAACAGACATTATTACTGGTTTCCATCAACAATCTTCCTTCCTCTTGAACACATATGGTCAATAATTCATTTAGTGACCATTTATCTTTATGTGTGTTATAAGAGATTTTGAAAGTCCATATTGCTGTGGAAGAGTGCATAAAATGAAGTGCACAAGAAAGTTATCAGATATATCCACCTCAAGTGTTTTCAGCCGAGCCGCTATGTCCCTCATTTTCATGATGTGCTCTCGCACACCTTTCACACTAGTGAGTCTAAGTGATGAGAACTCCATCAGGGTGCTTGCAATGGCCTTGTCTGAAGTTGCAAATTGTTCATCAATTGCCTTAAGTAGGTCCTTGACTTTGTCATGCCCTTCGATCAAACCACGAATACCGGTACAGATTTTTGTATTTATGAAAATAACGCAGAGGCGATTGGATCGCTCCCACTTCTCATAAAGAGCAATCTCATCCGATTCACGGAATTCATTAATAGTCGTGGGTTCGTCTTTCCATATGGCATAATAAATGTCCATCCACCCTAAATGAAAGAGAACTCATTCTTTCCAGACTTCGTAATTATTACCCCTAAGTTCGGGGATATCACAATGCTTATCAGATAAATTATCAGGTTGTACTGCATAAAATAAATAAATAACATGCTTATCACTAAATGTTTTGAGTTAAAATCATGTTTACCGATGTAAATCATGGAAAAATTCTAGCGACATAAAACTTGTCTGTGGGTTAAAGTCGTAACTCTATTAGATTTTTATAAAATTTTTTATAAAACTATCAGATTAATTTTCCTTAACTCCTGTGGGTAAATTAAGGAAATGTAGTCTGATATATTATCTAATTAAGTACACAAAGATAACAAAATCCCTGTGGGGTAAAATTTATTATGCTCATATAATTAATCATAATTATTAATGTGATCCAAATCCACTTAATGGATAATTTTTCATAATTAAGGGTGTTGTGGCTAAACCTTAATTATTTAAAATTACACGGTTCACTGGACGAAAATTTTGGCTTTACTTAATATTTGATATAGTAATTAAAATTGACACAATCAACATTGTCTAAGAGTGCTTCCAGGTCATTGGAGGGGTTAAGGCCCACTTTAAAACCAACTTCCTAAGACAAAGCAACGCCCCTCAGTGAGTTCAGCCGATACAAGCCATTTTTAAGCCGGTTTATGAAGGACTCTCTTAGATCTTGTGTGAGGATTGAGAATTTAGATTAGTGATTAATTGATTTGATTTGGGATTAATCACGTGAATTTTTGAGGAAATGCGAAAGAAATCTGGTTTCCTGTTGATTCGGAAGTTGTATTAATTTTGGGAATTCAGTCGCAGCGAATTTTGGTGTAGTCAACGCGGGTCAACGGAACTGTAGCTACCTGCTGGTGTTGGCATCGGTAGGGTGACGTAGGCGTGACGCGTTGCATCTGGTGGTTTTAGTTCGTTTCGAAGGGTTGCTGCTGGCCGATATTGCTTTTGGCGCGAGAAGACGTAGGCGTGACGCGTTGCATCTGGTGGTTTTAGTTCGTTTCGAAGGGTTGCTGCTGGCCGATATTGCTTTTGGCGCGAGAATGATTGAGGAAGCGACACGTGTTGGTCAACTTTTTTAAGTGTTGACTAGGGGATTCAGCAGTTGTGTTAGATAGGAGTGACCAGCTGCTGATAGTAACGCTTACGTGTGCCTTGCGTCATAGTGTGAAACCAGCAGCAAGAGTTTCCCACATGCAACTGCTGGTGTTTGCATGCGTCGTCGTTTTGTGAAAGCGTCTATTACGCACGTGGTAACCAGCTGCGAGAGTTTTCCTTGTGCACCTGCTGGTTTTGTAAGTGCATCGACTGGATTTGTTTGTGTAGGCGCGGCGACGTCATTTGATTAAGTTAAAACTCTGCGTTTTGGATGTTGCAGCTGGAACCAGTCGTTGGTTGTTTTGAAGAGATCTGGTGCCTGCTGGTATAACGCTGTGGCGCCGTTTTGATAAGTTGGAACGGTGTCGTTTTGGAGTGTTTTCTTGCGACTGCTTATTTGGTTGCTACTGCTGGTTTTTAGCGAAATAAAGAGATGGTATCTGCTGGTCTTATCGACTGAATTGATGATCAGCAGACGTTGGATTTGGGAGACTATTTATAGAAGTGTTGTTCGACACTTAGAATTATTTTTGAACCAGACATTCCTTATCTCCATTTCCAAACCCTCGAAATAGCTACTGTTCACCGTCATTTTCTATCGCCATTTCCCGTCGATTCCAGCCTCTGTTTTTGACGTTCTTGGTGACGCTGGACTCCTTGAGACTTTCTCTTCCCATTGATACTAGTTTGGAAGCTAGGAGCAACGAGTTGAGAAATCCCGAAGGCCCTGCTCGTTCGTGAGTTGCTGGTTTCGTTGAGCAGATTCTGCCGTCGTTTCTTTTGAGCTTTTGGATGAGCATTTCTTGTAGTTTGAGCTCGGTTTTTAGTAGTTAATGCCTGCGTAGAAGTGTAGGATTGAAGTATACTTCTGGCCGTAGGATTAACGTGATTGTGTAGCTGAATTGAGCTAAGATATTGAGTACATGTAACAGATTTCAGCATTCCAGGAAGTCCCTGCTGCGTGAATTGAACCAGGAGAAATCTGGTTGCTTGGCCGTGTGTTGCCGTGACTTTGTTGAGAAATCTGTTAGGTAAATTGAGGAAGAAAGGTACGAATTGAGCAGCACTTACAGCTTGAGCGTGAACATGACTGAATCGATGTTGTGGAATGTGTTGTGTTGCTGTTATGTGTTTACGTGGAACAGCTGTTGAATTGATTGAACTCGATATTCTGTTTTCACGTACTATGATTTGTATGCATTGAGCATTGATATTGATTGGCATACATGCATACATATTGGGCTTTGACAGATTTGATTGATGACCCGAGCCACGTTGGAGCTAGCCAACAGATGTGTTGTGCACCAGTCCAACGCTATCATCGGAGCGGTGACTACCGGATATGAATGTCTACCGTCGAGCTGTGATGGGCCGACGGGCCCCGATGATCATGGACCGATGATTTCCCGGTTGATAGACCGTGGTATTGAGGCGACTTGATATGATTTTCCGGTTGATACACTGGCCTAGTTGACCGATTTCCTTTGACAGCCACATGCATTTCATAGCATTGATTGTTAGCATGTTGCATGCGTAGCTGTTTGATAGCTCTTCGTACTGAGGCTTGACCTCGTACTTGTTTCCTGCTTTTGTTTTGTTTGGGTCTGTGTTGCCCATTTGCAGGAATACAGACAACCAAGCTGGACAGAGTGGAGGTTCAGCTGGTAGATCCCCGCATCCTTGAGTCCCAGTTATATTTATGATATATATTGAGCCGGGGGATGCCCCGTGTTATCTTGTATTGAGGATCTGTACTTGATATGTTAGAGGTTGTTACCTGTTGAATGAGTTTGAGTCAACTTATATTTTAATTATTTATATTTTGAATGTATGATTTGAGTTCAGGCCCATTGTATTTCGAAAAATTTTTAAGCCCTGATTTTAAGCTTCCGTGTTTATGCGCTTATTATGTGTTAATTGTTAGTAATTAGCACGGGGCCTGACATCTTGTATTCATATATCAAATCATAATTACTATTCAAATGAGTGAAAACTTTATAAACCTAAATATGAACAAACTATCCTCATTTGCATATCAATAACATCAAACATAATAATTAATTGCATGCAAATAAGGAAATTAATCATGATAACATATTTCCAAAAAATATGCAAATACCCAAAAATTTGGAAAACAAATCTATCGAGATCCAAACTTAACAAATTTCAAAATTTCAGAATATTGTTGCATCGAAAAAGCCCTTAATTTTGAAAATTCGAAAATTTCAAATCGGCCCCAGAAATAATCCCAAATTTTTGAAATAGCCCCAAATGGTCACAATTTTCGAAATTAACCTAAAATTACCAAACTTCAAAACCCTAGGCCCTTAATTGCAATTCAATCCCGTCGCCACCACCTCCGGCCAAATTGCCGGCAGCCGTCCAACACCTGATGATGGCCAACCACTCATGAAGCTTTACCGTTGTCGGATCGATCGAAATAAAATTTTTCTTTTTTTATAAACACGATCGATTCGACGGAAACAAAATGAAATTCCGGTGAAATTACGACGAGGCATGGTCGATTGAGGCCACCACTGATATGAGAACACGATATATGACAGTTCCCCTCAATAGCCGCCCCCTGAATGGCCGAGAATGCATCGGATTTTGGCCTAAAATTTTCAAAAATTCGCGTAGGAAAAGTCACGATTTTTCGACCAAAATATTGACGTTAGCAGCCGGAGAAGGGTGGCGTGAGGTCAGCGTGTCATGGGCTCTCGGCTGGTGACATCAATTTCCGATGATGAGCGGCGGTCGGCGGCCAATTAAGGACGATGGGAGGAATTTAGGGATTTATACATAAAATTTTGAAAATTGCACACAAAAATTCATAATTGAGATTTTGCAAAAAAGTTTTGAATCAAGGCAGAGATAAAACCGCTCTAATACCCACTGTAAGAATTTAAATCATGTTTGACTGAATAACATGATATTGAATGAGGAAAACATATCAAGAATTACCTTCAGCCATTGATTCTGACGCGGAACTTTAAACAGCACGAGCAACGAACTGAAATTGATACAGAGCCTTCTAAGCACTCCAGACCTCAAAATATATGGTGTGAATGATTTTAGGTGTGTGTGCTTAGGGACCCAGAGCCACTATTTATAGATGATTTGTGCCATTAACAAATCTATCAAGATTGTGACAAATCTCGATAAGATACATCTTTAGGTATTTTGATTGATTAAAACTCTTATAGATTGTGCACATCTAAATCTTTCAGTATTTGGCCACTTAATAAAGATAAAAGGTGATGGGATCCGGATCTGCACCCCGGCAGGCAGCGGAAGAACAATAAAATTTAACCGGGATGCGATCAATACGAAGAACAATTCTATAATGTATCAACATACATAGGGTGTTTCAACGAGTTACCTCTCTGGCACTTGTGCCTGGCTCCAACCGGTGTTTCAAGAACCCGGCGCTTCTCGGTAGATTGCGGTAGATACGCCAATCCGGTCCACGACCAGATTCGAGACTCCTTCGTCAGACTGCACTAGAAGTCCTGACGAGATCAGCACGATCGGATTCTCCTCGAAAAGTTGGCCGGAAACAAGTTTCCGGCGACAACGGGGCGGCGACGGCGGCGGCGCGTGGAGGCGACGGCGGCGGCGGCGTGAGAGTGAGGAGGGAGGCGGCGTGTGCTTTTAGTCTAGGGTTAGGTTTTGTTGAGAGTTGTGTTGTGATTAATGAAGTCAATTAGTCTAATTAAATAGACTAAAGTTGGACTTGGGCCGGTCCAACGGGCCCGGGTCCAAATGACGATATCAATCGCTGCGACTTCATCGTAACTCCGATCGCCGATCAGATCGGACAGATCGACTCAGTTTCCAAAACTGAA
>KQ993824.1:167323-184069 GCA_001598015.1 Dorcoceras hygrometricum | reverse complement strand
GTTTAGAGTACACAGCGACTATTAGATGTGTTTCATGATAGCCGTCATACCCACTATCACATCTAACATACGCTTTAGTGTAATCTAGGTCTTTACTCAACACAATTGCAAATCATTACACACATAATGAAAGTAAAGAATGCCATATAAAAGAATGCGAATATCATATATATTATCCTCATTTTGACGGCCCAATCGACTAGGAACATGTTTAGAATACACAGCGACTATTAGATGTGTTTCATGATAGCCGTCATACCCACTATCACATCTAACATACGCTTTAGTGTATTCTAGGTCTTTACTCAACACAATTGTAAATCATTACACACATAATGAAAGTAAAAGAATGCCATATAAAAGAATGCGAATATCATATATAAAGATCGTTTGTACAAGAGTCAATGAAAACCCACACGCCACAAGTTGGCTAGTTGGGCATCTACTCTAACAAAAGGATGTGCATGATCAAATCTAAATCAAAATCTATATGTGTCATTTAATGAGATTATTTTTTATATCCAGATAAAAATATTTTAATAGTCTCCCACTTGGCACATATGTATCTTATCGTCACAAAATGAGTAAAAAAAATACACGAATCATGGCGATAAGTCCCCTAAGATCGAGTATTATCTTCCATGTATCACGATTTATTATGTTCCTCTACAGAGATAACTTAATGAATAAACCTCATGTTTATTCAAGGTCCAACTTTAGTGATATTTCTCAAACAATGAATGTGTAGACAAAATATGAGAAACATCGTAATAGAATTTCATTAATAAATGAAATTGTTCTTACAAATTACATAAGGGAACCTCGTCCCATTCTGTCTACATGATCCTTAAAATTTTGCGGTGGCATGCTCTTAGTCAAAGGATCGGCAATCATCAATTCAGTGCTAATGTGTTCCACTGTCTTATCTTTAACACGTTCTCTTATGTCTAAGTACTTTATGTCGATGTGCTTGCTTTGACTCCCGCTTTTATTGTCTTTAGCCATAAATACGAAGGCTGAATTGTCACATAATATCCAAATTGCCAAATTTGGAGCCAGTGCCAAGTAATTCAACTTCTGGCCCGTTTTCGGGCATGTTCTGTGTCATGAACTCAACCACTTCTTATGCTTTCTCGCTCATAAGTCTGCAAAAACAAGGATTAAAGAATAAACCAACACTCCATATTTGATGGCGATGAATAATTGAAGCACAGGAATCACCTGGCCAGTTACGATGATAACGGGATCCGCCATAATCTCAAGGCTGATTGGGCACAGGAATTCATGAGGGATCAGCGAAGATCTACACTTGTCTAAACGTCTCTGATGCCCCCCATGGTCACCTCGGGCCCCGAGGAAGTCCCCGACCTATGCTGCTTAGCTCGGGAGGTTACTTGAGGATGCGCTATCAAAATCAGGGAGTTGCCCGAAGACGTGTTCCAAAATCGGGGTTTGCCAGAGGCCTAACTATCAGTTCGGGAGTATTTCTCGAGGACAGTATCTCGACGTGATGAAGAGTCCAGTTTTGGTACGTCTTTCCTTATTTGAAGAATCCTGGGTCGGTACATCATTCCTTATTTAGCGAGAGGATCCCGAGGATCGCGGAGAATATTCGTCGAAATATTCTCCGTTCCACCGCCTAGCCCCTCTATAAATACCAGGTATGTTCCTTCATCCCACACACACTCATTCTTGCACTCATTTGCTCTCACAGCACATATTCTCTCTCGATTTATCTCTCGCGCACTGCCTGACTTAAGCATCGGAGGGGCTTCGCCGGACACACTTCCGACGCCCTATGACCTGTGATTTGTGGTTGCAGACATCAAGGAGAAGCACTTCCTGTCCACCAGTGCCCGACGCTCCCGAGATTCTCGATGTGATGGTGTGAGCTCGTCGGCTGAGATAATTTGGCTACATCAATTGGCGCCGTCTGTGGAAAATGTAGAAGAGAGAATACAAGATGCCACCGAAGAGGAACATAGCTCAGGGTACTGGAGAAACCAGCCGCACGAAGAGCATGTCGCAGGGGTCGGAGAACCCAATCTTACTGCGGAGCAGATAGCCCAACTGGTCGCAACTACTGTGGAACTGATATTGGCTAACCACCCGGAGTCACACCTAATGCCTGATCAACAATCTGAGGACATCAGGAAACTTCGGGAGGAAATTGCGAAGATGAGAGAGGAGAAGAGCTCGGCTCCTCCTCCCCACCTGCTCGGGAGGTGCCTTTCTCTGTTGAAGTACTTGCTGCTGAGTTACCCCAGCACTTCCAATTTCCCAATGTAGAAGAGTATGACGGGATGGGAGATCCCGAGGAGCACCTGTCTTGGTTTGAGAATGCCGCACTCCTCCACCAGTATGTTGATCCCATCAAGTGCAGAGTCTCTCACCACTCTGGTCCGAGCTGCACAGCAGTGGTTTAATCTCCTGCCAACCGGGAGCATCAGATGTTTTCAGGATTTCAGCCAGGCGTTCCTTCATCAGTTTGTCAGCAGCAAGAAACAGCCGATGACTACGCTGAATCTATTTGCTGTGAAGCAAAAGGAACAGGAGACTCTTCGGGAGTACATCAAGCGCTTCAACAGGACTATCATTGAGGTGCCATCCGCTACACTGGATCTACTGATCGGGGCTTTCACCTAGGGGTGCGAGGGGGTGATTTCTTCAAGTCCCTGGTCAAGAAGCCCTCGAAGACGTTTGATGAGCTCCTCACAGCTGAGAAGTATGTTAATGTGGAGGAGATACAGTACTCGAGGAGGAATGAACAGAGATTACCACCTCGGTCTGGTCGGGATGCTCGGACAGAGAGACCCCAGCGGAGGCCATCTAGGCCAGAACCTCCTTTGATGTTGGGAGAATTCACTGCTCGAACACCATTAAAGGTGAGCAAGGTCCGAGCATTGGACATTTGTGATGAACAGAAGGTGGTACAACGACCTCGGGGGAGTGATGGGGCCCCGAGGAATCCCAGGTCAAACAAGTTCTGTGATTTTCATAGGAATTATGGTCACATTATTGCGGAGTGTCGGCTCTTGGACCAAGAGTTGGAGCGTATCATCCAGAATAATCCCGACCTACGAGCGGCGCTAGTGGAGGATAGACCGCGTAGGTGGGAGAAGAGACCTCGGAGGGAAGACAGTGGGCGAAACAATAACAAGGCCTCTGGTCGGGAGAGAACACCTCGGGGACAGGATCAGCACCCTTCTCGAGGAGAAAGGAGGTCAACTCAGCCTCGGGGAGTTATCAACATGATCTCGGGAGGACCTACTGACGGGGACTCCAATCGGGCGAGGAAGGCGTGGTGTCGTCGGATGGAAGCTATGGAGGTTGAGAAAAGGCGCTCGGGACCCACTATTTCATTTGACCCCGAGGATTTACCTATGGATGTGGAAGCGCACAATGATGCTCTGGTTATTCGGGCAATGATTGTGAATTATGAAGTGGCCCGCATCTTTGTGGATTCTGGGAGCTCAGTCAACGTTTTCTTCAAGAGCGCGGTGGATCAAATGGACCTCGGGGAGTATCGTGTGGAGCCCGTGAATACACCTCTGTACGGGTTCACAAGTCAATTCTCTGCGGCCAGTGGGAGTTGTTCAGCTTCCCCTTTCGCTGGGGTCGGGCGAGATCGGAAGATGGCGAGGAAGTGTTATGTGGAAGAAGTGGGAGTGGAGCAGAAAGTGGCTAAGTCTCGGGCCCAAGACTATCCTAGGGCTCGGGAAGACAGAGGAGTGAATGTGGTCGGGGATGAGTTCTAGTTGACCATTGAGGATAAGGAGGAAGAAGTAGTCCTCGTTCCCCCAGCTGGGGTGGTGAAGATAGCTAAGTCTCTTCCCGAGGATGTGCGAGCACAGTTGATCCAATGCCTGGAGAGGAATAAGGACATGTTCTCTTGGTCCCCATCTGATCTAAAGTGGGTCAGGCGCGAAGTAATGGAGCATAGGCTGAATTTCTCCCCGGGCTCCCGACCCATTATCCAGAAGAGAAGTCACCTTGGGCCCGAGAAGGATGCAGTGATCATGAGTCAGGTCGGAGACCTATTACAGGCAGAGCACATCAGAGAGGTACACTTTCCTACCTGGTTATTTAATGTTGTTCTGGTACCAAAAGCTACAGAGAAATGGAGAATGTGCGTAGACTTTCGAGACTTGAACAAGGCGTGCCCCAAGGACTGTTATCCTCTTCCTAGGATTGATCAGCTCGTCGATTCCACCTCGGGACACGAACTGCTCAGCTTTCTGGATGCTTATCAGGGCTATCACCAAATCCCATTGGCCGAGGAGGATCAACTCAAGGTCAGTTTTATTACTACCGATTGAACATTCTGTTATGTTGGTATGCCCTTCGGGCTCAAGAATGCAGGGGAAACCTACCAGAGGCTAATGGATAAGGTCTTCCGAGGGCAGATCGGGAGAAATATCGAGGTGTATGTCGAGGACATATTGGTAAAGTCTCGGGAAGAGAAGAACTTTATATCTGACATTGAGGAGACCTTACGTACTTTTCGGGACTATCAAATTAAGCTAAACCCTGGCAAGTGTTTATTTGGAGCTCGGACAGGAAAATTCTTGGGTTATATGGTCGCTCGTCGGGGAATTGAGGCTAATCCAGAGAAGGTACGAGCCCTTGCTTAAATGTGTCCACCTCGGAATATTCAAGAGGTACAGAGGTTGACAGGGAGGATTGCCGTCCTCTCCCGATTTATCTCGAGGTCGGCCGGCCGAAGTCTCCCCTTCTTCAAAATACTCCGCAAGGCCAAATAATTTGAGTGGAATGAGCATAGCGAGAAGGCTTTTCAAGAGTTGAAAGAATATCTGAAGGGGTTGCCAGTTCTAAACAAACCCGAGCTCGGGGAGCCAATATTTGTATATCTTGCGGTCACCCCACAAGCGGCCAACTCAGTTCTTGTTAGGGAAGAAGGACAGATGCATCAGCCAGTATATTTTGTGAGTCATGCTCTGAAGGAGGCCGAGCTGAATTATACCACACAGGAGAAATTGGCCCTCGCATTGGTTATCACAGCCCGATGCCTCAGGCCATATTTATTATCTCACCCGAACACTGTACTTATTAACAGCACATTGGGGCAGATTTTCTCTCACCCTGACGCTTCTGGAACACTTGTCAAGTGGGTTACCGAGCTCAGCGAGTATGATATACAGTTTAAGCCTCGGGCGGCAATCAAGGCACAAGCGATTTCCAGATTTCTTGGCAGAAAAGGTACACCTCGAGCAAGAGGAGAGATGAAAAGTTTATGTGGATGGGTCTTTGTGCTCGTCGGGGAGCGGCGTCGGAGTAGTCTTGGTGTCCCCCTGGGAAAAGAGACAAGTCTAGCGATAACTCTGGACTTCAAGGCCTCTAACAATGAAGCGGAGTACGAGGCTTTGCTCATCGGGCTCCGAGCATCCAAGAACATGTGGATAGCTCGGGTGCTACTCTATTCTGATTCCCAGTTGGTGATTCAACAGAGCAAGGGGAAGTTTGATATAAAAAATGACAAAATGATGAAGTATGCAGAAGCGTTGAACAAGTTAATGGAGACATTTTCTGAGGTTATTCTGGAGCAAATACCTTGGGAAAGCAATGAGAAGGCGGATAAAATAGCAAGGATGGCCATCTCTCTTACTCCATCCTTGGGAAATGAGATACAGGGGAAGGAACTATTGTCACAAGTATATCAGGTCGGGCAGAATCATGGGGGAGACCTACTTCAGACTGGCGACATGATATCCTGGAGTATATTCTACGAAGGGTCATGCTTGATGACCCTCGGCGCACTCGGGAAATTAAACGCCGAGCTCTGCACTTCGTCATATTAAATGATCAACTGTATAAGAGGTCTTTCTCACGGCCACTACTGAAGTGCTTGGGTCCCGACGAGGCTAGGTATGTGTTGAGAGAAATTCATGAAGGGTGTTGTGGAAATCACCTCGGAGCAGTAGCTCTGGCTCGTAAAGCTCTACTCGCTGGTTTCTTCTGGCCTACTATGCAGCAGGACTCTACTATTCTTGTCCGATCTTGTCAAGACTGCCAGAAACATGCTAACCTACAGAGGCAGCCCGCCGAGCCCTTGAAAACCATTATCTCCTCGTGTCCGTTTGATCAATGGGGGATGGATATAGTGGGACCTTTTCCGCCAGAAGGAGGGCAGAGGAAATTCTTACTGGTTGCTGTAGATTATTTTTCTAAGTGGGTGGAGGCAGAGCCCTTAGCAAAGATATCTGAGGCCGAGGTGTTGAAGTTTCTATGGAAGAATATCGTATGCCGTTTTGGGATACCTTGGAGACTTATCTCTGATAATGGGAGACAGTTCTGCGGAGCGAAAGTTCGAGCATGGTGCCAGGAGTTAAAGATTGAGCAGGTCTTCACCTCGGTAGCCTATCCTCAGAGCAATGGGCAAGTAGAAGTCACTAACCGAACCGTTGTGCAAGCCCCCAAAGCACGATTGGAATCAGCCCGAGGAAGGTGGGTGGATGAATTACCAAGTGTGCTATGGGCTTAACGGACGACCACCCAAGCAGCCACTGGCGAAACACCTTATTGCATGGTATATGGCACGGAGGCACTTTTACGATCGGACATGATAGTCTTCGGGTCATGGAGTATGTAGAGGATAATGGAGAGATAAGGGGTCTCGAACTGGATCATCTCGAGGAGAGAAGAGCTCGGGCCACAGTGCGCTTATCAGCCTATCAGAGGAGAATGGAGCAGGCTTACAACAAGAGAGTTCGGCCTCGAAAGTATGAACCGGGGGACCTTGTCTGGAGGAAGATACAGTATCAGGGAGATAGAGGAAAGCTGGACCCCAAGTACGAAGGGCCATACAAAGTGGTCGGGAAAGCTGGAAGAGCTGCTTATTATCTGGAGGACGCACAAGGGAGGAGAAGACGTAGGCCTTGGAACATTATTCATCTTAGAAAGTACTATGCTTAGACTGCTGCTGTTATTTGTAATACGTCTTGCTCAACTACCATTTGTAAAATCTACTTTATGAAATAAAAGTTATTTTTCCCCCAGCTCATGGTCTTTACTATCAAACTCCTCGGATGGCGATCCTACACGAGCTCATAAGACCGACCAGCTCGGCACTTAAAGTCTAGTTTGCACCTCCTCGGGTGGCAACCCCACCTGAGTACTAAAGCCCAGTTCCGCACTGGCCACTTCTCGCGTAGCTCTTCTATGCAAACACATAAGCCCGACCAGCTCGGCACTTAAAGCCCAGTTCCGCACTGGCACCTCCTCGGGCGACAACTCCCCTCGAGCGCGAAAGACTCGACCAGCTCGGGCAACAAACCTATAGTGAAATAATTTAGAAGGGGCAAACATCATCCCTGCTCGGGCTCTGCCCTTGACAGTTATAACTTAAAAGATAACCCATGGCAGCTTTCGCTCACTTGGGAGAACTCAGGCTACCTTGATCGATTATGAACGATTATTCGACTCTTGGTTGGCTCAGGTTATATATCATGCGACGGTATGGTCGGGTTGCCCCGATTTGTTCTTAGGTATTGACTTACTAAATCAAAATCTCGGGAGAAAGAAAATGAGACAAAGCGGAATTTCATTAAACTTCAAAAATTACAATGCAGAGGAAAAGCTAAATACAACTAGGGCTTGGGGGAGCTCGGGGGATGGCGTCGGCCTTGTCCTCTTCCTCTTCCTCCTCGTCCTCCTCCTCGGCCTCTTCTTCATCGGCCATGTCCATCAAGGCCTTCTTCACATCGAGGAAGGAAGCCGGGTGCTCTTCCTCGGAATAGCCGTTGGTCCGGAATTGAGCCAAGCAGCCTGAGAAGCCAACCTTGAAGTAACCCAAGGCCTTCTTCGCGCACAGGGCGCCGAACTCGGAGGACTTCAGGAAGGCCTCCTTGCCGAGGTCCCATGCATTGATAGCCTCGCTCCTCAGGCGCTCGGCCTCTTCCTCAGCGCGGGCCTTGGTCTCGTCGAGCTCAGACCTCAACGCCGCTTTCTCAGCCTCAAGGGCATTCTTCTCGGACATTAGGTGTCAGGCCCCATGCTAATCACTCAAGATTACAGCACAAATAAGCACATAATAGCGGAAGCATGAAATAGGGCTTAAAAATTTTTCGAAATCATTTGGGCCTGAACTCAAAATCATCATTCAAAATATTCATAATCAAAATACGAGTTGACTCAAACTCATATAAAGCAGGTAACAAGTCTCAAATCAGATACAGATCCCCAATACAATAAAACACGGGGCATCCCCCGGTTCAATACATATCCTAAAATAAACTGGGACTCAAGGAAACGGGGATCGACCAGCTGGCACTCCACTCGGTCCAGCTTGGTTACTTGAAGATCCTGCAAATGGATAACACAGACCCAAACAACACAAAAGCAGGAAGAGAAATACGAGGTCAAGCCTCAGTACGAAGAGCTATCAAAACAGCTAATCATGCAACATGCTATAATCAATGCTATGAAATTCATGAGGGCTATCAAGGATCGGATAGCTAGACCAGCGTATCAACTGGCAAATCATCATAATCAGCCTCTATACCCGCACGGTGTATCAACGGGGAAATCATCGGTCCGTGATCTTCAGAGCCCGTCAGCCCATCACAGCTTGGTGATAGACACTCGAATCCGGAAGTCACCACTCCGATGATAGCGTTGGACTTTTCAGGCACAACACATCTGTCGGCCAGTCACAACGTGGATATCAATCAGGTCATCAATCAATCTGTCAATCAGGATCAAGATGTATGCATGTATGCCAAATCAATATTCAATTCACAATGCATACAATTCAATACGTGAAAACAGAATGTACAACTCAAATAATTCAACAAAACTGTATCACATAAAAGCACAGAATCACATCAGCAGATTTCATAACATCAATCACAGCCATGTCCACGCTCAAAGCTGTTAAATCTGCTCAATTCGTACCTTCAAGCCTCAAATACCTCAACAGAGTTCTCACAAGTCGCTGCAACTCACGGCCTAGGCAACCAGATCTCTCCTGGCTCGGCAAACACGGCAGAGGCTCCCTAGAACTGAAAATCTGTACCAGGTATCTAACAATTCAGTTAAATTTGAACTCAACAGCTAAGGTTCTAAGGTCCAGTAGCATAACTCAGCTACCAAATCCTACAGAGTATTACTCAACCCTAAAACGAGGCTTAAATTGGCAAGGAATCACTTACCCAGAAGCGTACAACAATCAAAGAACGCTCAATCAGATTTCTCCAGAAATCCTCGTACACCAGCAGCTTCACGCTCACTTCCACAAGTCGTTCCACAACCTCTTATTGCCTCCATCAACAGAGCAACTCACAAGGAATCCAGCGCCACCACAATCATCGAAAACAAAGGCTGGAATCGACAGAAATCTAGGGAAGAAACGTTCGGTGAACAGTAGCTATCGAGGGTTAGAAGATGGAGATGAGAAATATCGAGCTCTAAATAATTCTAAGTGTCGATCAACACTTGTCTATATAACTCCATACAACAGCTGCTGATTGAATCTATCAGACGTTGCTACAGTAGGAATCTTACAACAGAAACCAGCTTTTCCTCTCAACAAAACCAGCAGCAACCATCAGACGTTGTATTTCTCTTCACGCACCAAAACGACGACGCATCAACTAATCAAAACGACGCCGCAGCGTTCCAACAGCTGATGACAGATTCCTACCAAAACAACCAACAGCTGATCAAACCAACGTCTGGTCACGCTAAACAATTCAAACGACGACATATCAAGAACACGTCACCTTCGCTGCCAACAGCTGATCAAAAGCGTTGCATCCAAAACGCTGCGTTTCAAATTATCAAAACGACGTCGCTTCACCATCAGCGACTGGTTCCTCAAACCAACAGCTGGTCGCTCGACTTATCAATCCCTCACAAACGCACCTGCTGATTTGAACTTCAACGACAGCAGTCAACTCATCAATTCTCGCACCCGCGCCTCAGCTTCCAGCAGATTCCTCTTCAAGCGCTACTACTGAATAACGAAACGACGACTCATTACTAATTCAGTGTTCACTCGCTACAGTACCGTTGACTTGCGTTGACGTCTGAAATGCGCTACGTCTGATTTTCACAAAACGACGGCGTATTACTCCCGCGCCATCAACGACTGATCAGACTTCACCAACTAGTGTTACAGCTGAACACTAATGCCTGAATTCTACTGGAATCAGATTTCCCTCGTAAAACCCTCAAGATCAACGCTACTAATCCCAAATCAATTCGATTAATCACTAATAAAAAATCTGATTCCTCACATTCTCCCCACCTTAAGAGATTTCGTCCTCGAAATCAAAGGCAAACTCACGGGCAGAAACAATCAAATAATCAAATCAAGCACCAACAACTAAACAAGCTCAAATCAAAGCTTTAGAGATTACCTGGAGTTTACACTTTCAGCGCTCAAACAGATGAGGCCACTCTTGTCTCATCTTCTCCTCAACCTCCCAGGTTTCTTCTTCTCGGCCATGCTTACTCCATTGGACCATCACCAACGGAATCACTTTGTTCCGCAGCTGCTTCTCCTTCCTATCTAGAATCTGCACTGGATATTCTACATAACTTAAGGTAGAATCTAGCTCAACTTCGTCGGTTCTCAACACATGGGACGGATCTGGCTCATATTTTCTCAACATTGACACATGAAAAACGTCATGTATCGCTGCTAACTCATCAGGAAGCCTCAATCGATAAGTCAACTGTCCAATCCGCTCAACAATCTCGAAAGGACCAACGAATCTAGGAGCTAATTTGCCTTTAAATCTGAATCGCATATCGCTCTTGAAAGGAGAAACTTTGATAAATACTCGATCGCCAACCTCAAACTCCAAAGGTTTGCGTCTTCTGTTAGCATAGCTGGTAAATCTATCTTGTGCAGCCTTCATTATACTTCGAATCAAATCAATCTGATCTTTCATATGCTACACAAATTCAGGGGTAGAAAGTTGTTTCTCACCAACTTCTTCCCAACAAATCGGAGATCTGCACTTACGATCATACAAAGCTTCAAACGGAGCCATCCCGATAGTCACCTGGTAGCTGTTGTTATACGAAAATTCAACCAAGGACAAATAATCCTGCCAGCCACCACTGAAATCCATCACAACTGCTCGCAGCATATCCTCTAAAGTCTGTATGGTCGTCTCAGACTGACCATCTGTCTGTGGGTGATATGCTGTACTCATAGCCAATCTAGAACCCATTGCTGCTTGCAGACTCTTCCAAAAACGAGAAGTGAACCTTGGATCTCTATCAGACACTATCGAAACAGGAACTCCATGCAATCTAACCACATGGTCGATGTACAGTTTTGCCATTTTCTTCATGGAACACCTCACATCATAGGGAATGAAATGGGCTGACTTCCAAAGTATATCAATCACCACCCAAATCGCATCACATCCCCTACTCGATCGAGGTAGATGAGTCACAAAATCCATGGCGATGTGCTCCCAATTCCATTGGGGCACCTCCAAACTCTGTAGCAATCCACCAGGTCTCATTCTCTCAGCCTTGACCTGCTGGAAATTCAGACATCTAGCAACAAAACCAGAGATGTCGCTCTTCATGCCTTCCCACCAGTAGTGAGATTTCAAGGCATGGTACATCTTCCTCTCGCCCGGATGCACACTCTACCGGCTACAATGCGCGTCGTTCAGAATGGTCTCTTTCAAATCGATCAAGTTCGGAACCACTAATCTTCCTCTAAATCTCAGACATCCATCAGAAGTAACAGAGAAATACTCAGACTGACCACTTCGGGCTTTAATCTTCAACTCATGAACATATGGATCAGTCCTCTGCGCCTCCCTGATGTCACTCACAATCTGCGGTTCTACCTGAATCGAAGAAACCATAAACTGATCACCCGGCTGGAATCGCCAACCAGAAGTACTAAACTACTCGTAGACATTCGAAACACTCAAAAACTAAAGCATCACAGGCTGGGTATTCCTACTCAAAGCATCTGCTACTGAGTTCATCTGCCCAGGCTGATACTGAATCTCACAGTTAAAGTCCTTGAGCAATTCCATCCATCGTCGTTGCCTCATATTCAAATCTGACTGCGTGAAGATATATTTCAGTCTCTTGTGGTCGGTGTACACCACAAATTCTTCACCATACAGATAATGTCGCCAAATCTTCAAGGCAAACACTATCGCAGCCAACTCCAAATCATGAACAGGGTACCTCGTCTCGTGAGGCTTCAATTGTCGAGATGCATAGGCAATCACGTACCCGTTCTGCATCAGAACACATCCCAAACCATTGATAGAAGCATCGGAGCACACAACGAATCCTTCGGATCCAGACGGTAGAGCCAAAATAGGAGCAGTAGTCAACTTCTCCTTTAACGTCTGAAAACTGTACTCGCATCGTCAGTCCAATTGAGTCATCGGCCTGGTAGTGATGACGATATCAACCAAGATAGTTTTGGAAAAAAACTATAGGCGTCTAGGACAGGTAGTGGCAACCGTATCGAGGAGGAGTCTAGGACAGGTAGTGATGATGATATTCAGCAGGTTGAGAATGTTACTAGACAGATAGGCGAGATGGAGTTGGTTTTAGCTAGGTTTCAGCGGACGAATCCTCCGATGTTTTCTGCTGCCGAGGGTGGTGCGATGGCTGAGGCTTGGTCAGTTCAGATGGAGGAGTTGTTCGATACTCTGGAGTACGCTCCCGAGAAGAGACTGAAGCTGGCGGTGTTGCAGCTAAGAGACAACGCACAGTGCTGGTGGAGAGGTACTTCTCGTATCCTTCGTGATAGTGGGGCTGTGATCACTTGGGAGAGCTTCTGTGAGGCGTTTCGATAGGAGTATACCTCGGAGTCCTTCTGTAACAGTCGCGAGCAAGAGTTCGACAACCTGAAGCATGGTAACATGCGAGTGGCTGAGTATGCCCAACAGTTTTCTGCTCTTTTGATTTATGTGCCACACGTATCCAACCAGGAGAGGACGAAGAGGAACAAATTTCTGAAAGGCTTGAGGCCTGATCTGTACCGGATGGTTTTGTCTGGTTCACCTGCGACTTATATCGATGCAGTGAACCGAGCAATGGATATTGAGGAGAGTTTACTGGAGGAGGATGCTCCAACTCGGCTGACTACTGGACGCACCTATCAGCCTGTGCAGGATGTGTCGCAATTTTTTCATTCTCCTCAAGGGTCGCAGCAGCAGTCGAATCGCCAAAGGTTTCGACCTCGAGGGAAACATTTCAAGAAGAAGGCGAATTCGAGTTCCTCTGGTTCTACGAGTTCTGGTTCTGGTAGTGGTACTAGCGGAATGTCTTGTGGGCAGTGTGGAGGAAGGCATCCGACTTCGCAGTGTCGTGGAGTTCAGGGGTTTTGTCATTACTGTGGACAGCCCGGACATTTTCAGAGAGTATGTCCTTTGTTGAGGGGTCAGTCTTCAGTTCCTTCACAGCAGGGATCAGCTGGTGGTTCTTCTCAGAGACCGCAGTTTCCTACCCCTACCCAGCGATCTGGATTCCAACCCCGTGAGCCTTCTAGGTTTGGAGCTCGAACCTCAGTTTCAGATTCCACAGTAGGCCCAGGCAAACGCTTTGACGAGAGAGCAGGCTGAGGAGACGCCTGCCATAGTGATCGCAGGTACATGCTCTATTTTCGATTATCCTGCGAGAGTTCAATTTGACACTGGTGCATCACACTCTTTTATTTCTGAGTTGTTTGTTTGTGAGCATGGGTTGAGTTCTTCCCCATTGTGTGATGTTGTTTCCGTGTCTACCTATGCTGGTGTGAGTCTGTGGTCCCGTGAAGTGATGTTGGATTGTGTGCTTCGATTTGATGAGCATGTTTTGGTGTCCAATCTGATTGTTTTGGGAATCAGAGATTTTGATTGCATCTTGGGAATGGATGTATTGTCTAGATATAAGGCTACTGTCGATTGTTTTCATGGTGTGGTGAGATTTCGCCCTGACTCGGGTGAGAAGTGGGAGTTCTACGGTGCTGATTCGCGCTCGAAGATTCCACTGGTGTCTGCCATGGATATGTTTAGCCTAATATCGCTGGATAAGGTGGGATTCATGATTTATGCGAGTTGAGCGACATTCCGATCATTCGAGTTTCTCGATGTGTTCCCGGATGATATTCCTGGACCATCCAAGACGTGAGATCGACTTCAGCATCGAGTTGGTGCCCGGTACCGTCCCTATTTCTAGAGCTCTGTATCGGTTGGCGCCAGCAGAGTTGAAAGTGTCAGGCCTCGTGCTCACAACAGATAAACACATGCGGAAGCTATCAAAAAAATGGGTAAAATTTTCGCTTTTAGGCCCGACGGTTTTAAACATATGATTTAAAATACCACGATACTGAAAATAAGTTCCCAAATCAAAAACGTTTAATCAACAAAGCATACATCAGTTCAACATGTATCATAATCCCCTACGGGTACAACAACGAAGCGCAGGGCATCCCCCTGGCTAACTGATACATACATATATATGCTATATGCTACTGGGACACACTAGCCATCTCCTGGGGAACCACCAGCTGGGTTAAACCCACGACCAGCTGTAAAACCTGGGTTTCCTGAAAAACAACATAACAAAGAAACAAACCAAGCCCCGGAGGGACATGGGGTCAAACCCCAGTACGGAGAGCAATAATACAATAGAAATAACAACAAGGAAAATAATGCAGGTGCTATGCATGAGACGCCAAGGAACAATGGAAAGCTCGACCCACAAGGGAGCTAAGGAACTCAAACATAGCTCCAAGAAACATCGACAACGTACAGTGGCCACGGGGTGAGTTCACAGTGTGGTAGTGAGCCACTCGCCATGATACTACACCCACTTACCGGATGCATCAAACAACTCGACCTGCCGTTGCCTCGCCCATGAACTGTGGTAATTAACCACTCGGCGCATGGTGGCTACGATCCCAGCTGGGAGATGAGAGTGCGGTATAGCCGCTCGCCCTCACATCCTGGTAAGAAAACAATAACAATGCAACAATGGTACAAAACTACCAAAACTGGAAAGGAATACCGTGCGTGTATGCAACATGCTAGAATGCAAGCATATAAACATATGCAACTCAGCAAATACACCAATAGCATACACAATTCTCAATAGAACACAACCAGCAGGCACGGCGAATCCACATACCAGCGACTACCATTCATCCAAGCCATAATCTCGCTGTAATAAAAGCTCAAATCCGTACCTTATACTGAGCAACAATAACACTGCGAGAAATCCCGAAGACTCTGGTAAAAGCCTGCTAAGCACACGGCATACAGAACATAAATCCAACGGGTTGCTAATAAAGCTCACGGCTGGAGTTTAAATACTAAAGCCAGCTCTCAATCTAACCCATACAACTTAACAGGAAGCTAATATAAAGGCTAGGAACAAGATCTCGAAGCTAATTCAAAAGCTACCTGCAACTTCGAAACGTACGAACACGAACAGCAACTTCGTGCTTTTGCTCCAGCTAACAACAACCTCTAAAAAAGGTATAGGGTGAAAGAGCTCTTCGAGAGGAGTCCAACGCTACCTCAACTGTCCAAAACAACGGCCGGAGTCGACGAGAATCTACCGGAGAAGCTCACGGTGAATAGTGACCAAGGGTTGAAGAACAGAGAACGAAAATCGGGAAATATTTCTCTAAGTATGGAAACTGGTATTCCACAACGAAGACCAAGTCTCGCGATATATAAAACTCTCAACTGCTGCTACCAGCAGGAGCGCATTTCCACCGACAAAACCAGCAGGAGCAATAGTCGACGCATACTCCACCATTAACGACCCTCGACTGCCAGCAGCAACAACAACAAAAGAGCTTCTAACGCTAAGCCAAAACGGCGTCGCAGCAACTAAACCAAACGACGTCACTTAGGATACGCGATTCTAAATACCAACTGCTGGTCATCCAGCAGCAATACACAAAACAACGCAAAGCACTTCCTCCTGCTGATACCAGCAGCAACATTAAAACGCGGCGTTGCAACTTACACAAACGACGTCGCATCCTCTTCGCGCTACAGGAAGGTTGACCCGCGTTGACAACCAGCAGGCATACAATTAACGCGATAACACCCAACGACTGACGACAGTAAAGTCTACGTCATCTACAGAACGCTCAACAGAAATGCTTACGTCGACATATCTATTATCAGCAGGTAATATAAACTATCGACTGGTTCCTCAAAACGACACCGTTTCGAAATTCTATAGCGCTCTCCTGCTGAAATCCACGTAAGCGCTGCTGTCGCCAGCTACCCAAAACAAAGAACACAGCGCGCTAAGCTACCAGCAGCAAAGCTTACGTCAGCGACTACGATGCCAACACAAAGCATGACGTCATTAGAGCTGTCACCAGCAGATACTTCTAAACCCAAAATTTCGAAAATCTCCAGAATTACTCTAAGGAGGGAAATCGACCGAAAACACAATTCAAACATACAAACAGAGATCTGAATCCTCAAAAATCATCAAAATTGGATAACTTCAACAATTAATCCTTAATCAACATTTCAGGTCTCACAATGATCCCCTAGGTATGATAGTGCCTGCAATAACCAGTCGATCATGGCTAGCGTATAATACGATCCTTTCATCTCATATATCCCGATCGAATCAACGACCATTGGTAAATCGAGAGTCGTTAGAGATTCGATAGCCATGCATACATCTTGGAGATCAGAATAGCGACATCGCTAGTGCTACTAGGTAAACTCATTTACACTAAAGCACAAGAGTACTCTGACCAGAGATTTTTCACAC
>KQ993824.1:140823-159285 GCA_001598015.1 Dorcoceras hygrometricum | reverse complement strand
CGAGCTGTGATGGGCTGACGGGCTCTGAAGATCACGGACCGATAATTTCCCCGGTTGATACATCGTGCGGGTATAGAGGCTGATTGAGATGATTACGTTACAGATACGTTGGTCTAGCTATCCGATCCTTGATAGCCCTCATGCATTTCATAGCATTGATTATAGCATGTTGCATGATTAGCTGTTTTGATAGCTCTTCGTACTGAGGCTTGACCTCGTATTTCTTTTTCTGCTTTTGTGTTGTTTGGGTCTATGTTACCCATTTGCGGGATCTTCAGGTAACCAAGCTGGACCGAGTGGAGTGCCAGTTGGTCGATCCCCGTTTCCTTGAGTCCCAGTTTATTTTATGTTATGTATTGAACCGGGGGATGCCCCGTGTTTTATTGTATTGGGGATCTGTATTTGATTTGAGACTTGTTGTTACCTGTTTTATATGAGTTTGAGTTAACTCGTATTTTGATTATGAATATTTTGAATGATGATTTTGAGTTCAGGCCCAAATGATTTCGAAAAATATTTTAAGCCCTATTTTATGCTTCCGCTATTATGTGCTTATTTGTGCTGTAAGCTTGAGTGATTAGCACGGGGCCTGACAACGTACAACTGTGAGTCTCTCAATCTCTGCAACACAAATCTCAGATGCTCCTTATGCTCTCTCAAGCTCCTCGAATATACTATGATGTCATCTATGAAGACGATCACGAACCGATCGATGTACTCGCTAAAGACGCGATTCATCAAATCCATGAAAACAGCTGGGGCATTCGTCAACCCAAACGGCATCACAAGAAACTCATAGTGCCCATATCTCGTCCGAAAAGCTGTCTTTGCCACATCAGAATCTCTAATCCACAACTGATGATAACCAGAGCGCAAATCAATCTTCGAGTATACGACCGATCCTTGCAACTGATAGAACAAATCATCAATCCTCGGCAAAGGATACTTGTTCTTCACCTTCGCTTTATTCAACTGTCGGAAATCCACGAACATCCTCATAGACCCATCTTTCTTCTTCACGAAAAGAATCGGAGCTCCCCAAGGCGACATACTCGGTCTGATGAAGCCTTTCTCCAAGAGATCTCTCAGCTGATCATTTAGCTCTTTCAACTCTGCTGGCGCCAACCGATACGGAGCTCTAGAAATCGGGGCGATACCGGGCACCAACTCGATGCTAAAGTCGATCTCACGTCTCGGAGGAAATCCAGGAATCTCATCCGGAAACACGTCGAGAAACTCTCGAACGATCGGAATGTCTCTCAACTCCAATCGCGGCTCTTGGGAAACGTCAAGCGCATAAATCATGAATCCAGCATTATCCAGCGATAGCAGGCTAAACATATCCATGGAGGACACCAGTGGAATCTTCGAGCGCGAATCAGCACCATAGAACTCCCACTTCTCACCCGAATCAGGGCGAAATCTCACCACACCATGAAAGCAGTCAACAGTAGCCTTATAGCTAGACAATACATCCATTCTCAAGATGCAATCAAAATCTCTGATTCCCAAAAAAATCAGATTGGACACCAACATATGCTCATCAAACCGAAGCACAAAATCCAACACCACTTCACGGGACCACAGACTCACACCAGCAGGGGTCGACACGGAAACAACATCACACAATGGGGAAGAACTCAACCCATGCTCACAAACAAACAACTCAGAAATAAAAGAGTGTGATGCACCAGTGTCAAAATAGAACTCTCGCAGGATAATCGAAAAATGAGCATGTACCTGCGATCACTATGGCAGGCGTCTCCTCAGCCTGCTCTCTCGTCAAAGCATTTGCCTGGGCCTGTACCACAGACTCACACCAGCAGGGGTCGACACGGAAACAACATCACACAATGGGGAAGAACTCAACCCATGCTCACAAACAAACAACTCAGAAATAAAAGAGTGTGATGCACCAGTGTCAAATAGAACTCTCGCAGGATAATCGAAAATAGAGCATGTACCTGCGATCACTATGGCAGGCGTCTCCTCAGCCTGCTCTCTCGTCAAAGCATTTGCCTGGGCCTGCTGTGGAATCTGAAACTGAGGTCTCGAAGGTGCTCCAAACCTAGAAGGCTCACGGGGTTGGAATCCAGATAGCTGGGTAGGGGCAGGAAACTGCGGTCTCTGAGAAGAACCACCAGCTGATCCCTGCTGCGAAGGAACTGAAGACTGACCCCTCAACAAAGGACATACTCTCTGAAAATGTCTGGGCTGTCCACAGTTATGGCAAAACCCCTGAACTCCACGACACTGCGAAGTCGGATTCCTTCCTCCGCATTGTCCACAAGACATGCCGCTAGTACCACTGCCAGAACCAGAACTCGTAGAACCAGAGGAACTCGATTTCCCCTTCTTCTTGAATTGTTTCCCTCGAGGTCAAAACCTTTGGCGATTCAACTGCTGCTGCGACCCTTGAGGAGAATAAAAAGATTGAGACGCATCCTGAACAGGCAGATAGGTGTGTCCAGTAGTCAGCCGAGTCGGAGCATCCTCCTCCAGTAAACTCTCCTCAATATCCACCGCTCGGTTCACTGCATCGATATAGGTCGTAGGTGAACCAGAAAAAACCATCCGGTACAGATCAGGCCTCAAACCTTTCAGAAATTTGTTCCTCTTCGTCCTCTCCTGGTTGGCTACGTGTGGCACATAAATCAAAAGAGCAGAAAACTGCCGGGCATACTCAGCCACTTGCATGTTACCCTGCTTCAGGTTGTCGAACTCTCGCTCGTGACTGTTATAGAAGGACTCCGAGGAATACTCCTGTCGAAACGCCTCACAGAAGCTCTCCCAAGTGATCACAGCCCCACTATCACGAAGGATACGAGAAGTACCTCTCCACCAGCGCTGCGCATTGTCTCTCAGCTGCAACACCGCTAGCTTCAGTCTCTTCTCGGGAGCGTACTCCAAGGTATCGAACAACTCCTCCATCTGAACTAATCAAGCCTCAGCCATCGCACCACCCTCGGTCGTAGAAAACGTCGGATGGTTCGTCCGCTGAAACCTAGCTAAAACCAACTCCATCTCGCCTATCTGTCTAGTGACGTTCTCAACCTGATGAACATAATCATCGCTACCTGCCCTAGACTCCTCCTCGGTAGGTCTAGTCGTCCTACCTCTTCCTCTCCGCGGCGGCATCTAAACAAGTCTAGAGGTAAGATCTCACAGCAGATATATCACATAGACAGATAAAAGATCACATAAGTCACAAAGTCAATCAAAAATCAAATCAAAAATCTGTGCCTAGACTCGAGTATGGTCAAAAGAAATCGATCTTATCCCAGTTTAAGCTCTGATACCAAAAATGTCAGGCCACGTGCTAATCACTCAAGATTACAGCACAAATAAGCACATAATAGCGGAAGCATAAAATAGGGCTTAAAGTTTTTTCGAAATCATTTGGGCCTGAACTCAAAATAATCATTCAAAATATTCATAATCAAAATACGAGTTGACTCAAACTCATATAAAGCAGGTAACAACAAGTCTCAAATCAAATACAGATCCCCAATACAATAAAACACGGGGCATCCCCCGGTTCAATACATATCATAAAATAAACTGGGACTCAAGGAAACGGGGATCGACCAGCTGGCACTCCACTCGGTCCAGCTTGGTTACCTGAAGATCCTGCAAATGGGTAACACAGACCCAAACAACACAAAAGCAGGAAAATAAATACGAGGTCAAGCCTCAGTACGAAGAGCTATCAAAACAGCTAATCATGCAACATGCTATAATCAATGCTATGAAATGCATGAGGGCTATCAAGGATCGGATAGCTAGACCAGCGTATCAACTGGCAGATCATCATAATCAGCCTCTATAGCCGCATGGTGTATCAACCGGGGAAATCATCGGTCTGTGATCTTCAGAGCCCGTCAGCCCATCACAGCTCGGTGGTAGACGCTTGACTCCGGCATTCACCACTCCGATGATAGCGTCGGACTTCTCAGGCACGACACATCTGTCGGCCAGTCACAACGTGACTATCAATCAGGTCATCAATCAATCTGTCAATCAGGCTCAAGATGTATGCATGTATGCCAAATCAATATTCAATTCACAATGCATACAATTCAATACATGAAAACAGAATGTCAACTCAAACAATTCAACAAAACTGTATCACGTAAAAGCACAGAATCACATCAGCAGATTTCATAACATCAATCACAGCCATGTCCACGCTCAAAGTTGTTAAATCTGCTCAATTCGTACCTTCAAGCCTCAAATACCTCAACAGAGTTCTCACAAGTCGCTGCAACTCACGGCCTAGGCAACCAGATCTCTCCTGGCTCCGCAAACACGACAGAGGCTCCCTGGAACTGAAAATCTGTACCAGGTATCTAACAATTCAGTTAAATTCGAACTCAACAGCTAAGGCTCTATGGTCCAGTAGCATAACTCAGCTACCAAATCCTACAGAGTATTACTCAACCCTAAAACGAGGCTTAAATTGGAAAGGAATCACTTACCCAGAAGCGTACAACAATCAAAGAACGCTCAATCAGATTTCTCCAGAAATCCTCGTACACCAGCAGCTTCACGCTCACTTCCACAAGTCGTTCCACAACCTCTGATTGCCTCAATCAACAGAGAAACTCACAAGGAATCCAGCGCCACCACAATCATCGAAAACAAAGGCTGGAATCGACAGAAAACTAGGGAAGAAACGTTCGGTGAACAGTAGCTATCGAGGGTTAGAAGATGGAGATGAGAAATATCGAGCTCTAAATAATTCTAAGTGTCGATCAACACTTGTCTATATAACTCCATACAACAGCTGCTGATTGAATATATCAGACGTTGCTACAGTAGGAATCTTACAACAGAAACCAGCTTTTCCTCTCAACAAAACCAGCAGCAACCATCAGACGTTGTATTTCTCTTCACGCACCAAAACGACGTCGCATCAACTAATCAGACGTCGCAGCGTTCCAACAGCTGATGACAGATTCCTACCAAAACAACCAACAGTTGATCAAACCAACGTCTGGTCACGCTAAACAATTCAAACGACGACGTATCAAGAACACGCCACCTTCGCTGCCAACAGCTGATCAAAAGCGTTGCATCCAAAACGCTGCTTTTCAACTTATCAAAACGACGTCGCTTCACCATCTGCGACTGGTTCCTCAAACCAACAGCTGGTCGCTCGAATAAATCAATCCCTCACAAACGCAGCTGCTGATTTGCACTTCAACAACAGTAGTCAACACAAAAAGGTTGACCAAAACGTGTCGCGTTCTCGTCAATTCTCGCACCCGCGCCTCAGCTGCCAGCAGATTCCTCTTCAAGCGCTACTACTAAATAACGAAACGATGATGCATTACTAATTCAGCGATCACTCTCTACAGTACCGTTGACTTGCGTTGACGTCTGAAATGCGCTACGTCTGATTTTCACGAAACGACGGCGTATTACTCCCACGCCATCAACGACTGATCAGACTTCACCAACTAGCGTTACGGCTGAACACTAACGCCTGAATTCTACTGAAATCATATTTCCCTCGTAAAACCCTCAAGATCCACGCGACTAATCCCAAATAAATTCGATTAATCACTAATCAAAAATCTGATTCCTCACATTAGGGCCGCCTTCTCGGCCTCCAGCCTTAGCCCCTGAGTCTCCAATGCCGCCAAGTGCGTCTCGACCGCCCTCGCCTCCTCGGCTCGAGCAGCCTCCACCTCCGCCAGCCGCATTTCGAGCTCGATGAGTGCTCGGATGTGTCTTCGAAGCTCCGGCGGAGGTCGTCTGCCTCTCGCTGGGCTCGGGTGAGGCGTTTTATCACCTCGCCTCCCCAAGCCAGGTCCTGCATAGGAATCAAGGGTCAAAGTGCTAACACAAGCAGGAGGCAAAAGATCGGGAAGATCGAGAGTATACCGCAGTGAGGTTGGACGAGAACAAGCCCACGGCCTCTGCATTGTTGGCGCCCGCCAGTCGACCAATGTTCCAGTCGGGGGCAATGTGGCAGAGGAGATTCGTGGCCACAACCCCCGACGGGGACACCACTAGCGAGTCCTCAAAAAAGTTGAGAGGAGGAACTCGACCAGGACCCCTTCCTTCGTCGGCCCCTCCTTCGGGGAATAGGCCTCGAGAATAGTGATGACAGGCGTCGGGTCGGGACTCTCTTCATTCGTCGGCATCGGGGGCGTCGGGGCTCGACTCTTTTAGGTGGTGGGGGTAGGACGCGTCTCCGAAGTGGAGGCCCCCTTCTTCTTCCTCTGCCGACGGGCCTCCTTCTCCGCCGTAGTAGAGGCCTTCCTCTTCTTCGTCGCCTTTGTCGGGAGTGCAGCTGCCCCCGAGGAGGCCGCCTCAGCTTCCTCCAACGCCCTCAGCATCTCCGCCTTGCCCATTCGTTCGTCTACAAAGAAGAAACAAGGTAAGTGTTAGTTCGGACAAAGCATGAGCTCGGGTATACATAAGGACATAGCTAAGGCGAGACACGACTATACCGAGGTCCCCGACCAGCTCGACCCCCCTCCTGCTAAACCTGAAGAAACATAGAAGATCTTCCTGGATAAGCTCGGGAGCATTATAGCTCTTATCGCGCATGACGTCGAGGAAGGAAGCCAAGTTGGGGGACCGCTCGGGGGTCGAAGGAGTCAGGGTGTACATGTTGTCCCTCCAGGACATCTCACATTTTCATGGGTCTCTATTCTTCCCGACCCGCTTCACGAAGAAGAACCGGCTCATCCACCCCTTGTGGGAGCTCGGGTTCCCCTTAATGAAGGCATGTTCCCCTTTGTGGGATAGGTAGAATTTTCCCGGTCTCAGTCTTTTGACCTGGACCAGTTGCATGAGGACGTAGGGGACAAGGGGAAGACTGTAGTAACGAAGGAGTACGCCCAAGGCTAGGAGTAAGCTGTAGGAGTTGGGGGCCAGTTGGCTCGGGCATCTTAATATGCTGGCAGAGGGCAGCGATAAACCTCGGGAGAGGAAACCGGAGACCCATCTCCAGCTGGTTGATGTAAAAGGTGTGAAAGCCCCGAGGAGGACGATGAGCCCTCTCCTCAGGGCCGGGCAGGACTACTTCAAACTTGTCGAACATCCCCCCTTCTTCTTGATGAAGGAGATGTCCGACGACCTAAGGTTGGAGGATTTCTCCTCATACCAAGGGGCTCTCGAAGACCCTAGTTCGGCTTGATCAGGGAGCCAAGGCTCCTTAACCTCGGGACTCCCGGGGATGCTATCTATCGAATTGGCTACGCTCCTGACCACACTCTCAGTCGAAGAAGACATTTTCAGAAGACTTACTTACGAGTTTGAAAATAGTAGGTCGGAAAAACAGAGGTTCTTGCTCGGGAGCGAGAGGAAATTTTGGCAGAGTAACGGTGCGTTAAAATGCGAAGGTGAGAAATGAGCGAGAAACTTCGGAGTATTTATAGGAAAGCTGGGAGAATCACGATCGTTCGATCTCATGCCGATCAACGCTCCAGATCACCTCGGGAACTCCAACGGTCACCTCGGTCGTCAGGCATCTTCAATCCTGGACGTTCGCTAAAACCTTATCAACGGCTGCGATGCAGTGTCACACGGATCATGGTTTTCTCCCGAAAACACAATCCGACCTCCATCTAGCCGTCCACGTGTCTCTTTATCAACGGTTAGAATACAGCGTCACGAGGATCATAGCTTTCTCCAGGTAGGCGGATTTCACCTCGGGTCCCGACCTCATGTACATTTACTCCTATACTTCAATTCTTCGTCTAGGACTCGCGACGGGGATACTCCTGATGCCCCCATGGTCACCTCGGGCCCCGAGGACCGAGTAGCTCGAGGCAGTCCCCGACCTATGCTGCTTAGCTCGGGAGGTTACTTGAGGATGCACTATCAAGACCAGGAAGTTGCCCGAAGACGTTCCAAGATCGGGGTTTGCCCGAGGCCTAAATATCAGTTCGGGAGTATTTTCCGAGGACAGTATCTCGACGTGATGAAGAGTCCAGTTTTGGTACGTCTTTCCTTATTTGAAAAATCCTGGGTCGGTACACCTTTCCTTATTTAGCGAGAGGATCCCGAGGATCGCGGAGAATATTCGCCGAAATATTCTCCTTTCCACCGCCTAACCCCTCTATAAATACCAGGTATGTTTCTTCATCCCACACACACTCATTCTTGCACTCATTTGCTCTCACAGCACATATTCTCTCTCGATTTATCTCTCGTGCACTGCCTGACTTAAGCATCAGAGGGGCTTCTTCGGACACACTTCCGACGTCCTCTGACCTGTGATTTGTGGTTGCAGACATCAAAGAGAAACACTTTCTGTCCACCAGTGCCCGACGCTCTCGAGCTTCCGACGTGGTGGTGTGAGTCTGAGATAATTTGGCTACATCAGTCTCATATCAAGAACACGGTTATCTCCATCGATTCCAGCTATTTGCTTAAATCTCTGCAGCAAATCGGCAACCCGTTGGATGTTCTCTGGATTAAGTGACCCTTCGGCCTTGACAAGTTTGCTCACTGCGGTGGTCTCTGCCTTGAGATCTTCTGCTGTATGCAGCTCCAACTTCTTGGCTATCCTCTCTATCACTGCACCATCTACATCCCGGTCCTCGTTGCCTGAAAATACAATCATCAAATCCATCGCAAGCTCGATATCTTGAGTTTCTGCCCTCCTTTTTTAGCTCGCTTCACTTGCATATGCATTAGCTCAACCTGAAAAAAAACCACAAAAATATGATCCTCAGATTTCTTGAAAACACATCAAGATATATATATATATATATATATATATATATATATATAACTTCGTTCAACCCAACGATAGTAATAAAACAAAGTGAAAAGAATGAAATTACTTGCTCTCTAACTTCTTCGGAGATCCCAAGCTTCTCATAAGGCATTTCATTCAAAGCATGGTTTAGCTTATCATAAACGGCATGAAATCTGCTCAATACTGCCTCACTCTCCATGGCCTAATAAATCCAGAAAAAGAAAACCTATTATCACAAGGTTAGTGCAGCAATCCAAGATTATAATCACGAGGCGAAGAAGAGATTCTAACAAGAAAAATCTTGCTTCCAGAGATACAACTCTTCAACAATTTCTTAGCAGCCAACAATGCCTTATTCAAACCATCCAAATAACACAATAATGCCTCATCGGAATCGAGCTCTTCCAGAAGAGGGATCAGAAGCCTCAGCCTCCTCACCAAGTTCAAACACTCCTTCCTCTGTGTTTTCCTGAACCCACCATACGATCCCACATTCTCAATCATCTCTACCATTTGCTTCACCAGATTCCCCTCCTTACCTTCAATCCCACTCTCTTCTAATTCCATTGAATCTTGGCAGATCACAGCAAAAATCAACTTTAATATATGCAATGGTTGGCATCAAGAAAATGCAACTTTCCTGCTTAAATCTTCTCTCAAACTCCCACATTCTAAAAGGCGACGATCATCATGCTTTACTCTAGCCCACTATTTGAACTGTGGAATCTTCCCATGTTTTCCCTCTGTGTCTGCGGGATTCAAGGATAAGGATTGAGGGAAGAGTGTGCTTGGGTTCTTGGTGGGTTAAATGTACATCTGGGCCACGCGGTTTCGTATGGACATATTCGACGCGTCTTCACATGCATTCACGGAAGCCGACCAGCGCAAGGGCAGCGATAATTGATTCATTTTTCTCGTTTCTTTACCCTATACTGTACTTTCTTTATCTTTTTTCCTATAGATTTTCATGGACAAGAAAATCTATGGGTGGACCCTTTTCTCTTTCGGGAATTTTAACCGCTAGACTAAAGTTGTCCCAATATTAATGGTGTGAATGATTTGGAGAATTAAAGTGAAGGAAATGGAGACAAGGACCCATATCTTAGCTGCTACACCTAGACTACTGGACTGCTGCCAGATAATCCCAGCAAGAGGAGTGCACACATAATAAATGTATATAGTGCATCCTCCAAAATTTTAACACAAGAGACTAGTGCAAAAAAGTGTTGTAAGATTAGACTTGGGGACCAAAAACATATGTGGTGCAATATGTATACTATCTGCCTCACACTACGTTTTTGGTACTCGAAGGAATTTAGTTATTGGTACCGGTGGATCTTGGTTTCTTCATTCTATGTATCGACAAATACAAATTTCCTCCACAATGCCATCACTCTCGCACCATATTACACGTTTCCACTCAACAAAATAAAGAATCCGAAGGTGCCACATGAACACATAGCAAAAGTAAAATAGAAAAAGGCATCCAATGATATAAAAAGATTGATTAATATATCAAATAAATATTTGTACTTCCACAACGTCCAGTCAACCGGAAATTCATATCAGATCAGAAGCCAATTGGACTGGATTCAGAACAAGGCCCACTCATGGTTGTTATTCTCATTGAGCCCATTTAGTGTTAAGCCCAATAAAGTCAACGATGTGCTACACGTCATCGTTTCCATCTCCCTTCGTTCTCTGTACAGAGAGACATTGATCGATGAATCTGAAACAGAGAAACAGAAGCAGGAGCATCGCCATAGCCAGCTAGCTCGATTCTCATTGCAAAACCCAGTTGCCTCAAGCATCCAATATGTCCCGGAGATCCCTCCCCATTCTAAAGCGTCACCTTTGCGCAAAATCCACGGTCCACACCCGATCCGTCACATACATGCCCCGACCCGGAGATGGGTCTCCACGCGCCGTCACGCTCATTCCAGGTGATGGCGTCGGGCCCCTCGTCACCGGCGCGGTGGAGCAGGTTATGGAGGCCATGCACGCCCCCGTCTACTTCGAGAAATATGACATCCACGGGGACATGAAGGTCGTCCCTCCCGAGGTCATCGATTCCATCAAGAAGAACAAGGTGTGCCTCAAGGGAGGATTAAAGACTCCCGTCGGCGGGGGTGTTAATTCTCTCAATGTCATATTGAGGAAGGAGCTCGATCTCTACGCTTCCCTCGTCCACTGCTTCAATCTCAAGGGGTTGCCTACGCGCCATGAGAATGTTGATATTGTCGTGATCCGGGAGAATACTGAGGGAGAGTACGCGGGCCTGGAGCATGAGGTTGTTCCTGGGGTTGTAGAGAGCCTTAAGGTAATCTTGTGTTCATGTTTATGTTCGTCTATGTGCTGCTGTTTGTTTCAATGCATCATGTAAGTTGCAAATGGTCCGATCACACATGAGTCTTTTCTATTTTTGAATATGGATTTCCGCGCATCATGTTCTACAGTTTCTGTATGTCATTTAACATGAGAAATGTAAGCATTACAAGTCAATGGAAATGTATGGAGGTCCTTTATCTAAGATTGTTGTAATGGCGTGGACTAATACAACGTGCAACGAGTTTAGTGTTCTGTGAAGATCTCTTCTGGTCTTCTAATCTTGACCCGACTATTTTTTTAAAGCAATCCAATCAGAATGGAATAAGATGCTTTAAATTGATACTGGAACCTGAACAAATGAAAATCAACATTTGATGCTAATCAAGCAAAGTAACAGCCACCGTTGTGCGCTTTTGAAGGACAATTTTTCTTTGGCTTTCTATGGAGATTCTCTCTGTTTCTTTCTTTCATTTTTCTCATTTAGTGAAACCGCTAGGTGATTACAAAGTTCTGCTCTGAACGAATAGCAAAATACGCCTTTGAGTATGCCTATCTCAACAACAGGAAGAACGTGACCGCGGTGCATAAAGCAAACATAATGAAACTTGCGGATGGTCTATTCTTGGAATCCTGCCGTGAAGTTGCTAGTGAGTACCCTAGTATACAGTACAATGAGATGATAGTGGATAATTGCTCCATGCAGCTTGTTTCCAAGCCAGAGCAATTTGATGTAATGGTAAGTGACAATATATGCATTTCGTGTGCATGCATACCATTTGTATGCCACCTGTAAGGCTATTTGTCTTCTGTGATGCTTGCATTTTTTCCCTTCTTCTGATTCTTTATATTTATGTGTATAATCAACTGATGCGAGTTATAATTTCTCCATTTTGCTACCAAGTTGCAATATCACTTTTGTGGAAGGTATAGAAAGATGTTTGTTGGATGTACACATGTACATTTCCCTTGTTGCACTTCTGTGTGAATGCTGAAGTATCAACTTGCGTAGGAAAAGTGGACTTCAGGCGTAGCTCATTAATTTGGATTGATTGTCGGTATAGATCACTATGTGAAAAGACTCATTTTGGGTCCTTTTTCCAACATGGGACTTTAAATTGCGAGCATATTTTGGTAATGGTTGTTCTCTCAAATCTTCAAAACGTGAACTTTGAAATTTTAAAATATAATGATGTGCCATTCTATTAAGTTGTAAATGGATCAAGGTCCTGGTTTTGTCGAAAATGCAAACAACAAAACATCGTGGACCATATATAGCCTTGGAGTTGAAACAACAGGATCAATTTTTGGGTTAAGAGATGCTATACATGATAATAACACATAGCTAATTATCACCGCTTAATCTGGTTATTTTGTAGGTGACTCCTAATCTGTACGGGAATCTTGTTGCAAATACGGCTGCTGGTATTGCTGGGGGTACTGGTGTCATGCCTGGGGGTAAGTTAGTTATTTCCCTCTACAAAACTGGAAGATTGTTAGTTGCCCCCTCCCCCCCCCCTACCCCTATTTTCAAGCTGCAATTTAATGTTGGTGGTTTCTTCACTTGGCAAATTCCGTTTTCTGAACTTGAAAAATGTCGTGGTGCTTTTCGTTTGCCTTTATGCCCACAGTTGATATCATGATTGGACATGAACTATGTATGTTGTGGATTTCTTTAGTCATGGATCTAGGTCTGATGACTTTCAGGGAATGTGGGGGCCGAACATGCCATCTTTGAGCAAGGTGCTTCAGCAGGAAATGTGGGAAATGAGCAATTAGCAGAGCAAAAAAAGGCAAATCCAGTGGCTCTGCTTCTTTCATCAGCTATGTTGCTGAGACACCTCCAGTTTCCTTCATTTGCTGATCGGTTAGAGACTGCGGTGAAGCATGTGATATCAGAAGGTAAGTTCCGGACAAAAGATCTTGGTGGAGACAGTACTACCCAAGAGGTTGTTGATGCCGTCATTTCAAATCTGGACCGAATATACTCTTCTTGATCAGACTCACCTTTTCCTTGATCGTTGTTGCGAGTCTTGTAATGATTTTGATTATATATGCATTCACCCCGTATCCGGCATAGAATAATGATTGTGAATCTTCTTTGGTGAAGCACACGTCACAATAAGAATCAAGCAGAATCTTAAGCCATTGTATGTTTTTTGGTTGTTGGCTGATACAGTTATACTCCTCATTTGTAGTGTCCAAAGAAATTTGGATCGGTTCAGTTTATCCAAGCATTGTGAATTTTATGAATTCGGATGTGTACAAATTATATTCGATCGTTATCAAGTGCTCGAGCACATATATGTCAACAAAGGTTTGACATCATATTTTCCATGACAACATCCAAAGTATAAACTAGGAAGACGTTTAGGTGCAAGACACCAGTTGTGAACCAAAATTTTAGTAAAATTTTGCATGATTTGTTACTCATGGCCTGCCCGTAACTGAGAGTTCTATGAATATGTAGACCCGTATCGTGAAAATTTTTCAGATGTATGAGGCGGATATTCTAAGCAAGTTAAAAACTATGATCCGTTGATCACCTAGGTACACCCATTTTACTTTGTATTCTGGTGTTCGTTTATTACCAATTAAAAAAAAGTCATGTTCCACCAGATTTATGCACTTGCGTAAAGCTACAAACGCTATCCAACAATAGTAACACACCAACATCAAACCACAAACTATTTATCTTCAAGCCGATGTAGCAGTGACTCCGCAAAGCTCTGCTGCCTGCAAACGTACAAGTATAAATGAAGAACATTGTACATTCGAGATTATATATCAGCCAGCAATCCACTAACTTCAACAAAGCATTTCATACCCCCATGGCATGGGCAGGTTACCAGAAAATTTAATGTGTTTAATAACATTAGTACGATAAAACATATGCTGCTGAAGGAAAGATCACGTAGAATCTACACTTACTTTTGCTCTCGAAGTTTGGGGCTGGGGCGTGAGTATTTCAAGTATCCATCCCACGGCACCTTTTTAAGACCTGCTCGAAGGGAAATGATGTCCCTCACCCTGATAAAACCACCCGAAACAATAACGGGAAAAGTCAACGTAGTCAGAATGGCTTGGGAACTCAAATTTGCTCACTTACAGCATGTCTCCATATACAGCGAGTGGGAGAACCTTACAAGGAACTAAGGATTTATGTGGGACTCAAAACATATATAGCCAAAGTAACCCTCAAACATAATGGAAAACAGAAAGGTATTTTTGGGAGTATAATGCATTCAAACATTTATCTATTATCAATATCCATTACTGCATATTAACAATTAGGGACTCGACAAACTACTTTCACACATCAAAAGGTCACTATCAGTATATATTCAAATGATTAAAATTCACCAGCGAAGAAATTTAAATCACATAAAGTATTTTTCTTGGCTTGGCCTTGTGAGACTGATCGTGTGTTATTTTCTATCCTGATAATGTTAAGTTAATTTACAAAATAACACGTGCATAAAAAATTATGGTTCTCATGCATTCGTGCTAATGAATTATTTATCTTCTTTCATCTTCCTATTATATAAATCAAAATTATCAAGAAATTCGAATGCATTTATTTATTTATTTTTGATTTCATAATAAATTTCTTAAATAATTTCACAACAGAAGGTATTAATTTAGTAACCGTTATGCACACACTTTGTATGTAATAATTTAGAAGTTCTGTGAATTGATCAATATATCGATATCTACCTCTCAGCAAATTCAATAGGATTTTCCCCAGGTCTCAGATTTTGAGGCTCCAGGTACCAGACATCACAAACAACTGCCCATGATGTCATAAGCTGCAATAAGTGTGTTGTGAATGATTGCCTGTAAAAGAGATTCGAACCAATTTTAGGAAGCCTTCTACTAATGAAGTAAAGGTTTCCAAGAACCACATCAAAAGGAGACATCACTAGCCATCATTAACAAATCACGCTATGACAATTTTCCGCAGAACAAACTGTAGAAACAAATGACAGGGCACTGAAAGATGATAGGTTGTCTTTTCTCATTTCCTGCAACCAAATTAACCCCTAAAATTATGTTTCTCAACACATGAACTCGTACCTAAACAACATATATTTGAAAAACAACATAAGTAAATAAAATGCTACAAATATCAACACTACATCTATTAATTAAGAATTGTGTGCATAAGAAAACTAGAAATATAACACTTACTTTCGACTGTTCCAGAAGGCATCAACAAAAATCTTGTTATACTTGATTGCGACTGGACAAACAGTGCAGCCAAGTTCAAATGCACCCTAAACACCAGTAACAAAAATAGTTTACACAATTTTTTTTAATCTCCTACATCCACTTGAACTACAATTTACCAGTTTGCAACTTATGCTTACATCACCAACTTATATTCTACACTTTCACCAGAAGAAAATCCACATTGAACAGAAAGCGAAATGATGTTTGGGGAGAGTTACGCTACAATGTGGGGAAATGTGAAATATGCAGGAACTTTCCATTGTTATGCTGGTCGAGGTACGAAAGCAATAGACATTTATCAATTCCAAGCTTATGTAATAAACTCGACTTTGACAGATAAAACATTGTCACCTTCTTAAACATCACAGTATAGTGGTTATTAACACAAGTTCCTTCAGGGAATATGAGAAGAGGATTGCTGTCAGCCGCATTGACATGTTCTCTTAACCTGGGACAGGTTAGAACAAACAATATGATGTTGTTGGTATATTAACCACATAATGAAACACGTACTTTCTTGCCACAACTTCACGATCCTTGGACTCTGAGCGGTTGAACCAGATGCATCCTAAACTTTCCAAAATAGTGCTCTGCAACAATCCTATACAGGAGCGACCACGATAATGTAAACAAGAACAATCCAGTAAAAAGAACAGACCACCTTGCCAGTATATGACTCTAGTAATCATATTTCTTGATTCTTATGCACCTCAGCCAGTTACTTGAACAAGAGGGTAAACACTTTTAAATAAAATGTACAGTCTTTGCTTAAATTCATCAAGGTTCAAAATTTGAATAGCCAAAAGCAATCAACAATTTTCATACTTGCAATCCAAAATTCAATAACTCCAATCTCCATCATATCATCACTATGAAATAGTCCAATACACACATGAGCAAAAAGGGAAGAAAGAGGCCCTGGTGATCCGAAATAACCTATATGTACATTAGTCGACAAGTTAATCATTATATGGCATAAATTTGACAAAGAACACGAAAAGGTCTTTGAGAAGTCAGGGGGCGAAATAATGAACATTTGTCATTCCTAAAATAACAATCTGATTTTTTTAAACATTTCCTGCACAAAATAATCCAGAAAGTTTCACAATCAAAAGATTAGAGACCTGCAAATGCTAAATGCTTATACTTACCAACCCAACCAGGATGCTTCTGCATGATCACCGCGAATGCAGTCATTTGTTCCAAAACGATGAAATCAATCATGGACGTATGGTTTGCCACAAACACCTGAAACGCTTGCGTGAAAAAGAACTTAGATTCACATGCCTATAGACGAACACTAATGTCATGAACAATGAAAAATTTGATGATTTAAACTAGTACTTTAAGTTCTACCTGCTTAGGCCGAATGCTGGGGCGAGGTCCGTGATACTTGACAACCCCAGTCCATGATGCAACAAAAAAGCTGCAAATGAGTTCCACTAGACCTCTCTGAATAGAAAATAACCAACTAATAAATTACAGAAGTCCAATCTATGAATATGCAACATCTCTGCACAAAAGAAAGTAAATAATGACTAAACTCACTAATAGTGAAAACTTAGGTATGTCAATGGGGCATTCTGTATTTTCAACGTGGCAATCTATTTCCTTCTCTCTCTCTTTTTTCTTTTTTTTTTCTTTTCTTTTTCTTTGTTTCTCTGGTTTCCCTGGCATATGAATTCTAGTCCTTCTAACGATTACCCTACTCTAGATATTATGATTTGAGCAGATCCAACTGGAAAAAACAAACGTTTATTTTTTACCCAGTAATGTCTAAAAAACAACCAGTCAAAGAAAATGCTGATAAAACTCTAATTTCAGATCCTAGGTACAAACAACTAGGTTGATGTATACTATATTAATAACATTATTATTATAACAAGATGAATAAAAAACGAGAATCAATCAGCCACACCTCTAACTTTTTCCTTAGCTTGTCATGCCCTTTCAACAGGAAATGGACAGGAAAATAGCATGACAGAAATATTATCCATCCAGCTGTCAATACAAAAACCCTGCATTTGGTATGAAATTCATGGAGCATCAGGATGCATTAGGATCATGAGAACATGTGGACCATAAAAGAGACAAACAATGTGTAAACAACTATCCTTAGCTAGGATTTAGTTAATATTCTCTAGGGATTGATAGTATATTGATAAAGTGGAAACATTCTTCTAAATTAGGAAACAATCTTCTAAATTAGGAAACATAAAGGTTGATTAGGTAGTGTAATCTTTGTATAATCTTTTAAGATAGGAAGGTTAGATTTGTGTAATCTATTTAATTAGGAAAGTTAGATTCTCTAGATTTTTTGTTGTACTCTATATAAGTTGTAAAGTTGATGAATAAAAATAACAAGTTCATTCCTTGTCCTTTTCTCATATGGTATCAGAGCAGTAGACTCTTGATCCTTCCTCTTCATCGCGTCTCTCCCTCGAGCCTTTTTTTTTAGAATCATGTCTAATAAACCTATCATTACCGGAGATGCCACGTCCGAGAAACCCTCTGGCGCTTTTGGGTCAATCGCTCCTTTTTCCGGGAGTGATATGTCGTCCTCTCACACCTCAGCTCCCTTCACTGCTGATCAAATAGAGCAAATTGAAAAATATTGTCGTCTCCTCCGAGAAGCTGCTATTAATCCTCCATCCGCTCCCACCCTCGGGTCTTGCTCCTTAACCCAATCTGGTATAGCCAACTCGGCCCTTATCTCTCGTTCTTCGCTACCTTGGATTATTGATTCCGGAGCCTCCGATCATATGACCGGGGCCTCTCATTTCTTTTGCTCTTATGCTCCTTGTGCTAGTGATAAGACAGTCAAGATAGCGGATGGTTCATTCTCTCGTGTCCATGGCATTGGCAATATTATCGTGTCCAACGACATTACTTTACGAAAAGTTTTATTTGTTCCTTCCTTAAAGTGTAACCTCATTTCTGTAAGCAAACTCACTCGTGATTGTCATTGTTCTGCTACTTTCTCACCTGGTTCATGTCACTTTCAGGACCAACTATCGGGGAAGACGATTGGCAGTGCTAGGATTCACAACAGTCTCTATTACCTTGAGCAGTCTCCATCTGATGGTCTACAGTCCTCTCTCTCTTGTGTTCAGTCTCGGCCTTCATCCTCTGTTCCGGATATCATGTTACACCATTACCGACTAGGACACCCTAGCTTTCCC
>KQ993824.1:103109-123390 GCA_001598015.1 Dorcoceras hygrometricum | reverse complement strand
TTACCATGATCCGTTGGGCAGTTCCGGAATTGTGATTCCGGAACCACAATGGTTGTGGGCCCACGGCTAGCTGTATCCCTGAACCATTGAGGGTCACACAAGTACTAGATTCGAGATTCCCGCACGGATACTCAGCTCAATGTGTTGAGCACGTGAAGAGGATTTTGGGGAGTGCGACTTCCTAAAAGTCAACAGGGGTCAATCCGGGGTTTCCCGCTGTTGAGGGGCAAAATGGTCATTTTGCGCTGGGGTTCTGAAAAATGGTTTTTCAGATCATAGTATTCAGTTTTGGAAACTGAGTCGATCGGTCCGATCTGATCGGCGATCGGAGTTACGGTGAAGTCTCGGTGATGGAGATGAAACGAATGTTCATCCGTTGGACCCGGGCCCGTTGGGCCGGATCCAAATCCATCACCTAGTCTATTTAATGTAGACTTATGACTTAACCTAACAGATTGATTAGACTCCTAACCCTAAACCTAGTGTTGGCCGCCGCCCCCTCCCCTCTCTACAAGCCGCCGCCGCCGCCGTCGCGTCGCCGGAAAATTGTTTCCGGCCAAACTTGATGAGGAGAATCCGTCCGTGCAGATCTCGTCACGCCTTCTAGTGCAGGGTGACGAAGGAGTCTCGTATCCGGTCGTGGACCGGATTGGCGATATCTACCGCAATCTACCGTGAAGAGTCGACGTTATTGTAACTACGGTTGGAGCCAGGCACAAGTGCCAGCAAGGTAGTGTTTTGAACACCCTATGTATGACATTAATTGTGAATTAGTTTTATCGTATTGATCGTCTCCCGGCATCTTTTTCTGTTCTTCCGCTGCCTAGCCGGGGGGCGTGATCTGGACCCCAACATGATCATCTTCAATGAGGAAATCATATCTCACAGGAGCCTAAGGAACCCTTTCAGATCTCCTAGGTGTGTCAATATCAAAGATTGGCTCTTGAGGTGTGGGAGATTCACTTGGTACTTCAGTTGGTTCTCGAACTTCTTCGAGTTCTACTATCTTGCCTTTTATATCAAGTAGAAATTCCTTTTCCAGAAAAGGTGGCATTTCTAGTAAAAAAAACACTTTTGTTTCAATGGGATAGTAGAAGCAGTATCCAATAGAATTCTTTGGATACCCAATGAAGTAGCATAAGATGGATCTATTATCCAGCTTATCTCCCACTGTCTGCTTCACGTAAGCAGGACATCCCCAAATCCTCAACTACGAGTACCTGGGTGGCTTGCCCATTCATATCTCATATGGAGTTTTATCCACTGCCTTGGTGTGGACATTGTTCAACAACATTACCGCTGTTTCGAGCGCATAGCCCCAAAACGAGGTAGGAAGTTCAGTGAAGCTCATCATATATCGAACCATGTCCATCAATGTTCGATTATGACTCTCCGCTACACCATTTAGTTGTGGTGTGGTCGAAGGGGTCCACTGTTAGAGAATCCCATTATCTTTAAAATAGTCTTGCAATTCGGCACTCAAGTATTCCTTACCTCGATCAGATCGAATTGTACTTTTTCCCAGTTGATTTTCTACTTCAGCCTTGAATTCCTTGAACTTTTCAAATGATTCAGACTTGTGCTTCATTAAGTATAAGTACCCATACCTAGAGTGATCATCGGTAAAGGTGATGAAGTAGGTGTGACCGGACTTAGTACCAATGCTAAGTGGGCCACACACATCAGTATGGATCAAATTCAATAGATCTTGAGCACGTTCAGGCTTTCCCGTGAAGGGCAACTTTGTCATTTTTCCTTTGAGACGGGATTCACAAGCTGGTAAGGAGTTAATATCAGACATATTAAACATGTTGTTCCTAATCAACTTGTTCATCCTATTTAGGGTAATATGACCTAGCCTAACATGCCAAAGTTGTGTCGGGTTCAGACTATCGTTTTTTCTTTTGATTGTTGTTGTATGTGTTTCCACATCGTGAGTTGGACCTTCTCTAAATTTTAAGGTGTATAGATCGTTTTCGCGTTCCCAAATTCCAATTAAACATTCATTCTTGTAAACATTGCAAATCTAATTAGCAAAATGACAAGAATATCCATCACTATCAAGTATATAAACGGAAATAATGTTCTTTATTAATTCGGGAACAAATAAAACATCTCTCAACAACAACTTAAATTTGAATTAAGAAATAAATATACATCTCATATGGCTACGACGCAACCCTTGCTCCGTTTCCAAGCATCAAGTTGGTCTCACCCTCCCCTAAGACGTCGACTTCTTGCCATTACCTGCAAGTCATTGCAGATATGAGATCCACATCCGGTATCAAGTACCCAAGAAGTCGAGTTAAGAGACATATATATTTCAATGTAGAATATACATTTTGCAGTTCGCAAATGCTTGAGGTAATCCCGACAGTTACTCCTCCAATGCCCAGGCTTTTGGTAGTGGTGACAGACGTCTTCAGATTTGTTTGGCTTTGGAGCCCTTGCCTTGGGCTTCTTGGCGGGCTTTTCCTCATTCGCAGGGGCAGAACGCTTCTTACCCTTGCGTTTGGGCCCCTTCTTCGCAGAGGAAGAGGAGCCAAAAAGGAGGACGGGCTTGTCCTTCTTTATGGTCCCCTCAAACACCACAAGCATGTTTACCATCTCTTCAAGGATGGCATCCAGCTTGTTCATGTTTAAGTTGACCACAAAGAGGTCGAACGCAGCAGGGAGGAAGAGGAGAAGCAGATCCACGGACAGATCATGTGTAAGCATGATTTCGAGGCCCACTAGATTATCAATGAGCCCAATCATATGGACCCCATGCTCGCGGACCAAAGTCCCTTCACACATGTGGCTCGTCATGAGCTCCTTGACAGTAGTGAACCTCTCCGTCCGAGAGTTCTCCCCATACAGCTCCTTGATATTAAGGTGTAGCATACACCGTCTTCTCAAACCGCCGCTACATTTCATTTCACATTGATCCCATCATGTAGCAACGTGCTTTAAGCTCTTCTTTCCACCATTTATCCAGTTTTCTCAGCTCCTCAGGACTGACATTGTCAGGGGCCTCCTTCGGAGGGCTTTTCTCTAGCTTGTAGAGAAGTTTCTCCGAAGCAAACACTATCTTAAGATTACGGAGCCAATCTTGATAAGATTACGGGCTCCAGTAAGAGCCCAATAATATGACTCGATTACTATCACGTGTCAAGATGACCCATCAATGTTGAGTTGTAATGGACGGTCGTCATAACTTCCCCAATAATATGAGCCAACGTCATGGGAGTTCCATCCAACTCACAGCAAGTGTCAATGACGTGTATAGCTTTCCAGCACACAGAATCCCCCCAATAATATGAGCCGGGCTATATATACGGGTAGCATCGACGTACACCCATTGTTGATTGAAGGTATGAAATTTTAATCAATATTTAAATTCCCTTAGCTTCACGATCTTATCGAATAAACTTTTGTTTTATGATCAATTTAGAAGTCATGGACCAACATTCTCTAAGAGTGCTTCCAGGTAGTTGGAGGGGTTAAGGTCCACTTAAAAACCAACTTCTTAAGACAAATCAACGCCCCTCAAGGAGACCAGCCGGTACAAGCCATATTTAAGCCAGTTTATGAAGGACTCTCTTAGATCACGTTTTGTCACATTTCCTCATAATTATCAATAAACTAATTTTCTTCAATTTAGTCATGAAAATTTTAATCTTGATAAAAATTTTAAATCAATTTAAAATGAGGGATTTTAATTTTGAAATTTGATCTCATAATTTTAAATCAAATTTAAAATTTGCGGATTCAACAGATATATATTACATATATAAATGGGATGCTCGATAAGTGAGAGCTATGCGATCCGTGTTTGCCAAGCACGGATCTAGGTCCAATCCTAGGTGACATGCAGTATGTAAATACAATCCTATTACATAAGCTTCCAGTTTTACATGTCTTCAATCTTCAATATCTTTGATCATCATCTCCACCATCTTCAAAACTATCCCCCCACTAAGTCTAATATTTATATTTAAATATACATGATAAATAGGGGTACATTTTAAAGGGATGAGAACGGGCCATAAACCAAGCCCACTTTGATATTATTTCAATAATATTAAAACCAATAAATGTAAAACCTAGCATACACCTAACACATTGGATATGGCTCTCTATCATCCCAAACATTATCTATTTAATTAATCCAATTAATTGACATAAATAAAATAATCAAATCAAATTTGATTTTATCCAACAAAATCATATTTTAAATATATATCAAATTTTATAAATAAAATCATATCTTGTTATTTTAATTTCATCAAATAATTTTTGGCTTAAAATAATTTTAGGTCAAATATCTCAAAATTTTCAAAAATTAATTTTGGTCCAACCAAAAAGCCCGATAGCAAGTATCGGCTCAAAAACCCGTCGGGCCGCCCATGACAAGCCTGGAAAAACCCTAGGAATCAAATTGCACCAGTGCATCACCGCCCTCGCACCGCAGCAAGCGTGCTGCACGCTGCGAGCGAGGACGGCGACGGCGCGACGGCTTTGAAAGTAAAGGACGAGGAGGAGAAAAATATAACTAGAGGGGAAAAGGGAATTCTCAACCCAGAATATCAGTTGTGAATACAACATTTTGGTGCGAGTAAAATGAATACCCCAGGGCCCCTATTTATAGATTTTCCATGGGCTTAAACCAGGTTAATGGGCCTGGGCCAGTGAACATTGGTTTCAAGTCCATTGTTGTGGCTTCATCATAATCGCGATCGATGATCAGATCGGACCGATCTACACAGTTTACAAAACTGAACATTATGATGTGAAACTAATTTTTCAGACCATCTAATCCAAAATAGCAGTTAGGCCTCTATCAGCTTTAATGATAGTCATATTAGTCACAGCCAATTTAAGGAAATCACATTTCCACCCTAGTTAATTTTAGGAAGTCACATTTTCATCATTCCTCCTACAATACTCAACACATTGAGCTTAATTTCCACACTGGAATTGAAAAACCAGTATTTGTGTGATCCTAAATGGGTCAGGGATACAACTAGCCGTGGGCTCACAACATTTGTGACTCCGAAAACACATTTTTGGACTTACCCATCGGATCATGGTAAAACGTCTAGAAACATCGCCCCATGATCCTCTATGTATCACTGATAGTTCCTGCAAGAACCAGTCGGTCATGGTTAGCGTACAGTACGGTCCTTTCAACTCAAATCAAATAATGACATCGCATGTGTTACTAGGTAAACACATTTACCTAAAACACAACTAGTACTCTGGCCAGAGATTTGTCACACTATTATCTTCTCAGGTAACATAGGCTATCCACGCACAAGGGCAAGCGGTGAATCATCGACAACGAAGCATCAACTCCTACATGCATCGGGACCTCACCCAACCCCACCACCTGATGACCCCAACTGAGTCGGTAAACGGGTCAAAGTGAGGCACCTATCATGTAGAGTCTCAATGACGTTTCGAGTAATAAGCACTAATTTGTACAACCAAGACCTCGGACTTAATCCACTCGACAAATGATAACCACTTGGAAAGTCCGAACGAGGGTAGTTCGATAGATCACCAGGTCACTATCCATCTGCATGCTCAGAACATCACTATGTTCCCTACCAATGAAACGTGGTTTTTCGCATCGCAGATGCTAGTCTCAAGCTTGGGCAGCCCTTATCCTATTTTGGACGGTCCAATCGACTAGGAATAAGTTTAGAATATACAGTGGCTATTAGATGAATTTCATGATAGTCATCAAATCCACTATCAGATCTAACATACAGTGTAGTGCATTCAATATCTTTATCCAACAATTGTAATCATAATAATGCAAATAAAAAATGTAATAAAGAATGCGAATTTCATAAATAAAGATCGTTTTACATAGAGTCAACAAGAATCCACACGCCACAAGTTGGCTAGTTTGGCACCTACTCTAATAGAGAGTTCTTTCTGCGTTTCCATTCAATCTTTGTTTGATGTTTTTTTAAATAATTTTTTTGTTTGCTCATACTTTGTATATAAATATGCGTATATATGTGTGACAAAAAGTTTGCAGGATGCGTTCCACGAGATAAAGATCTTTCTGTATTGATGACTAATCGTGGTAGTGACCGAATCTCCTCGGAGACTCTAGTGATGAAGGGGAATCGGATATACGGCTATCCGGCCTAAATAGTTTAGACCCACACACGACCCATATCCACGATGAACGCACTGAGTTGGCAAATTCACATGTGGTGCTTCGGAGGCTAGAGTTATGTACCAAGTATGACATTATAATTCCCAAAAAAGGAGATATGTGTCACGAGCCACCCTCAAGATACTTTTCAACGTACTTGGATTACTTTAATAATGGATTTTTCTTGCATCTCAACGCTTTATTGATTGAGATTGTTCGTAGCCTTGGTGTAAGTTTTAGCTAGTTAACACCAAATGCTATAATCGCATTTATGTGCTTTCATCGCACAGTGAGTCAGACGAAAATGCCCGTAAGTTTAGATCTATTCCACTCCATTTTCTCTACATTCGGACGGTCCCTGGTTCATATATTTATTTTCAACCTAGATTATATTGGAAGTCAAACTTTTTTTATGTTCGAGACCGTGGGTGGGGGATGCACACTGAGCTCGGGTCTTAGTAAAATCAAAATTGGGGGAACGCACCATGCGTTACAACTTGAATGCGGGTCGCTAGGGCTTTTTGATGAGACAATTGATCCTAGGCTAAGAATTGCCTTTCGCACGGGTATTTTTCCTTCTTTCCAATGTCTATGTTGTTTGCGGATTTTTCACGTTGTCATATTTATTTTATTTATTTATATATTCATTCTTATTTGTTGTTTTGGACTGGTATATGAATATTCTCTGAAACTCAAGGAAAAAAAATAGAGCTGGCTGAAGTTCGAGCTCTTCAGAATGGAGCCGATCGTCGTTTGGTGAAGGATCCTTGGGTCAGGCCATCGAGGAAACGTGTGGTACCCGATTCGCGTGGGACTCCCCAAAGGATGGTATCACCTCGATCGACTGATAGACGTAGCTCTCCCAAGCCACGACAATACCACGTTACTGTTGGTAAGAGTACGAACGATAGAAGAAATATTTGGGACCAAAATCTGGTGACGTTCCCCGGCAGTTGGGTGATGATGATGCTCAGAAAAGCTTGAAGAGAGGTCGGGAGGTGGAGACCGGGGCACAACATAATGTCTCAGGAGGCGGCCATATTTTCGTGGAAGGGGTCAATATTCGGGATAGGGCTGGCTCGTTCTGGGATCTGAGCGACTCAGATTTGGATTGGAACATGGGAAAGACTCTTACTGGAGATCACGACATACTTCATCTCTTACCACAACCAACCGAGTCACTGACCCATGCCCTTGCCTGAAATGCTTGCCAGGTATGTTGTCGTTGCTATGTTATGACCCAATCTCGATTGTTTCACTTTAAACGAGACATGTATTGCTCGTGACATGTTTGCAGGTCCTATCACTGGCCAGTGCTTTTCATCTCCGGGAAGAGAGGTCCCGAACTAGTGAAAGTAAACTCCATGAGAAAATAGCTATGCTTCATGAGGAGTTATTGAAGAAGCAAAAGGAGTCTGACGAGAAGTCTAAGAGTTGTGATATATTGCGTCTGGAGCTAGAGGAGAAGTCGAAAAGTTACGATGTACTGCGATAGGAGTTGCAACAACTTGAGGAAAAATATTCTGTGGAGCTAAGGCAGGTGAGCACTTTCTCAATTCAGCTATGGGGAAGACTCTTTTGACGAGCACTGGGGAGAAAACGATTGAAGGGTATCGAGCCTCGTCGGCTTTCAGAGATGAAGTACTTCAGCAGGCTTTGACGATTCACGATCAGATCGTGGTTGACTGTCGGCATCAATTTCGAGAGACGAAGCTAGTGTCTGAGGATATAGTGAGAATGATAGAGCCTAGTGTTCCGGAGCCTGGAGAAGAGACTAATGAAGATCTTCTCGGTACCTTTGGGAAGATATTGGGCGATATTGATGATGACGAGATGATAAAGGCTCTTCGCCAACATCCCATTTGACGGGTCCTCGAAAATTTTTTCAGCAATCATAAACTTTTCTTGTTTATTCTATTATAGTTTGAGGAATTATGGTACGAAGGGTTGTTTTTGCTTGGATTCTTATGTTATTTTAGTGCTGACATTATTTTATCTACTCATTTTAAATAAATAATATTTTCGCTCTCATTTGATGTTTGTTATTGCTGATTATCAAAATAAGTTGTGTTTCTCTTGCCTACAATAACATAATGCTCCCAATAGGTTACTTGGGAGCGGATCAGACTCCCAAGATTTTGTCTCATGGGGAATCCTAAACTCACTTTATATGTGACGAAGTATCCCGGGACTTATTATGTTTTTCGTTCTGACCTCTTATCGAGTCGCTGGCAATTTTTCTCCGATGGGCTTGGCCAGACCCCTTACATTCGGGTTGCCTTTCGTGACAGCTTGGGTCGTTGACGTTTAAAAGTGAAGAGCTTATGTGGAAACGTTGTATTATATACATATGTAGAAAAAGAGAATATCTGCGGAAAAACTTGCGAATTTTATTGACAAACTTGATAAAATAACAATAAAACGCATGGAAAAGAAAAGAAAACATTGAAGTGGCTGTTGTATTTCTAGTGGCGCTCTACGCATCTTTAAGTTGGCCACGTTCCATGGCTTAAGTAATATCTTCCCATTTCTGTTTTGGAGAAAATAAGTTCCCGCTTTGACATTCTCTACGACTTTGTAGGGACCTTCCCATTTTGGATCAAGTTTGGCCACCGGCTTCAAGATGTCTGCTCTTCTTAGGATTAGGTCTCCTACTTGAAAGTTCCTTGGTTTGACTCTATCATTGTATGCACGAGCCATACAGTTCATGTATCTTTCAGATCGAATTGATACCTCATCCCGCAACTCTTCTATGAGATCCAAGGAAATTCAGAGGGTTTGATCATTCGTGGATGGGGCATATTGTTTCACTCTCCATGATTGTTCCCCTATCTCTGTGGGCTTCATGGCTTCAGTCCCATATGCCAGGTTGAAAGGAGATTCTCCGCTTTACGTTCGTGGGGTGGTTCGATATGCCCACAGTACACTCGGCAATTCTTCTACCCATTTCCCCTTGTCGTTGCCTAGACGGACCTTGAGATGGTGTACAAGAGTCCGATTAGTGACCTCTATTTGGCCATTGGCTTGGGGATTCCCCACAGAAGTGAGAGTTGTTTGATCGATAGCTCACTGCATCATTTCTTTACCTTTGACCCTGAGAACTGTGTTCCATTATCCGAAATTAGGGCTCGGGGGTTCCGAACCGGCACACTATATTTTGCCACAGAAACTTTCTCACTTCTCTTTTGTATATTTTAGCCAACGGTTCTGCTCTCACCCATTTAGTAAAATAATCCACGGCAAAAACCAAAAATTTTCTTTGCCTAGTGGCTTGAGGAAATGGGCCTACTAAGTCATTCGCCACTGGATAAAAGGTAAAGGTGTTGCTAACGGTTGCAAAAGTGTTGCAGGTTGATGATGCAAGTTTGCATGCTCCTGACACACATGACAATGACTTGCCAGCTCCACGGCATCGTGTTTCATAGTAGGCCAAAGTAGCCTTGCCACAGTGCTTGACAGCCAATGATCTACCACCAGAATGATTCCCACAAATCCCTTCATGAATTTCACGGAGTACGTACTCCGCCTTTGATGGACTTAAGCACTTTACATATGGTTGCGAGTAGCCTCTTTTGTATAACTCCCCATCGAGGATGATGAAATGTGCGGCTCTCATTCTGAGTTTGCGTGTCTCGACACGGTCAATTGGGAGGGTTCCATGCTTGAGATAGTTGATGATATCATCCTTCCAGCTTGGCTCCTCTTGAGTGCAGAAGATATTCTGGTGACTCTCTTCATTCTGTTTTCTACTAATAGTTAGAAATGTAATTTTTCGGCTATCGATATTGGCTAGTGAGCTAGCCAGCTTGGCTAGATAATCTGCTTCTTCGTTCTCTATCCGAGGTATTTGATTTATCTCATAACTCTCTACGCGGGTGAGTAACTCATTTACCTAAGTCAAGTATCTCATCTGTTAGGATCAAGCGCTTACCACTAGGCCAAAAGCTATAGCTGTTAGCCAAGGTGCAACTTTATTTCCTTATCATGTGGCAGCGCAGAGTGCACCTATTATGTGTGTTAGGGTTGTACTGTTAGGCCCATGAGTCAGGGAGGTGCGTGTCTAACTGCTGGTGCTGTCTCAATTCCCTTAGAGATCAGTCTTACCCTTCCCCTACCGCCGGCCCTATCCCCAGCAGAGATAGTATTACCCGTTAAGATCTGGCATCACACTTTTACAGCCCACATGGCCAACCAGATCAAGCGGCGCAACGTCAGCAGCTTGACGTACGAGAACTTCCCAGGAGGTCACCCATCCCAGTACTGTTCTCACCCATGCACGCTTAACTCAACAATCCCCCCCAAGAAGTATAGAAAATGCTTCTTGGGAGACTCGAACCCTTGACCTCGCTCTGATACCAATTCTAGGACCGAGCGCTTACCGCTTTACCAAAAGCTATAGCTGGTGGTAATGGTGCAACTCCAATCTTTTAAACCGTATAGCAACACAAGCGCCACGTTTCGATCGCTCTACCTAGCAGGGGCAATTATTGCACCTCAACAATCCCCCTCCCAATAATTGCACTCCTTGCAATCAATAGGAATTGAACCCGTGACCTTGGCTCTGATACCAAGTGTAGGACCGAGCGCTTACCGCTTTACCAAAAGCTATAGCTGGTGGTAATGGTGCAACTCCAATCTTTTAAACCGTATAGCAACACAAGCGCCACGTTTCGATCGCTCTACCTAGCAGGGGCAATTATTGCACCTCAACATCATCATATTCTCTTCTTTGGCTTCATAATCTCCATGGATTTGATTGACCACAAGTTGAGAGTCACTATTTATCACAAATTTTTGTGCTCCCGCCGACAAGGAAAATTAAATGCCTGTGATGAGGGCTTCATACTCAGCATCATTATTCGACGCAGCAAAAAGAAACTGGATAGCGTATCGAATCTTTCTCCTTGTGGGCTCTCCAATAGGATTCCCGCTCCACTCCCTGCTGGTTGACGATCCATCTACGTGCAGCATCCAGGCAGAGGCAGATGTTCTTTCCTCAGTCGTAGTCATCTCAACTACAAAGTCTGCTAATATTTATGCTTTAATAACTGGGCGCGAGCGAAATTCAATCCCATATTCGCTCTTTTCCCAAACCATTTTATCATCCGGTCACTGGCCTCAGGGCTGGAGAATATTTGCTTTAGGGGGTGATTTGTCAACACTACTATCTGATTAGACTGAAAATAAGGACGTAATTTCCTAGCCACTGTTACCAAAGCTAAAGTCAATTTTTCAATATTCGTGTATTTGAGCTCGACCCCCTGTTCAGCTAATATAATATACGGGCTTGTGCTCACGACCTTCCTCCAATACCAAGACTGCGCTCACTGCTTCTACAGCCAAATAGACTAATAGAGTATCCCCTTCTCTTGGTTTAACCAACAGTGGAGCCATGCTCAGATATCTTTTCAAATCGTCGAAGGCTTTCTGACATTCCTCGGTCCATCGAAATCCCTTTCCTTGTCTCAAAATTTTGAAGAACTGGAGGCCTTTATCCATCGACCGGGAGATGAAACGATTAAGTGAAGCCAATCGATCGGCTAATTCCTGGATTCCCTTCACAGTTTTTGGAGGTTTCATGCTTACAATAGCCTTAATTTTCTCAGGTTGATTTCTATTCCTCTTTCCGATACCATAAAACCAAGGAACTTTCCCCCGCATACGTCGGAGGTGCACTTTTCAGGGTTCAACTTCATTCTGTACTTTCTCAAAATCTCAAAGCATTCTTCAAGATCTTTCAAGTGGGTAGTTGCTTTGGTGTTTTTTACGAGCATGTCATCTATGTAAAATTCCATGTTGCGTCCAATCAATTGATGAAACATTGTGTTCACTAACCACTGATAAGTAGCTTCGGCATTTTTTAGGCCGAAAGGCATCACTTCATAATAGTAAATCCTTCGATCAGTGACAAAACTTGCCTTGTCTTGGTCTTCAGGGGCCAAGACTATTTGGTTATATCCTTGGTATGCATCGAGGAAGCTAAGAAGCTCGCAACCTGTCGTAGAATCAACTAACTGGTCGATTCGTGGCAGTGGAAGAGGATCCTTGGGGTGCTTTATTCAAGTCTGTGAAGTCTACACAGAGTCGCCACTTCCCTCCTGATGTCGGTACCAACACAACATTTGATAGCCATTTTGGGTAGGACACTGGTCTGATATAATTTGCCTCCAGAAGTTTGTCCACCTCTATAGCAATGTGCCGATTTTTTCTGGGCCAAATGCTCTTTTCTTCTGTTTCTCCTGTCTCCACCTCGGATCTACATGAAGATGGTGGAGTGCATATTCAAGAGGAATGCCCTGGAGAGCTTCGTCACCCCAAGCGAATATGTCTGTGTTATGTCGAAGAATGTTTCCAGTTTCTATTCTAAGTCGGGAGACAGTTCTGTCCCGATTTTGAGGGTTTTCATTGGATCTTCCGAAGGTGTGATGCGTTTAAGGGTTGCAGTTGCTACTATTCTTTCTTTGTCCACATTTCTCCCTCTACCATGTGAACATCTTTGTCGGGTGGGTTTTTACCCTTTTGTAGTTCATATGTTGTAACGTCCAGAAATCCTAATTACGTGGAAATGAGTGCATGATTAGGGAGAAATTATTTTAGAAAATTATATGCTATTTTATGTGATGTAATGATAGTTTTATTGTTTCATGATATGCATGTTATGTTTTAGCCCATTTGAGTTCCGGACGCGTGGACGAGACTAGGGACGACCGAGATGAAAATTATTTGAAAGTTTTAAGCCCTCTTACTTTTAGAATAAATTTATTATTTTTAAGCAGCAATTTCCGAAAAATAAGGTTTTTATGCATTATTACCGAGGGGAACCCGTTTTCGCCTATACGGCTGTTTTAATAAACTTTATTGTATTTTAAAATTGATGAGGATACATATTACAAAAATTTAAGATTTTAAAGCCAATGTTTATATGTTATTCAACATTTTAAATAAATGGAGGGTTAGTATAGGGAAACTCTTAATTTTCTTAATTAAAAACATTTTGAGGGGTCATTTTTGACACCACTCATTTTCACAACCCTAACCCTAGCCTCCTCCTCCCTCTCCTCTCACTTGTGTGTCGCCTCCTCCCTCCCCTAGCTCGAGATTTTTCAAGTTTTTGGCGTGAATTTCAAGGTTTGATCGTCCCACCGCTTGTCCTCCTTCCCAGTAACGCAGTGTCTGCATTATTCTCCGATCAAGGCATGTTATATCTCTCCTTTTCTCACCATTTACGCCATATTATACTGTTTTTAATGAATTCTTACATGAATTGTATGTGATTTGTTTAGATCTATGCATAGTGTGTGAGACCCATGCATTTTTCATAGATTTCAACACGTTTTTTATTCGATCTTGTGTTTCTTCGGTAAATAAGGGACTATGGTCCATGTCTAGGCTTAAGAGTGATGGTCCATGGATGTGGAGAAAGTGGCTCTATCATGGATGAACCAAGATCAAAGCCAAGGCCGGTGTTGTTGTACCCCATGAGCCGCGCACGGCTGCGCCTCTCTTGCGCTCCGGCCGTGCATGGTGGCTCGTGGTTGGGGCCATGGCTAGGTCCAAGGGAACCGGTTGGACCTGGGGGTGGTCCAGCCGATGGGGCTCCGACCATGGGCGGCCGGAGCAAGTCGAACGACGGGCTGGAGTCGCGGCGTGCGTGCGTGCGTGTGTGCGGCTAGGGTAGGGTTTGCATGGGCTTGGGCCGGTTCAACTGGATCGGTTTGGTGGATTCAGTTGGACCGGGTCTGTTAGTCGAAGGTCGAGTCAAAATATTTTAAGTTTGGTCTGAATTATTTCATTTCTGGAGCGGGTATTTTAATTTTAAAGTTTTAGGTTAAATGTTTTCATTCAAAATTTTAAGTCAATTTTTAATTATTTTATGGACCTAATATTTTGTATTAAGTTTTAAAGTCAAAATTTTGGACAATAGAACTTTCACTTGGTCAAATTTTTAATTCTTGATTTTAAAGTAAATGAATGAGTGTTTTATAAACTTTTTAAAGTTCAATTTTAAAGTCATGGGCCAAGTCATGTTTCGGGTTGATGTTATTTTAAAGTTAAGTCTAGACTTTTGAACTTAGAATTAGTGGATCAGGCACCTCAACCAGCCCTTGACCGGAGTAGAAAATGTAGAAGCCCGTGAATATATATTTAATTAAATATGTAATATTTTATGTATGACGATGTTTTAAATGAATGAATTAAATATATATTGACGGACTAAGCCTTTTAAATTGCATGTTTTTATGAAATGCACGCATCATGAAACTTTTATGAAAATGTTAAGGCATGAAAGAAAAGAAAAATATTTTCGAGGGATTGAAGTGATGTGTGGTAAGTTTACGATGAGAGCTAGTCGGGATATCGGGCCCGAGGAACCTCTGTTTTAATGTATTACGAGCTTATGGATCCATGTGATCACGACATGATAAAGTGGCAGCATAGAGGTGTGAGGGATCCCGAGTTAAGGTCCGGTGAACCGCATCCTCGCGTACGTTGGTTCTTTAGATTGATCAATCGCTTATGTTATGGCTCACACTTCATGGATGCGACTCGCACGCCATTTTACGTTACGTTATGCTATGTCATGTCTTATTATGTATGCTATACGATTGATAAAGTGGCAGCATAGAGGTGTGAGGGATCCCGAGTTAAGGTCCGGTGAACCGCATCCTCGCGTACGTTGGTTCTTTAGATTGATCAATCGCTTATGTTATGGCTCACACTTCATGGATGCGACTCGCACGCCATTTTACGTTACGTTATGCTATGTCATGTCTTATTATGTATGCTATACGATGATGATATGTTACGACTGCTTTATGGATCATGTTTTACGATCATTCATGCACGCATGTTTTGAAGTTATTGTTGGCGCAGTGGCGGATGCGGATCCCGTTCCCGGGACGCAGCGGAAGTTTCAAAATTTTGCACCGGAAACGTTCAATACATAATAATCAAAGCATTAAAACATACATAGGATGTTTTAAAGAAGATACCTTGCTGGCGTCTAGGCGCCTGGCTCCGACCAGTTTCACAGGGAAACTGGCACTTCAACGGTAGGCGGCGATAGATCTCCTAATCCGGTCCACGACTGGATTCACGGCTCCTTCGTCAGTCTGCACTAGAAGAGCTGATGAATTTGTCACGAACGGAATCTCCTCGTCGACGTGATCGGAACAATTCCAATCACGTAAGCAACGGCGGAGGCGGCACACGGCGGCGGCGCGTGTGGTGGTGGGCGGCCGAGAGGAGAGGGAGAGGGAAGGTGGCGGCTACTATGTAGGGTTGTGATGCAAGAGTTTTTCACAATGTAGCCCTAGGTCAATTATTTATTAGACTTGTGATGGGCTTGAACCGGCCCAATGGGCCTGGGGCGAGCCCAGGTCCATATGAACATTCGGTTCATTCCTATCATCGTGGCTTCGTCATAACTCCGATCGACGATCTGATCGGACCGATCTACACAGTTTCCAAAACGGAGTATTATGATGTGAAAACAATTTTTCAGACCACCTAGTCCCAAATTGTAGTTTGGCCCTCCAAGTTTCAAGGATAGTCAAACCAGCCCAAACTTTAGGGAAATTGCAATTTGACCCCTGTTGACTTTTAGGAAGTCGCACTCCCTAAATTTCTCCTCCTATGCTCAACACATTGAGCTCAGTTTCCATGCGGGAATCGTGAAACCAGTACTTGTGTGACCCTCAATGGTTCAGGGATACAGCTAGCCGTGGGCTCACAACCATTGTGACTCCGAAATCACAATTTCGGACTGTCCCATCGGATCATGGTAAAGCGCCTAGCAACATCGCCCCATGATCCCCTAGGCATCACTGATAGTGCCTGCAAGAACCAGTCGGTCATGGTTAGCGTACAGTACGATCCTTTCAACACATATATCCCGATCAAATCAACGACCATTGGTAAATCGAGAGTCGCTAAAGATCCAATAACTATGCATACATCTTGGAGATCAAATAGTGACATCGCGTGTGTTACTAGGTAAACCCATTTACCTAAAACACATCTAGTACTCTTGCCAGAGATTTATCACACTATTACCTCCTCAGATAGCATAGGATATCCACGCATAAAAGCGAGCGGTGAATCCTCAACAACGAAGCAACGACTCCTACATGCATCGGGTCCTCACCCAATCCCGCCACCTAATGACCCCAACTGAGTCGGTAAACGGGTCAAAGTGAGGCACCTATCATGTACAGTCTCAATTACGTTTCGAGTAGTGAGGACTAATCAGTACAACCAAGACCTCGGACTTATCCACTCGACAAATGGTAACCACTTGGAAAGCCGAACGAGGGTAGTTCGATAGATCACCAGGTCACTATCAATATGCATGCTCAGAACATCACAATGTTCCCTACCAATGAAACATGGTACTTCACATCGCAGATGCTAGCCTCAAGCTCGGGCGGCCTTATCCTCATTTTGACGGCCCAATCGACTAGGAACGAGTTCAGAATACACAGTGACTATTAGATGTATTTCATGATAGCCATCATATCCACTATCACATCTAACATACACTATGGTGCATTCTAGGTCTTTATCCAACACAATTGTTAACATTATAGCATAATGAAAATAAAGAATGTCATAAATAAATACGAATTTCATAAATAAAGATCGTTATACAAAGAGTCAATAAAACCCACACGCCACAAGTTGGCTAGTTGGGCATCTACTCTAACAATCTCCCACTTTCCCTAAAGCCAACTACTCATCAGACGCAGTCCCATTGTTTCGCGATGTTTTTCAAACAACGGTCCTGGCAAGGGCTTCGTAAGTGGATCAGCAATGTTGTCTGCAGAGGCGACTCTCTCGACTGCTATGTCACATCTAGCCATAATATCCCGGATTATGTGGTATTTCCTCAGTATATGTTTGGATATTTGGTGAGACCTAGGCTCCTTTGCTTGCGCAACGGCACCCCTGTTGTCGCAGTACACCGGGACTGGACCAACTCCATCAGGGATTACGCCCAACTCTTGGACGAAATTCCTTATCCAAACCGCCTCTTTAGCAGCAGCTGATGCTGCGATGTACTCAGCCTCAGTGGTTGAATCCGCGATCGTGTCTTGTTTGGAACTCTTCCAAGAGACGGCACCACCATTGAGCATGAATACAAATCCAGAGGTTGACTTCGAATCATCCACGTCACATTGGAAGCTAGAATCAGTTGTAGCCTTCCAATTTCAGTTCACCACCCCCATAGACCATGAACATATTCTTAGTCCTTCGTAAGTACTTAAGAATATCTTTCACAGCCTTCCAATGCATTTGGCCGGGGTTGGCTTGGTAACGGCTCGTGACACTCAGAGCATATGCGACATCCGGTCTATTTGAGATCATGCAATACATAATACTATCTATTACCGAGGCATATGGCACACGTGTCATACTCTCTATCTCCTCATCAGTCTTTGGACACATAGACTTAGATAGAGTGACCCCGTGGCACATAGGTAGGTGTCCTCTCTTGGACTCTTCCATAGAGAACCGCTTAAGTATGGTATCGATGTAGGTAGCTTGGGTGAGTTCGAGCATCCTTTTCGATCTATCCCGATAGATCTGTATTCCAAGAATATAGGATGCTTCACCCATGTCCTTCATCGAGAATCTACAAGACAACCACACTTTAGTTGACTGCAACATTCCTACATCATTCCCAATGAGTAGAATGTCATCAACATAAAGTACAAGGAATGTCACAGCATTCTTAACTACCTTCTTATACACACATGGCTCCTCGGGATTCTCGATGAAACCAAATTCCTTAATTGTTTCATCGAATCTCAGGTTCCAATTTCTCGATGCTTGTTTGATATCATAGATCGATCTCTGAAGTTTGCATACTTTATGCTCACTTCCTACAGATGTGAACCCTCAGGCTGCGTCATATAGATCTCTTCCTTAATGTTTCCATTAAGAAACGTAGTTTTCACATCCATTTGCCATATCTCATAGTCGTACCATGCACCTATGTAGTAAAATTCTAATTGACTTGAACATTGCGACTGGAGAGAAGGTTTCATCACAGTCAACACCTTGCCTTTGAGTGTAACCTTTCGCGACTAGTCGTGCCTTGTAGGTCAGTACCTTACCATCAGGCCCAAGTTTTCTCTTGTATAGCCATTTGCACCCAATAGAAACAATTCCTTGGGGAGGATTAACAAGAGTCCAAACTTGGTTCGCATGCATCGAGTCAATCTCAGATTGAATTGCTTCAAGCCATAAATTAGAATCAGCATCGGAAATCACCTCTTCGAGTTCTACTATCTTCGCTTTTCTATCAAGTAAAACTCCCTTTCCATAAAGGTGGTATTTCTAGAAACAAACACTTTTGTTTCGTTGGGATAGTAGAAGCAGTATCCAATGGAATTCTTTGGATACCCAATGAAGTAACATAAGATGGATCTATTATCCAGCTTATCTCCCACTGTCTGCTTCACGTAAGCAGGACATCCCTAAATCCTCAAGTATGAGTATTTGGGCGGCTTGCCCATCCATATCTCATATGGAGTCTTATCCACCGCCTTGGTGTGGACATTGTTCAACAACATTACCGCCGTTTCGAGCCGCATAGCCCCAAAACGAGGTAGGAAGCTCAGTGAAGCTCATCATAGATCGAACCATGTCCATCAAGGTTCGATTACGACGCTCCGCTACACCATTTAATTGTGGTGTGGCCGGAGGGTTTCACTGTGAGAGAATCCCATTCTCTTTAAGATAGTCTTGAAATTCAGCACTCAAGTATTCTCCACCTCGGTCGGATCGAAGTGCTTTAATACTTTTCCCCAACTGATTTTCTACTTCAGCCTTGAATTCTTTGAACCTTTCAAAGGATTCAGACTTGTGCTTCATTAAGTACAAGTACCCATACCTAGAGTGATCATCGGTAAAGGTGATGAAGTATGTGTAACCGTACTTAGTACCAATGCTAAGTGGGCCACATACATCAGTGTGGATCAAATCCAACAGACCTTGAGCACGTTCAGGCTTGCCCGTGAAGGGTTGTTTAGTCATCTTTCCTTTGAGACAAGACTCACAAGTCGGTAGGGAGTTAATATCTGACGTATCAAACATGTCACTCCTAACCAACTTGTTCATCCTACTCAAGGAAATGTGACCTAGCCTAGCGTGCCAAAATTGTGCTGGGTTCAAGCTATCATTTTTCCTTTTAATTGTTGTTGTTTGTGTTTACACATCGCGAGTTGGAACTTCTTTTAATTTTAAGGTGTATAAATCGTTTTCGCGTTCCCCAATTCCAATTAAACATTCATTCTTGTATATATTACAAATCGAATTAGCAAAATGACAAGAATATACATCACTATCAAGCATAGAAACAGAAATAATGTTCTTTATTAACTTGGGAACAAACAAAACGTTTCTCAATAACAACTTAAAATTCTAAGATAGAAATAAATAAACATCTCTTATAGCTACTGCAGCAACCCTTGCTCCATTGCCCAGTCTCAAGTGGGTCTCACCCTCTCTAAGACGTCGGCTTCTTGTCATTACCTGCAAATCATTGCAGATATGAGATCCACATCCGGTATCAAGTACCCAAGAAGTCGAATTAAGAGACATATTTATTTCAATATAGAACATACATTTTGCAGTTCGCAACTGCTCGAGGTACTCCTTGCAGTTCCTCCTCCAATTCCCAGGCTTGTGGCAGTGGTGGCAAACATCCTCAGACTTGTTTGGCTTGGAAGCCTTTGCCTTGGGCTTCTTGTCGGGCTTTTCCTCCTTTGCAGGGGCAGAACGCTTCTTATCCTTACGTCTGGGCCCCTTCTTCGCAGAGGAAGAAGAGCCCATAAGGAGGACGGGCTTGTCCTTCTTTATGGTCCCCTCGAACACTACAAGCATGTTCACCACCTCTTCAAGGGTGGCTTCCAGCTTGTTCATGTTAAAGTTGACCACAAAGGGTCGAATGCATCAGGGAGTGAGAGGAGAAGCAGATCCACAGACAGCTCATGTGGAAGTGTGATATCGAGGCCCACTAGATTTTCAATGAGCCCAATCATACGAACCCCATGCTCGCGGACCGAAGTTCCATCGCGCATGCGGCTCGTCATAAGCTCCTTGACAGTAGTGAACCTCTCA
>KQ993824.1:86212-102374 GCA_001598015.1 Dorcoceras hygrometricum | reverse complement strand
TCGTATTTAAAATGAGGGATTTTAATTTTGAAAATTCGGTCTCATTAATTTTAAATCACAATTTAAAACGCGGATTCAACAAACATATATCGCATATATAAAATTTGGGATGATCGATAGCGAGAGCTATGCGGTCCGTGGTTGCCAATCACGGACCTAGGTCCAGTCCTAGGTGAAATGCAGTATGCAATGCAATCCTATTACATTAGCTTCCAGTTTTACAAATCTTCGGTCTTCAATATCTTTGATCATCATGTCCACCATCTTCAAAAGTCCTCCCACTAAATCTAATATTTACATTTAATTGTCCATGACACATTGGGATAAAATTTAAAGGGGTGGGAACGGGCCATAAACCAGGCCCACTTAGAAATAGATATCAACAATATTACAACCAAAACCTAGCATACACCTAACACATTGGGCACGGCTCTCGATCATCCCAAACATACAATCAATTCAAATAATTGACATAAATAAATAACCAAATCAAATTTGGTAAATTTTCCAACAAAATCATATTTTAAGTATAAAATCACATTTTATAAATAAAATCATATTTTGTCAATTTTAATTGCATCAAATTGGGCTTAAAACAATTTTAGGCCCAAATCTCAAAAATTCCAAAAATCAATTTTTGGTCCGACCAAAATGGCCCAATATCAAATATTGGCCCGAAAACCCCTCGGGCCATGCGGGACATGCCCGAAAACCCTAGGAGTCGAAAACAGCGTCGCAACGCCGCCTCGAGATCGCCGAACGGTGGCCGCACGGCGGCGCAACGCCGCCTACACAACGTGCGGCACACTGCCGCACGCTGCGCGCCCCCCGCTTGCAACGGTTGCGCACGGGGGCGGCCACCTGCACGCACACCATGTAGCCCTGTTGGCGCAGTGGCGGATCCGGATCCCGTTCCAGGGGCGCAGCGGAACTTTCAAAATTTTTCACCGAAAACGTTCAATACATAATAATCAAAGCATTAAAACATACATAGGATGTTTTAAAGAAGATATCTTGCTGGCGTCTAGGCGCCTGGCTCCGACCAGTTTCAAAGGAAAACTGGCACTTCAACGGTAGGCGACGATAGATCTCCTAATTCGATCCACGACTGGATTACGGCTCCTTCGTCAGTCTGCACTAGAAGAGCTGACGAATTTGTCACGAACGGAATCTCCTCGTCGACGTGATCGGAACAAGTCCAATCACGTAAGCAACGGCGGCGGCGGCACACGGCGGCGGCGCGTGTGGTGGTGGGCGGCCGAGAGGAGAGGGAGAGGGAAGGTGGCGGCTACTATGTAGGGTTGTGATGCAAGATTTTTTCACAATGTAGCCCTAGGTCAATTATTTATTAGACTTGTGATGGGCTTGGACCGGCCCAATGGGCCTGGGGCGGGCCCAGGTCCATATGAACATTCGGTTTATTCCTATCACCGTGTCTTCCTCATAACTCCGATCGACGATCTGATCGGACCGATCTACACAGTTTCCAAAACTGAGTATTATGATGTGAAAACAATTTTTCAAACCACCTAGTCCAAAATTGTAGTTTGGCCCTCCAAGTTTCAAGGATAGTGAAACCAGCCCAAATTTTAGGGAAATTACAATTTGACCTCTGTTGACTTTTAGGAAGTCGCACTTCCTAAATTCCTCCTCCTATGCTCAACACATTGAGCTCAGTTTCCGTGCGGGAATCGTGAAACCAGTACTTGTGTGACCCTCAATGGTTCAGGGATACAGCTAGCCGTGGGCTCACAACCATTGTGACTCCGAAATCACAATTTCGGACTGTCCCATCGGATCATGGTAAAGCGCCTAGCAACATCGCCCCATGATCCCCTAGGCATCACTGATAGTGCCTACAAGAACCAGTCGGTCATGGTTAGCGTACAGTACGGTCCTTTCAACACATATATCCCGATCAGATCAACGACCATTGGTAAATCGAGAGTCGCTAAAGATCCAATAACTATGCATACATCTTGGAGATCAAATAGTGACATCGCGTGTGTTACTAGGTAAACCCATTTACCTAAAACACATCTAGTACTCTGGTCAGATATTTATCACACTATTACCTCCTCAGATAGCATAGGATATCCACGCATAAAAGCGAGCGGTGAATCCTCAACAACGAAGCATCGACTCCTACATGCATCGGGTCCTCACCCAATCCCGCCACCTAATGACCCCAACTGAGTCGATAAACGGGTCAAAGTAAGGCACCTATCATGTAGAGTCTCAATGACGTTTCGAGTAGTGAGGACTAATCAGTACAACCAAGACCTCGGACTTATCCACTCGACAAATGGTAACCACTTGGAAAGTCCGAACGAGGGTAGTTCGATAGATCATCAGGTCACTATCCATCTGCATGCTCAGAACATCACAATGTTTCCTACCAATGAAACATGGTACTTCACATCGCAGATGCTAGCCTCAAGCTCGGACAGCCTTATCCTCATTTTGACGGCCCAAACGAGTTCAGAATACACAGTGACTATTAGATGTATTTCATGATAGCCATCATATCCACTATCACATCTAACATACACTATGGTGCATTCTAGGTCTTTATCCAACACAATTATTAACATTATAGCATAATGAAAAATTATCCTCATTTTGACGGCCCAAACGAGTTCAGAATACACAGTGACTATTAGATGTATTTCATGATAGCCATCATATCCACTATCACATCTAACATACACTATGGTGCATTCTAGGTCTTTATCCAACACAATTATTAACATTATAGCATAATGAAAATAAAGAATGCCATAAAGAAATACGAATTTCATAAATAAAGATCGTTATACAAAGAGTCAATAAAACCCACACGCCACAAGTTGGCTAGTTGGGCATCTAATCTAACAGTTATTTTACTATACGTATGTGCTTGCATGCGACTTTATTATTATGTACCTTGTTATTATCCTGATAGAGCATGCTGAGCCTTTAGGCTCACTAGGTTTAAATGGTGGAGGTGACGACCTGATGATTTTATGCCGACCGGCGGTGAGGATCACTGAGCACCCGCTGCAGCTGTACCCTATGACCACTTCGACGTCATTACTTATGTCATGATACATTTTCAGATATTTTTATCAGTCATGTTTAGTTTTCGCAACTTTTACTTATACTGATTTTAAGGCGTATGGAGGATTTAATGTTTTTGGAGATATCTATTTAATTTATGTTTTAAAGTAATGTTGAGAAAAATATTTTAAAGGGGGCGAGCCATACTTTAAAGATTGTTTATTCCGCACTTTATAAAAAAAAATCTAGAGTTTGGTTCGTTTCATATGTACTGGTGAAGTCTCACTTGGGCTCAGTCTTTTTTTGTTCTCGGCCGACCTTCGCAAGGTAATCGCGTGACATTCTCTCGCAAGACGATTGTCATCGATGGCTTCCCCTACTCCGTTTAGGGTCGGAACTTTAATTTCACGGGATAAGTTGATGTTATTGCTCGGAATGAATTGAGACTTGGTCTTCCCAGTATCACATTATATGCTGACGGAGAGTTGACAACCAAGAATTTGATCATTCTAGTGGACCTTTGGGGATGTGAGCCCAAAGAGATTGGAAGAACGATCTCCCCTAAGGCCTCCACTACTGTACCCGAGAAACCGAACAGTGGCATATTCACCTGTGTTAATTGGGCATTGCTTATCCCTAGCTTAGAAAAAACCTCATAGAATAGTATGTCAGCCAAGCTTCCTGAATCCACTAGAATCATCTTAACCCAGAAGTTAGAAATTATGGCAGAAATGACCAGCGCGTCATTGTGAGGGTCACGTGGGATCTCCAAATCCCTGTTGATAAAGTATATGTCATTTTGAGTTGTTCCTATTTCAAACAATTGATGGGGGATGTGAATGTTAGCCACATTGCCTCCCCTCGCGGCCCGTATAAGGGCTTTCCCGGCGTTATTCGAGTCGCCACATGATGGCCCCCAGTTATTACTGCAATCACTCCTTCAGTTGGTAAATTTCGTCTTTCTCGGCCTTCTTCACAATATTATCTCGACCTATTGTATGGTCATGTCTAGGATGCTCATTTCGGTATTTGTCATTGTGTTTCTGACTGCGGGATTTGTCCACAAAATTTTCCAAATATCCCCGTTTGATCAGTTTTCTATCTCTGCTCGCAAGCCGAAACATTCTTCTGTGGTATGCGGGGGTCTTTGTGGAATTTACAGTACTTATCAGAAAGTTGCTGCTTCGCATTCTCCTGCATAGGGTGAAGAGGATGTAACAAACCTTGCTTTTTGGCTATAATCAATATATCAGATAGCCTGGAATTGAGAGGTGTATACTCAGGATGTGGGGTTTGAGGGCCTCGCTTCTTTTCCCTTTTTCGATTTTTGGGCTTCTCGTCGTCTCTCTTCCTTTTTGTCAAGTATCGCGGCTCGATGGACTCTACTATGCGTATATATTTCTCGAACATCTGTAACAATTCGTCCAAATCTGTAGGTGGCTTTCCCGCGATAGATTCCTTGAATTTTCTGTGGCGGAGGTTTTGTTGCATTATCCCTGCCAGTAAGTCATGGTTAACATGGGGGAGTTCATGAACACCTTGTGTAAACCGCTTGACATATTCCCTCAGACTCTCTCCTTCCTTCTACACAATGTTGAATAAGTAAGCCGCCGTTTTAGGATATTTCTTATTGATCGAGAATTATTGGTGGAAATGCTGAGTGAGTTGTTCTAGACTGGCAATGGTTCCTGATGGTAACTTGTTGAACCATGTTAATGCACGTCCCGACAAAGTGGTACGGAAGACCTTGCAGTAGGCCGCATCGCTCATGCTGTATAGATCTGCTTTCGCATATCAATATGTTCTTGCGGGTCACTTGTACCATCAAAATCCGGAAAATTGTCAGCTTCACTCCCTTCGGTAGTGTTTCGGACAAGATGTCACTTGTGATGGGACTTTTTCGAGCAGGCAAGCTCCCCATGAACTCCCCGTCTCGTTAACTCTTCGAGAACCATGATCGGGAATGTGACTCTTGGATAGTGCTTTTCCCGGGGAGGTGCAACGTAGGATACTATTGCCCTCATCTTCGTCATGTGGAGTATTCTTCTTTGGATTGTCGCGATTTGAGGTACTTGTATCATTTATCCTCCGCTTTCTCTCTCTACCCCTATCTCGGGTGAATGGGTCGCTACTCGACGTAGTTCTGTACTGACGGGAAGCCACAAAATGGTTTACTGTTTCAGTCGCCGCCCGAGTTGCGGTCTCCTCCATTAGTTTCTCCAAGGCCTCCTGAGTGAGTCGCAACTCAGGCCGTGTTGGGGCCTTGGGATCCGAACAACCGTTCCGATCTGCGTCGCGAGAGGCTTGCGGTTGTGTATGCATTCTCAAATGACGATGTAACTTTCCCATAGACGGCGCCAAGCTGATTTTGCCTAAAAATCGGATGAGCCGATTTGACGACTCAGCGAATAAGTTGGGATCCTGCGAGAGCTCCAATGAAGGATTTGAGTGGGCTGTTACCTGCGTCACAAAGCAAAATCAGAGGCGCCGGGAGGTATCCCGGCGAAGGCACTCCGACGCTCGAGTCAGCGGTTGCTTGAAAGCTATAATGATTCAGAACCAATTGCTGCTTTATCAAAACGTATCTTACACTGAGGTGGATCTATCTATTATAGAGAGTATTGAATGTTTCATGGGTCTTGTCTGAGTGGAGCTCATTTCTTTGCAATTCAATGAACAATTTGTTATCAGGCCATTGGGCCCCAACCTTTGGCAATTATCTTGATCCGTTGTGGATTGGGCCTGGGACCCAGGAGATCAATGGCACGACCCATAACCCATCAAATACGTAGTAATTAGTCTGTAGTTCTATCCAATGCCACGCAATACCGTAACTTCGATCCATCTATATTACCCCTGGATTAAAAAATGTGATGCATTTTTTTTATATCTTGGTCATCTTCAATGTACTCATTGTTTTTATAATTTTGGTCATTTTTTGATTTGGTTCTGATATATATAAATGTCTGTGCGACTCCCAACATTTCATCGATGAAAATGATTAAATTAACTTGAAAGATATATGACTAAACTGAAAATTGGATAACCAAATTTAATTACCGTTTTCTTAGAAAATATTCATATATACCTTTCCACTCCACAAATCTTGCATAGAAGAAACTTTACAGCAATTAGCAAAACCCTAATCAATTTTGCCAGGTTATTTACCCCCAAAATGTTTTTTTTAAACCGAATAGTTCTATTTCAAAATCTAGACTCCTCTTGTGTTGTATCTCGGGGGCATATGCATGTTTCTTTAATTTACGTTGACATTTGACACATAATAACATTAGTTAGTACATGGTTTTAACATTTTGTAATTGGCAACAAATTCCTTGATACAATCACATTTAAGATTATGTTATCGCCTCTCTAAAAAGTAATCATATTCTTGTTTAAATTTTATCATCATACCTATATATATTAATCAGTACATAAATTTTAAAAATTTAATGACGTATACATTATATCCAGCTGCTTATAATGTTTAGATTGTCGATAGGAATCATTCGACGTTACCTTTATTAATGAAAAGATCACGTTCCCCATAATGTAAACTTAAATTTTTTTATTAACATGCTGTTCTTTTGTTTCTTTGTTTTAAAGATAAACAAGAATGTTGGTGTTTTGTAATGTCAACTTATAGGGTTGCACGTCTTATTCATTGGTCAAAATAATGAATGACAAATTAAAAAAATTGGGGTCAAGATAAAAGATTACCTATATTTCTGTGTACTTTTGAATGAGTAGTAATAATTATAAAAACTCATCATTGTTAATAACAATAAATAAAATAATAAGGCTGGACTTTGTCGAATGTAAGTTGAGATGAGTTGGTCAACCCACCAGCAGTTTGTTCACTTTTAGTAAAATATTTTGAATTATTTTTTTAAAGATAATTATATGTATACAATTATTTTATATAAATATTTTAAATAAATAAAATATTTAGATAATTGTTTTAAAAAATAATCTATAATTAAGAAGTAATATTAACGTATCATTCAAATAATTAATCTAATAAAAAAAATTAACCGACCATTCCAATATAATTTACTTATATTTTATATTTTTAAAATATTATAAAACATCTTTCACTTATTATTTAAAAAATATAGTTCAATTAGTTTTAAAAATATTTTTCAAAAAATATTTTATAAAAATCTTATCAAAACATATATTTTAAATTTTTTAACTCTAAAAACACTACAAATATTTTTAAAAAATTTGTCCAAACGGGGCGATAATAATTAAATAATTTTTATTATCCCAACACATTAACGTCCGGGATGTAATCTTTTAATTTGCCTTATAATCCATTAAGTTTCTTCATCACTCATTATACATCTATTCATACTATATATTTATCAATTACCTTACAAATAATTTTGAGATCAAAGATAAAGTATCTTTTGGGTTATCATTCAGTATATTTTTGGTTATCAAGTGTTGTTATTTTTGCAGTGTTTTAATAGATTCAAATAATTTTATTTATCCCAACGTAGTAACGTACTGAAAGTAATCTTTTGCCTTACAACTCAAGTTTCCTCATCACTCATTTATACACGTATTCATAGATATACAAATAAATTTACAGATAATTTTGAGATAAAATATAAATTATACTTGAATATCTCGAACACAAGATTTCATCATATCTTAATATATACACCAATTTTTCGAAACTCTTATCTATGGTTTTTCTTCCTCCTTGATATCTACGAACATATGATATATATTCAACGGCAAGACAAATTAAAGCTCCTCTGCCTTCTTTGAAGAATAATTTGTTAATGTTGTGGTTGTGTGCACGTACGTATAACACACAACTACTCGATTCTATAATAATCTTTCAACGACAATCCTAGACATGTTTTTCGATATTCTCTAATGTCTCCGCCAACACTACATTAGCCCATGAGATGAAGAAGAAGCATAGGCAACCATGGATCGGTGTACGGCAAGTTCTACACACGCTTATCGTCCACCACCGGCGGCACGACCACGGCCACAGCCACCGCCTCTTCCCTCTGCTCTCGGCCGCCACTGGGTGTTTACTGCTGCTTTTTGCACTTGTTTCGTTTCTGTCTCCGCCCCTCTCCATCAACCACCGTCCTCATGTAAGCTTGATTGACACCTCTGTATGTCAACAATTATATATATTTACACGGTTCTTGTTTTTTTGTTTTTTGTTATTCACTTTCTGTATATCTGATGCTGTATTCGTTTGTTTATTATGTATGAAGGTTTATGATCATAGAATCCTTAATGCTGAGATGAACGCGGAGGGAGAAAACGTTTTTCGAGTTCCGGTTAATATCGAAAGTTGACTGTCTCTATATTTTATGCTTTCTACCTGCTGGCAACACTTGCATTATCGTTGTTGTGATTTGTGAACTGTAGATGAATGGAGGAGAAATAGGCCGTGAATTATGGAGTTCGAAGCAATCCGGTTTGTTTTACGGATGCAACAACGCCAGCCGTGACTTTATAAGTAATTAAGCTACAGTCCCTCCTCTCGTTTTATATAGTAGAGATAGATATATGTACTCCTGCACATGTACATAACAAAAAACATTAAGAAAGGAGGAAATTTGTCACTTTCTACCAGTGTTTTAAGTGGGTTTTTTATTTAATAACCAGTTAAAGAAATATTCAAGTGGGCTAGCTACATTGGCAAGGTGGAAAAAGTCTTTATCCCACATGCATAAGATAATATCAATACCTCTTGTTTATTATGTTTGAATGTTGTAATAAGTCATGTTTTACTTAGTAGCCAATTTGGCAAGTGGTCATGATGATGCTATGCATCATCAGAGGCCGGATTTGAGACGCAGACTAAACCGCACTCATCAAAGGTCTCATTGAGCTTTCAAGAGGTGTGCCTTGCAATCTGTAATTGGAATGCATCACAAAGACATGAACACTAACAAATGGTCATAATTAGAATCGTATGACCCCAATCGGATTGGTCCAATTCATCCAGAGAAGAGATGCATCATAATGGTGAGTATATTTGCACAGGGATGAAACTTGGACAGCCATGTTGCAGATGAAGAAATCAGATTCATCCTGATTGGATAGTCACCACCATAAGATAGTTAGATCATCGCGGATGGATGAAATATGGAAGATAGATTGCGATCTCATAGATCAGATTCACTTTATCTGTCAAATGTTATATATCTATCGACTAAAAGCTCCACAACTTCATCATAAATTAAGATCTTTGAACTCATTCTGATACATTCTGTATATTACCAACTACAGCAGCAGAAATGAACACGGAACCTAATAGGTACTTGTTGATCGAAACTAGTGGAGGTCTAAATCAACAAAGAACAGGGGTGAGTCTCATAAATCATGTGCATTAACTCTTGTTTGATGTTTGATAATTCGAATAGTACCTCTTGCGTTCACAGATAACAGATGCTGTGGTTGCAGCCTATATCTTGAATGCTCACCTGGTTGTTCCTAAGTTGGACCAAAAATCTTTCTGGAACGATACCAGGTTGATTGATGACTTCACTCTTTCAACGTATTCCTTCGTGAACATTAAGGTGCATTATATTGCTAACCATCAGATCTTCATTTCTTTCTGCAGTAACTTCTCTGATATCTTTGACGTAGCCTGGTTCAAGAAATCTCTATCAAAGGATGTCAAAATTATACAAGAGCTTCCACAAGAAGCAGGGAAAGTCGTAACTATGCGTGTTCCAAGGAAATGTGATCCAGAGTGCTACAGGGCTCGTATCTTGCCCAAGTTTAACGAAAAGCATGTGGGTATAGTATAGGCTAAATGTTTGTTTGGTTCATTGAGATTCATACAAGCACTAAAGCTCTTGATATCCTGCGTCTCCCTTTAGGTGCAGGCAGTTCAGCTTACAAAGTTTGATTACAGGCTTTCGAATCGGCTCGACGTGGATTTACAGAAACTGAGATGTAGAGTTAACTACCATTCTCTGAGGTACACTGATCCTATACTCGAGATGGGCAGGAAACTGACTGAAAGAATGAGAATGAAAAGCCAACATTTTGTTGCTTTACATTTAAGGTATAGATAAATAGAACTTGAGCGGGCATTATTTGCATCATGTGATCAATATATCATACACATAGAATTATTACACCGACCTTTTAACATGACAGATACGAACCCGATATGCTGGCATTCTCTGGATGCTATTATGGTGGTGGAGAGAAAGAAGTAAAAGAACTTGGCGCGATACGAAAGCGATGGCCCACTTTACATGTAAGTCCGGCCTTATGTTTCATATACCCCATCAAAAGTTTTGATCACAGTATATGATTATCATCTTATATATACGGCAGGCGAAAGATCCCGACAAGGAGCGCAGTAATGGTAAGTGCCCTCTTAGTCCAGAGGAAGTGGGGCTGATGTTGAGAGCATTAGGATTCGGGAGCGACGTGCATATATACATTGCGTCCGGGGCGATATATGGAGGTGATGAAACATTGGCACCTCTGAAAGCCCTGTTCCCAAATTTGTACACTAAAGAGAGCCTTGCAAGAAACGATGAGCTGGCAGAATTTTCGCCCTTTTCCTCTCGCATGGCTGCATTGGATTACATTGTTTGTGACAAAAGTGATGTTTTTGTGGCGAATAACAATGGAAATATGGCAAGAATACTAGCTGGGAGCAGGTAACTATTGGTGATCACTAGCTACTCTTTCTTGATGCTTGGTCAGTAAATCCTCATTCATGTATGCTTTACAAATTGTAGGAGATATTTTGGACACAAGCAAACGATTCGTCCCAATGTCAGGAAACTGAATCGATTATTTCGTGATCGACACCGAATGGGATGGGACGAATTCGCCTCCGGGGTGCGAAAATCCCAAGTTGGTTTCATGGGAGAGCCTGATGAGGTGAAGCCAGGAAAGGGCGTTGTATTCCACGAAAACCCGCAGCCTTGCATTTGTGAAAAGTACTCTGAAACAAGGGAAAATGTTTACAACGTTGGACGTGATAGAGATGAACTGCTGTGGGAAGATGAGCAAGTTTCGCCTGCAGACATGAGTTTTAATGAATATATAAGTGGACTCTGATCCAGAGTGTGGCCTAAACTACACAAAATTTTCCGGGTCTCCCTTGAGTTTCTTAGGAGAATGCACAGGCAGATAGATTCCGATGATACATTATCGACAGGTGAAGGGAGATAACTTACTTCCCTGGATGATCATCTTCTTTAAAAAAACATGGGGAGTATAGCTCAGTAAATAGTAATCTATTCAATTTTGAGTCGAGATGATGGATGAGCTGTACAGTTTTAGTTTCAATCGTAGCATAAGTTGTGAATATGTGAATGCATTCTATTCCTACCTGTTCTCGTAACAATTTTTATAGTGGTAAAATTTGATAAGTTGCTCATATATTTGTTCTATTTCTTGATCTATCAATGTGATACGGAACTCATGAGTAACACAATCAAGTATTGCACAAAAATGTGATACGGAATCTCCAAGCAAACGAGACAAAACAAACAGAAGAAATACTCTGAATATTTTCAATTCGAATTCGACCAACTTCATTGACCATGGGAAAAAAAAAACAATCTGCGATACTCCGACATGTTTTTTCCAAAAATGGAAAGTTCGAATCGAGAAAATAAAAGAAAAATATTACATCTCGAAATACAAACTTCTTAAAAGCTCGTTAAAACGAATAAAACGTCTTTTGAAAGTCTCATGGCTTCTCCAATCGATACTATTTTGACGTAAAACGCCATATTAGTGTTGATTTCTCTTCTCCAATGCCACACTAAACCAGACGCTATATTGAAGTGCAACACTATAGCAATAGTGTGTGGAGTTTCATTTTTTCATTGTTTATTATTTTTGTTTTTGGTTTTTTTATTTTTTTATTTTATTTGATTTGAAAATGTGTAAGTTTATATATTTTTAAAATATTCATTTATAAAAAAAACGACAGCACAATAAGATAGAAACCAAGTATTAAAAACAATTTATTATTAAAAATCACCTCACATTTAACATAAAATAAAATAACAACCGAAAGTACTAAAATTGGTCCGAATAAAAGATAATGATACATAAATTTAAACATGATTACCAAAAATAAATTATCAAATATCACACACAATACAACAGAATGTAAAACATAATGATAAGCATGAAAGGATTAAAACTCCGCTATGTCGGATCCAGATCCTCCAATATCTTCGAATATTTTCCATGGTTGGGATTTTCACGTGCACGTTTCTTTTCATCCCTTTATTCAGAATTCTTAACTGTTCTGCCCGAAAATTTTCACGCAATAATGGATCTTGAATAGAGTTGAGATCAATTACCAAAATTTTGTTTTCTTCTTGAAACCTCGTTAGTTCCAATAGTTGTCGACTTTGTTCTATCTTCGTTTCATTTTGTTCCAATTTTCGTTGAGTTTGTTGCATGTGTTGCATTAGCATTTGATTGATTTGTTCATGACAAACAGTTCCATGTTGTATCATTTCACTAATCTTCTTGTCCTGCTCTCATTGATTCAATTGTCTGTGAAAAAAATTCATCTTTCTTCTTTTTTTAGCTTTGCTTTCTTCACTCCAAGTAGTCTCTGTGATGAACTACGATCAATATTTTCATCAGTGAGATTAAGTTCAAATTGAGATAAGCCTAAGGACACTGATTTAAGAGAATCTGTTGCTTGTGTGTCTGATTGTGGTGAATCAAAAAGTTTAACACTCCTTTGAATTTGATTCCTTGACAGATTTGAGGAAGCTGTAATTTCTCCATATCTTTCATAATTGACCATACATGATCAAACTTAAATCCTTCTTGAAATTATCATCTTGAAGGAAATGGAAAAGCCGGTGTCTTGAGCTCTCACACATCTCAGACACCAGTTCAAGGATGGAAACACAGATTACGTTCATTTAAAATCATTTAAAAAGACAGCACGCAATAACCAAAAGGTATATCACGTCTAAGCTGGATCAGCACGGAGTAGCGCTGCGTGATGGTCCAGATCGTGCACTATCTAATCTATGAATCATGAGCTGCAATAGCTCTGGTTCTTGAAAAATTTTAGCACCGAGAAGTATATCAGATCTGGTATAAAAACCAAGCGGAAACATCTGAAAATTGAAAGCTTAAAACTGGTTTTAAACATATAATGCGATGCTAACAGAAAGCTGTAAACAAAGTTGTAAAGAAAATACGAATACATGAATTTGTTTTTGGAAATTCGGATATCAATATCCTACGTATTGCCTTCTTCCATTGCTTGAAGGATTCACTAGAAGATTTGATCTTACAGCACATTACAGATCCAGTCCAACAGTCCTCAGCTGCGAGAACTCCTAGCCTCAACTGCACACCAGCTCGCAGGCTGTGTGAGTTATTAAACACTTCTTTAACGTCTCAATGAGAAAGACTACAATGATTTGGTGTTTGTGATTCACTCATCTAATCTATTAAAATCACAGCTCTCATATGTGAGTGAATCTGTGTATGAGAAGTTTGCAGTGTAAGCTCACTCTCTCGGCTGTTTTCTCACACACTGGGAAGTGCTTCTACAAAGCTGATATCTTCATATTCTTCCCTGTTTGTGCAGTTGACTATAGATGCTGCATTTAAGCTCTCCGCTTATGCACCAGCTCACACCTGGACACTAGCTTAGCTTGTACAACAGCTGCCACCTGAGTGTACAAGCTCTCGAATATTCACTGCTTTCTTGTATTCTTTCGTGCCTCTCTGCACTTCATGCTTTTCGTTCTTTTTCACTCATTCTACATCTGTTCATCGTCTCTCCTGCATATATATAGCCTTTGTGTAATTCTATCCGTTGGACACAAGTTCTTAGTGTTGGGGATCCGGATCCGCCCCCCGGTCAGGCAGCGGAAGAACAATCAAATTTAAAAACCGGGAGGCGATCAATACGAATAACAATTAACATACTACGACATTCATAGGATGTTTAAGTGGATTACCTTGCTGGCACTTGTGCCTGGCTCCAACCGTTGTTTCAAGAACCCGGCTCTTCTCGGTAGATTGCGGTAGTTACGCCAATCCGATCCACGACCAGATCCGAGACTCCTTCGTCAGGCTGCACTAGAAGCCCTGACGAGATCAGCACGAACGGATTCTCCACGTCGAGTTGGCCGGAAACTATTTTTCCGGCGGCGGCGGCGGCGCGTGGAGGCGACGGCGGCGGCGGCTTTTGGGAGGAGGGAGGCGGCGTGTAGAGCAATTAGGGTTAGGTTATGAATATTGTATTATGTAATGAAGTCATTAAGTCTAAATAAATAGACTTAAAGATGGACTTGGGCCGGTCCAACGGGCCCGGGTCCAAATGACGATATCTATCGCTGCGACTTCATCGTAACTCCGATCGCCGATCAGATCGGACCGATCGACTCAGTTTCCAAAACTGAATGTTATGATGTGAAAACAATTTTTCAGATCATCTAACCCTAAATTGCAAAATGACCGATTTGCCCCTCAACAGCGTCAAATCCCGGTTTGACCCCTGTTGACTTTTAGGAAGTCGCACTTCCCGAAATCCTCTTCTCGTGCTCAACACATTGAGCTGAGTATCCGTGCGGGATTCTCGAATCCAGTACTTGTGTGACCCTCAATGGTTCAGGGATACAGCTAGCCGTGGGCCCACAACCATTGTGACTCCGGAATCACAATTCCGGACCTGCCCAACGGATCATGATAAAGCGTCTAGCAACATCGCCCCATGATCCCCTAGGTATCACTGATAGTGCCTGCAAGAACCAGTCGGTCGTGGTTAGCGTACAGTACGGTCCTTTCATTCCATATATCCCGATCAGATCAACGACCATTGGTAAATCGAGAGTCGCTAGAGATCCGATAGCTATGTATACATCTTGGAGATCGAATAGTGACATCGCGAGTGTAACTAGGTAAACACATTTACCTAAAACACTTCTAGTACTCTGGCCAGAGATTTATACACTATTATCCCCTCAGATAGCATAGGATATCCACGCATGTCTGCGAGTGGTGATGGTGACCCCAAATGAGTCGGCAAACGGGTCAAAGTGAGACGCCTATCATGTAGAGTCTCAATGACGTTTCGAGTCGTGAGGACTAATCAGTACAACCAAGACCTCGGACTTATCCACTCGACAAATGGTAACCACTTGGAAAGTCCGAACGAGGGTAGTTCGATAGATCACCAGGTCACTATCTATCTGCATGCTCAGAACATCACAATGTTCCCTACCAATGAAACATGGTACTTCGCATCGCAGATACTAGTCTCGAACTCGGGCGGCCTTATCCTCATTTTGACGGCCCAATCGACTAGGAACATGTTCAGAATACACAACGACTATTAGATGTGTTTCATGATAGCCGTCATACCCACTATCACATCTAACATACGTTTCAGTGCATTCTAGGTCTTTACTCAACACAATTGTAAATCATTACACACATAATGAAAGTAAAGAATGCCATATAGAAGAATGCGAATATCATATATAAAGATCGTTTGTACAAGAGTCTATAAAACTCACACGCCACAAGTTGGCTAGTTGGGCATCTACTCTAACAATCTCCCACTTGCCCTAAAGCCAACTACTCATCAGACGCAGTCCCATTGTTTCGCGATGTTTTTCAAACAACGGTCCAGGCAAGGGCTTCGTAAGTGGATCAGCAACTCCGCAGAGGCGACTCTCTCAACTGCTATGTCGCCTCTAGCCATAATATCCCGGATTATGTGGTATTTACTCAGTATGTGTTTGGATCTTTGGTGAGACCTAGGCTCCTTTGCTTGCGCAACGGCACCCGTGTTGTCGCAGTACACCGGGACTGGACCAACTCCATTAGGAATGACGCCCAACTCTTGGACGAAATTCCTGATCCAAACGGCCTCCTTAGCAGCAGCTGATGCTGCAATGGACTCAGCCTCAGTGGTTGAATCCGCAATGGTGTCTTGCTTGGAACTCTTCCAAGAGACAGCACCACCATTGAGCATGAATACAAATCCAGAGGTTGATTTCGAATCATCCACGTCACACTGGAAGCAAGAATCAGTATAGCCTTCCAGTTTCAGTTCACCACCCCCATAGACCATGAACATATTCTTAGTCCTTCGCAAGTACTTAAGAAT
>KQ993824.1:19826-36150 GCA_001598015.1 Dorcoceras hygrometricum | reverse complement strand
CTAGCTGTATCCCTGAACCATTGAGGGTCACACAAGTACTGGATTCGAAATTCCCACACGGATACTCAGCTCAATGTGTTGAGCACGAGAAGAGGATTTCGGGAAGTGCGACTTCCTAAAAGTCAACTGGGGTCAAACCGGGATTTGACTCTGTTGAGGGGCAAAACGGTCATTTTGCTATTTGGGGTTTGATAATCTGAAAAATTGTTTTTCACATCATAACATTCAGTTTTGGAAACTGAGTCGATCGGTCCGATCTGATCGGCGATCGGAGTTACGATGAAGTCACAGCGATAGATATCGTCATTTGGACCCGGGCCCGTTGGACCGGCCCAAGTCCATCTTTAAGTCTATTTATTTAGACTTAATGACTTGATTAAAAGAACACAACACTCATAACCTAACCCTAAGCAAATCAGCTGCCCCTCTCTTCTCTCTCACGCCGCCGCCGCCGCCGCCGGAAAATTGGTTTCCGGCCAACTCGACGTGAAGAATCCGTTCGTGCTGATCTCGTCAGGGCTTCTAGTGCAGCCTGACGAAGGAGTCTCGGATCTGGTCGTGGACCGGATTGGCGATAATCTACCGCAATCTACCGAGAAGAGCCGGATTATTGTAATCACGGTTGGAGCCAGGCACAAGTGCCAGCGAGGTAACATGCAAAACATCATATGAATGTCGTAGAATGTAGATTTATTTTTCGTATTGATCGCCTCCCGGTTCTCTGTTTATTGTTCTTCCGCTGCCTGACCGGGGGGGGCGGATCCGGATCCCCAACACTTTATGTTCCTTACCAATGAAACGTGGTACTCAGCATCATAGATGCCAGTCTCAAACTCGAGCGGTCCTTATCCTTGTTATGGACGGTCCAATCAACTGGAAACACATTTAGAATGTACAATGATTATAAGATATATTTATATTTTACAATAATAAAAGATAAAGATACCATTGTAAGAAACATAAATTTTATATATGAATAATAATTGCTTTATGTCAGGATTCAACGAAACCCACAGCCTCAGTTGATTAGCCAGACACATACTCTAACAAGTTAAACTAACCCGAAAACCAACTAGAAATGAACTCAAGAATCAAAACCATCGCTGAACGTACTGTTCAGTTCCGGTTTACTCTTTTTATATGTCTTAGATACATCTACGACTCATGAGTGAATAGTACCTTCGACAAGTTCATGAGTGGAAAATCTTGTGTTACGTAGAGACTAATCTATCAATTATGTGGTGATTACTTTTGGGAATAAAATTTGTGTCACATTCTGTATGTATACCTTTTCTTTTACGACTTTTGGAGTGAAAAGCTACCCATATCTTTAATTTGACATCAGAAGACGTATGGGGCAACAAGTGGAAATGGGGTGTGAGTGGATGGTATTATTTTTTGCATGTTAACAAATATGTCAAATTCCAACTCCACTTTTTTACATATTGAGATCCACCAATCTTCACTCGCTTTTTGGTCATACATATTTATAATATACGTCATCCAATATGATATTTACGCCAGATGGGATATGGAAATAAAGGGATTGAGGAACCTCAAAATATTGTTGCCTTTTTAAAGGGAGTACTTAATAGGGCATATTATATGGACAATTCATATATATATGGACAAGATGTAGTACGTGCTAGCTGGTAGTGAGCAGGTCTTTGTTTTTATCAAACAGCCATTAAAGTTTGGGAATGTAGATCCAGTTTGCCAAAAAAATTCGATTTATTTATATGTAAGTAGAGTGGAAAGAAATGGACTCGAAAGTGTACATATGCATGTGATATGTGGCGTCTTAATTGTTTGATGGGGAAGAGGGATCTTGCTTTATTGACTCCACGCATTCACTTTCAAATTCACTTTGGCACTAGGACTCGATCGGACCTTATAAAGAGTGAGGGTTTTCTCCTCCTCCTTTCTTTCTTTCTTTCTTTTCCCCCAAAAAATGCACACACACACATATTCTGCACGCTTATATAAGTTAATTAGGGGTTTATGCTTAGCTCTTTCGTTGTAGCTACTAGAATGATGAGATTATATGTTCAAATTTAGTTTGGTGTACTTATCGAAAATTGCAAATATCTATTCAAATTTATTTAGGTTAGACAGAGTTTTTTGTAAGGAAAATACACTGGTTTATTCGACTTGGGCCTGAGGGGCATACGACTTCACTGCCCCCACACAATATATATGAAATATATATAATGTATAATTAATATTAATTTATATTTTCCCGATAATATTAGATAAAGATAGCATTTATAATGGTACATTTTTTTTTCAGCTATTCCGTCTGGATGTTTCATTCTTTAATAATCATAATAATATTTCAAAGCTTTTTTACTTTTCAAAGTAATAGTTTATTAAGTTCAAGTTAACAAGTACATATATTTCACATTCAAATAACTATAGCTAGAAAAACATGAGATGCTACGATTGAAAATTCAGATTGAGCATTTTGATCACGTAGGACACCTTCCTGAATTTATATCGGCAGCTAGTTTTGTTATTTATATCAATTATTGGCGAAAACTATTATAAGTTTATCCGTTTGTTTTTAGAATTATAACATTTATTTTTTCACTTCAAATTTTCATGTTCAATTTCAATATGACGATCTTTTTTGCTATGAATATAGTCAAAACAATGTAATAATAGTTTCTTAATCATTATTAATAGTGTATATTGGAAAATAAGTTGCTAAAAAATATAGTATACACTCATTTATATATGATTTTTGTGATGAAATAAATACCTTCAATATTCTAATTGATTCAGGAAGAAGGATGAATTTTGGAACTTTTTGTTATATACGATGTAGTAATAATAATATGTGATATCAATATAATATATTTAAACTCTATTCTTTCCTACAAAATAAAATTTGATCGCTCTAAAGTTCTTTATTAACCATCGACTACTTATTTGCAACTCCACCTCTGCATTCGACTATAATCCATGATTGCAAATTCATTACAGGAATCAGGATACCTTTTAAAAAAAAATTCATCAGATTCAAATCCTCATAATCTATAACGCAACCTTACATCTGATACACTTACTAGTGCGTGAAAAACAAAACTTTAACAGAAAAAGAAAACCATTTGTTGCTTGCTTTGTGTTGGTTGACAAAATTAGCTAGCATGATGGATGTGTTACCAAGTTGTCATAAGATTGTCTATCATGTATCACTTCGAAAAAAATAAAAAAAGAATTGAGGTTGAGGGTATTTTGGGAAATATCGAAGTGTCTCTATCCATCGGTATGACCGTCTCCCACTTACCAAAGAGTGACAAATAGCAGATCAAACATAATCCGCGCGACGATAAGACGCCAAAACAAAAAAGAATAAAGTAAAATGTTTCATTTATTTTAAAAAAGATAAGCACATACACATATTATTATATATTAAAATAAATTTGAAAATATCGAGGATATTTGATATAAAATTTATTTAAAACAACTTATAACCTTCTACACCTTCCACATTTGTTTTATGAGTTTACGTGTGGGAAAATTGCTGAAAAAATCTCAAATCAAAACCTAATTTACTAATCAGATAATTGTCAGAATTTTTTTTGTTTCATATCACTAATTCAAATATTCCTTTGTTTCAGTTCCTCGTTGGTCATAATATTTCAAAAATATCCAAAATAATTCTTTAACTTTTCTATCTTTTGATTATTGAAATTGTATTTAAAATGGCAGTAGGGCCTATGTTTTATTAATTCACCATTACATTATTATGCAATAAAAATTACCCTAGACGAGGAGGAGAAATTTCAAAATTATGGATCCGAACATATGTCTGAGATTTATTCCTTTCAGGATTTATTCAAATATTTTAGAATAATTGAGACAATAAAAGCTAACAAAGGTTGGACAACAAGAGCATTTGAATATGGAGGAGCTCCAACAGGTAAAAGAAAATGATTGAAAATACTAATTTTAGAAATAGTGGCAGATTCCTCTGAGATCTCAGGAGACCTTAGGGAAATTCAAATAACGGTACAAAGTTTTGGCAATCGTTTCTACCACAATAAATCGAATAAATCCTTAGAAAACAAGAAGAAACTCTTGACACCTTAAGGGAAATCCAAACAAAGGTCCAGAATCTGGAACATTTACCCAGGTAACAGGACTTTGGCAGGAGGTTACCACCATCCGTTGGCACATAGCCGTTATTACATTAAAAAGTGAAGGTCAAAGTGGTACATAAACCTTTAACCAATGAGGAAAAAATGTTCAATCTTATTAAAAATATCTCGGGAAGGTAATATACCTTGATGACAAGGTTAGAAATGATTGGTCTCGATGATCTACAAGACCTTGCGGAATGTCGTAGATTTAAAAATGAACACAACAGGGATTGATCAACCCATTTTTCAAATGATTACTCCCCCGAACCACCAAGATCTAGGTGAGATCCATGATGAAAACATGGGAATAACCCAAAATGAGTTTTTGGTTGAGAAGAATCCCACCCAGCAGGAACACGGTCAATGAGGAGACAAATCCAATCCACTAAACACCGTATGGAAAGACTATTCTAGAACCAATACATTCATATGGAGTTATGCTTAACCTTGATGTACTGGATTTTAAGAACAGATAAAATCTCATTGATGATTGGACATCAGCTATGAGAATCCCAGTAGGAACTCTAGATCTTAATGAACGATTCATTAAATTATTAGAAATGAGTCTGATGGGATCAATTAAAATCACATGGGATATGACTTTGACAGAAACAAAAGAATCAGTGCTACTTGGAGAATCTCTAACCGAGGTCGCAGGAAGAATGTCTACCCTTTTTAAAGAATAATTTATAGGGGTAAACTATTTTAAAAGCCAAGACACGGAGAAGAAGAAAAGATACACCAAGCTCTATACAGTCATGCATTATACAACATCTGTCTAGTAGATGAATACATCATGTTATTCACTAAATACATATGAAATTCCGGAGTATAAGAAAATATAGCAATGCAACTTTTCTTCGCAAAGATGTAGAGTCCCTGGAGGAAAATGTTAATAAGAGAATACATTCCAAAGAACCTATATACTTTAGCTAGAAGGGCCTCATTTCTCAAAGGAAAATCGACGTAATGGTGCCATCATGCATCATTACAAAAGAATTACAAGAGATAAGGGAAATCAACAAATGAACCCATTTTTGTTGTAAAAAAATGATCTTCCAACAATTATTGGAAGTAGGCCATATGGGAAAAAGAAAAATAAGTTTCAACTCATCCATACACAAGAAGTAAAAGAATCTCTTGAGACCAAGAGCGGTATGCTCAAGACAAAAGGCCAGATCATAAAAATCTAGACAGAGAAGCGGACCATCAAGAAGTATGATTTCTCCCAAGCATCAACTTCATCTTGAAGCGTTGAGCGAGCACCAACAAGAAATACTTTTAGAAGATCCTAGACAAGGCCGAATAGAAGTTTTAAGATTGCAACTGTTGGACATGCGGAGCTAGAGAACATATCTCCATCAACTATCCAGAGAATAATAAGAAAATGATAAGACATTTTGAAACAACTCCCGACATCGAAGAAGCGGTCTATTATCAAGACCTAATTCAAATACACCAATTTGAGGACATTCATCAGATGAAAGTATATATGAAGAAGAGGATATTTAAGCCAAGAAGGATTTTGATGAAGAATCTGAATCAATTCCGAATAAGAAAGAAGTTTTTCATCACAAAGTACATGAAGATTTGTCTGGTTTCTTTAGTCGGACAACTATTTCTCACAATCGATTCAAAGAATCATGAGAGCCTAATATCAAGCATTTTCTAAAGGACAGAATTCTTAGGGAATTTAGACCAAAGGAGCAGAAAACATTTGATCTATAAGTTTTCCAGAAGAGAAAAAGCAATCCCAATAGAACTCACAGAAAATCGAATGGAGATGCAGCTAATTCCTTTTAAAAGAAATAAAAGAGGAATTACAAAAACTCAAGATGGAAGTGGCACGAACAATGTCCTGGATTCATAGTAGAGCAGTCAGACCATGATAAAAAAAACTTTCAAAGAAGGAGTTGATTCACCCATTGATATCGACATATGCGATAAATGGATGGCGGTATACAAGATTCAGTACTAGGTACTATCTCCGGAACTCTATGTGCAGGAATTCGGGGTAATTATTTGAGAATTGCCTACAATTTAGCTGACCGAGATTTCAGTCGAGCTTTGACAATACATCAAACTCAAAGAAAAGAGACTATTGAAAGAAAGTATAGACCATATTCTATTATTTATCAAGTTTCATATGCTCTTTCTAATAAATATCATTCAGAATTGTTAATTAGAAATGAGTTTATTGAAATACCCGAGATATTCAGAAAAGTAGCTCAAGCTATTTATCCGAAAAGAATTGAGTTTTCAGTAAAACAGGAAACAGATATCCAAATCCAAATAAACCAATACTACAAAGGTTCGGTCTTAAACTAGAACCAAGGAGATTATCCTTTCAATGGGATAGGATTAAGTTCTAGATGGGGAAAATCCCTTAGCCAATAAACTCAAACGACACTAAGAAACTTTTCGACATTAGGGAAACATATATTTCCCGAGGGATGGAAAATATCGAAGTAATGTTTGATATTACAAGCCCAAGAAATAAATTTCATTGAAATACTATATACTATTTAGAACAACCAGTAATAAGAACCTACCAATGAGTGATAAATATTGAAATTTGGAGGTCCCTATTAAAGAAATCCTAGGGAAATTATCAGATCGACTGATTCTTGGACTAGAGTTTCTTGAGGAACATGAGCCTTGGACCGACTTGAGAACATAATGAATTCATGATGAAAGATCATATTTGGAAGATTCTGTTAGGATCAAAACGAACTCGGAGAGTTCAGCGGGGAGGGTGAATGAACTTCTTTGCTCCTTTTTGTTTGAAAATATGTTTTAACAATTTTACTGCTCGATGCAAACCTCCAGCCAAGTTACCAGCTAGAATGATTCTCAGTGATTTGCTATTGTCTCGTGTAATAAAATGATTTTATGCGAAAAGAACACGATTCAAACAGTGAACAGTTAAACGAATGCGAAAATATAAAAGTGAAATAGTCGAGAGATTTGTTTCTGAAAGTTCGGAGTTAACTCTCCTCTTCCCTTCTTCCTCAATGGGAAGGATTCCACTAGAAGATTTTATTTATACAACCACTTAATACAAACCCGATCCTACAACCAGCTGCAGGAATTCCTAGCACTCAACAAAAGAACTCAGACCCGCGATTTGGTTCGAGATACAAATAACTTAGCTCTAAGCTGGTTGTGCAAATCTAGCACTCAACACTCTATGTTTATGATTTACAATGAAGACTCAATACTACAGAGTGTGTGTATAGAAGATAGTGTGACACAAAGAGTTGAATATGCAATTTGTGCGTGTGTCACTAGTTGTGAGCTGGTTCAATAAGATGAACTCTACTTTTGCTCGTGAAGGCTTGTTAGCTTGTAAGTTCGATGATTCTGTTGCAATCGGTTCGGTAACGTCACCTTCTCACAGCTGATCTGCTCTTTTATTTATATCATTTGGATACAACGATAATAAATGTTACCAGTAGACACGTCTGTTATATCCAAATTGAAATTCCTGCGACGACGTAAATGCTTGTACGATGTTCGTACGTCCCCATTAAATGCATTTCCCTTTTTAGCATACTTCTGCGCCGTCATCTGTACACCAAATCTCTGCTTGTCTGAAGTTAGCTCAAAGTAGTTCTAACGACTACAATTCAATGCAGAGAGGTCACATGTATTATATCAATCTGTACGTAACTTCAAACATTCCGAAATTCAATTTACTAAGTTGTCCTTAACTTAGCTGGTCACTCGATCTGGTTGCTGTACGTCAAACTATTTTTCTGATCTGGTTTTAGTCTGATCAATATTCAATCTGCTTTGAACTAATTTACTTAACCGATCTTCCAGCTGGTTTGTTATACCACTTATCACCCCAGTTGGTCTATACCACTTATCACCACCACTGTGATCTGTTTTCTCAACTTTATGCCACTGTTTTGCTGCTCTTCTGAACTGATATGATTTCAACAGTTTCTATTTCTATTCTTCGAATTTTCTCAACTGATATGTTCTTATCCGGGTAAGTATCTTTGGACTGCTTTGACCTTAACCAGCAAGACTGATTACTTAGCTGGTTTGTCCTTTGACCAATGTAACTGATATATTGAGCTGGTTTGACTTTAACCAGCACAACTTAAATACTCCGAGCTGGTTTGTTCTTCTACCAGCGTGACTCAGCTCTGATCTGGTTTTTTTATCAACGTCGTAAGCCTCGTCCAGATCTTGTCACTTTGAGCTGATTAATCTCTTTTATTTTTCTTCAACAAAACTTCTGAAATTAACTCTAACAGATTCAATGACCACCAGTCTATTCTCAATATACATTTCAGTAAGAATGTTATACGAGCAATATAAGGCAGAATATTTCGCTGCTTACATTAATTCAGGAGCAGGGATCTGTATAGCAAAAATAGGAGTCTTCCCAAATGAATTAGAAGACGATCTACACAAACTTCTGGAAGAGATTTCTCATAGAAATTTTTAATCCTAACAAAAGGGGATTAAACAGGCAGAAATACTAGTCGGAGGTGCGGGACAAAATCTTATTGGGAAACAATTTCGTATAAATGTTTAAAGGCTACACAGAAGAAATGAAACCATGAGACTCGTGTTCACTATACCGTGTGATCACAAATTCATGGTTCAAAGGTTACACGAAGCTTTTTTCCGGAGAATGCCGATTCAATTTCATAGTATGTGTGGTGATAAAGTAAAACTTTTGCACCAAAAAATGAAGGATTCCAAAAGATTTGGAGACACAATGCTCCAAATAAGAGAGAAAAATAATTTTTTTTAAAAATATCCAGCATTTAAGTACTCATAGCATGGAATATGAAGAAAATGTTTTTGTTCTTGAAATACTAACTCTATGAAAACTTTATGCTTCATCACAACTCATAAATTATACAAATGAGAATATAGATCAATTGAAGGTGTTGTGATCGATCTTGTTACAAATTTATCAGTTACATCAACTTTTGACTTGTAACGCCCAGAAATCCTAATTACGTGAATTGAATGCATGACTAGGAGGAAAACCTTATGATTATATGATTTGCATGTCATGTATGTGTTTATGTGATGATTTTATGCTGTACATGTGCTTATCGCTTTACAATACGGTTTGAGATCGGTAAGCGGGGACGAGTCCGGAGTCGACCAAATCGAAAATATTTAAATGTTTTAGCCCTTAGACATATTTTAAAGCAAAATATTTTTATTTTATGCACAATCTCCAAGAAAATGAGATTTTATGCACGGTTACCGAGCGGGACCCGTTTTTCGCCTATACGGGCCATTTTTATGACTTTTATGACACTTTTAAAATTGAGAGGCCTTATGTTACGAAAATTAAAGGCTTGGGGGCTGATATTTAAATGTTTTTAAGCCTTTTTAAATAGGGGATGGGCTAGTATAATGATGGTTCATGTGCTGCTTGAGGGGTCTTGGCGCATGGTTAAGTGGTTCATGGTGAGTGGCTTGTCGTGGTTTGAAGTGGTGGAATTGTGGTCGAACCAATGGCTTGATGTCGCACACCGCGCTGTGTGTATTTGTGCGTGTCGCGTGCGTCTCCTTCCCAGCGTTCTTTCTCCTTCGTGCGAGCTCGGTTGGGGCTGTGGTTGGTCTCGTTAGAACCGACTGGACCTGGGGATGGTCCAGACGGAAGGGATCCGGCAGTGGTGGCCGGAGCAGGGAGAAAAAACGCGAAAACCAGCAGGTGATCGCGACGGCGCAGTATGGCTGGTGCGTCCACTTGAAGCGACCATATCTCCCTGGTTAGGTCACGGATTGAGGCAAGGTCGGTCACGTTAGAACCGCCTTGACCTGGGGGTGGTTCAGTGGTAAGGGCTTCGGCAGTGGTGGCCGGAGAAGGGAGAACGAAGGTAACAACCGGAGACTGGTCGCGGCGGCAGCTTGTGCAGGAGAGTGTATTTTAGGTTTAGGGTTGAGTGTTTGGTTTGGCCGGTTCGTTTGGGCCGATGGGTCGGTTCAATCGGGTCGGGTCGAGTGGTTTAAGTGTCGAGTCAATATTTTAAGTTCGGTCCGAGTTATTTTATTTTTGGGCCGGGTTATTTTATTTTTAAAGTTCGAGTCATTTTTATCGGGTCAAGTCGACTTTTTAAGTTAAGATTTAGTTTTTGGTCAAATGACTCCGGGTCAACGATTTTAAGTCAAAATCTATTTTAAGTTGCTGGAATTTTTAATTAAAATGGATTTTTAGCCAAATTAGTGGATTTTGGGCCGATATTTATTTTAATGAGTTTTAAGCCTTTTTAACGATATTGGGCCGAGTCCTTCAAACGATTTTAAAAAGGGTTTGTTCTTAGTTGTTGGGCCATTATGAGTTGGACTTAGTATGATTTTAAGTTTGAGTTGAGGCTTTGGGCTTAGAAGTAGTGGGCCAGTCGCTTGAGCCAGTCCTTGATCCGGCCGAGAAAATAATGCATAGGCCCATTAATATACATTTAATTTTATATGTATCATGTTATGTATTTAAGTATGTAATGTTTTAAGAAAATTAGAATATATTGATGGGCCAAGGTTTTAAAGTTGCATGATTTTTATGAAACGCATGCATCATGAAAGTTTAAATTATGTTAAGGCATGTATGAAAATGTTTTTGAAAAATTGAAGTGTTGTGGGGCAAAGTAACGATGGGAGTTAGCCGGGTAGCCGGGCCCAGGGGATCCCCTGTTAATGTATAACGATTATGAGCCTATGGATCCATGTGATCACGATATGGTGAAGTGGCAAGCATAGAGGTGTGACATATAGGGATCCCGAGGTAAGGTCGGGTGAATCACACCGCCACGTACGATGGTTTATAGATTGATCAATCGAATTTAACGGCTCTCACTTCATGGATACGACTCGCATGTTCTTTTAAGTTATGTTATGTATTATGCTATGCCTTAACATATATGTTATGATGATTTATGTACGACTACGGCATGATTTAACGTTTTAAGGCCTTTTAATGCACGCATGTCATGAAAATTATGTTTATACACTTATGTGCTTGTATGTGGTTTTACTATATGTACCTTGTTATCAGCGGATATAGCATGTTGGGCCTTTAGGCTCACTAGGTTTATATGGTGCAGGTGAGCATGATAATGTTGATGATATTACTCCGACCAGATGTTGTTTTAATGCTTAAGTTATGGTTTTATTTATCGCTTTCATTAAATGTTATTCCACGTCGGCTTTGAAAAAAAAAATTTAGAGGTTTAGTATGTTTCATGACTAGCAAACATACAAGATCGGAGAACGACGACTTAGAGAATTCAAGTGATGTTTGCAATGGGGTGAGTTAATCTTAACTGTACTCTTTTTTCATTGTACATGACTTTTTCCATGTGTTTTTCATTACAAGGTTTTAACGAGACAACTGAGAAACAACAAGAAATATAACTCTTTTTCCTTTATTAGGGTTTTGTCCTATTGACTTTTTCCTAGTAAAGGATTCAATGAGGCGCATTCATCATCAGGAGACATTTAAAGACATAATTGCTGTACTTTCTTCCTTCGCTCGGGATTTTTGCATCGGGTTTTCCTGTCAAGATTTTAACGAGGCAATACATGTGTTCCGACGAAGTTTTCAAGCATCTATCTTGCAATGAAGATTTAATAAAATACAAGATATAGTTCTGTGTAATCCGATGTTGATCCAATAACAATTGCAAATTGGAAATTTTCGGGAGCTTTTTTAATCCTTGCATCAGAACAAATTGGATCCTTTTGGTTAAATAGTTTTCTTTCGACCGTAAGGCTACCTCTAACTTTATTTTGGTGTAATTGTTACACTAAATTTGTGCAATTTATGCACCAAATACAAAATCCATTTCAACCCATTTACTTAAATATTTTCACCAAAAGGTATATTCTCAAACATTCCTTTAATTTCTATATATTAATATTTTTTATATTTACATATTATCTTTTAATAAATTTAACAATAAAATTTTTATTATATCTTAATTATTATTCCAATAATAATTGTAATAAAGATGATATTATCATTTGATATAAATTAATATAATTTATTATTGAAATAGATAAATAACTTGAATACATAGAATTAAACAAAACAACATAATATGAATCTAAATTAAAACAGTTGAGCAACTATATTCATCTCATAGATGATCAATTAAAGTTCGCAGTACATAGTAAGCATCTCTGTCATTTATCTTTTTATATCAACTGAGAAACTCTTGAAAAATCTTATATGCTCATCAACAACCATTTCTACGTTTGGAGCTAGTTTTCACTCATTTCTTGAATGAGTGCACTAAGGTCAAGTTCATCTTTGATAATCATATTGTGCATTATAATACATGATGTCATTATCTTGTGCATGGATTTTACCACGATTTTGTACATGTATTTGACCATAATTGGCGATCCAGAATCACATGACATGATTCGAAAAGAACGAACAAAAATCCTGCAAAAAAGAAATGAAGCACATGATCAACATGAACATGACGCATTTGGAAATTATTTTGTGATTTTGGAGGATGTGGATCTAAACTGATTCGCTGTTGGATTGAAAAGAGAGTTATATAACAACTCGGGAGTTCAAGGAGGGGAGGGGGGGTGAATGAACTCCTTCACAATTTTTCACAAAAAATCTTTTAAAATGATTTTACAAGCCTTCGGCTAACCTCTAAGCTGAGGTACCAGCTTAGAGGATCTCAGCGAGCTTCTGTTCTCTCTAACAAAGAGATTTGTGTGGAAAGAATTCGATTGAACAGTGAACAGATATATAAAAACTGGATGCAGTAAAAACTGAATGCTGTAAGAGTAAAGGGACGAGAGTTTGTTTATGGAGTTCGGAGCTTAAACTCATATGTCTCCCCTTATTTCTTGTTTAGGAAGGATTACACTAGAAGAATTTGATTATTACAGCTCCTGCAATAACCCGATCTAACAGGTCACAACCTGCGAGAACTCCTAGCACTCTACGACAAAGACATATGCACGATCTGTTATGCCATTACAATTTATAAACTCTGAGCTGATTCAGCTACTCTCGCTATTCTCAAGCTCTGTTTTTTATTTATACTTGAGGACACAAATCTACAGAGTGGTTACAACTCAGAAAAATGAATATAACGATTTTGAGAGCAAGGTTGTAACGAAGAAGACGATGAACAGTAGACGTATGTTTTGACGCTTGGGCCTAAATGGACACAGTAACATTGTAACGTTGTATTCAGTTTATGTTCACTTGTAACAGCAACATTGACAGTTCCTTCACTCATCGTTCACCGTTCTTTATTTATAAATCTCCAGCTCCATCAATCTCTGAATGATTTGCTCTACTGGCTAATTGATCTTCTTTCCATTCTTGAAGGATTTTCCTTCCTTCATACATGAATCAGTGGAATATTAACGTTAGGTACAAAAATAGCGTCCGATAATTTAGCCAATAATTAAGCGCTTGATTCGCTATAATCTTATTTGATAGATTCACATCTAGTCTTATTGATGTACGCTCTGAGTTGTTTCGCTATATGCGTGATCTGAAAACTTGTGATCTATGAGCTGTTACGTGAAATCTGTAATCTGTTCTTGTAATCTGATAAAAAAACTACAGAGCTGTTCTCTACGGAGATGAACCTTTTCCAGTCGGATCTGATACTCAATACTAAGCTGATCTGGAAAGGTACCTCTGAGCTGATATGAAAATTGATCATATAAGTTGTGACGCCCAAACCCAACGGGGCCACGAAAATTGGGGTAAACAAAAATTTTCGAATAAAAGAAGGGCTAAAAGATAATTTGTTATAAGCTGCATTTCTTATAACTCAAAGGAAACAAGACACAAAACAAATCGAAGATCAGCAGATACTCAAATTTTGCGCGCTACTGCTAAAACATATGCGGAAAACAGGGTATTTCATATAACTTTGCAATTGCGGGTTACAACAGCTGCTATTCGTGATAAATATACAACCATTGCTACTGATTTAATACAGCACAACCTAATCAAAACAATACTACTAGACACGGAAAACGTAGGCCTTGGATAAACACAACGCCACCCATCTGCTGATTCAAGTTCCACCTGCTGTTCTTTCATCAGCTGTCGTACCTGCACCATTTTAAAAGCTAGTGAGCCTAAAGGCTCAGCAAGTAAAATCTGAGTAGTAACAATTTCATTAAAACGCAGGCAGACATCTGTACAATGCATATGTTAAGGAACTTCAATATACAATATCATTTTCATAAACATTTCAATGGCAGAAACAGGGGAAGATAGCCCAGTTTCTCATTTCTTTCAATTTCATTTTCAGTTGATCCGGCGGTGAGGACGTCTGATGCTCCGCTGCGGCTGTTACCCCGTGACCGCTTAGTTATTTCATGTTACCTACTTTTAAACATGTTCAGTTTTTCCGCAAACAGTTTTTGAGTACTCTGATTTTTATGATTTGTTTTTGAGACGTGGATTGAAGATTTTTTTGGCAGTTGTTTTAACAATCGTTGAGATATTATTTTAATGCTGAAGTTATGTTTTTATTATTTATAGCTTTTATTTAACGTTATTCCACGTCTGCTTTCAAAAAAAAAAAATAATAATTTAGAGGTTTAGTATGTTTCAACTTGGTATCAGAGCGGTGGTTCTGGTGGGATACTAGCCTGCTGCGTGGAGCTCGGAAGTCGCACTGCCAGTCTGTGAGTTTTATTTTATGATTTATGTATATGTTGCATGTTGCATGTTATCTTTGCCTTAGTCTTTACCTTATATTTTAAGGGTTAGACGCTTAGTCATGCACTTAGATTTACGTTATAAGGTTTTGGTGTATTAGTATGCCCCCCAGACGTGCTAGAGAACAACAGGATGACGACTTGCCTCCTCCACCACCACCAGTCCAGATGACGCCGTTTGAGAGAGCTAACGTGGAGATGTTAGCCGGGATTACTAGGATGTTGGAGCGTCAGATGGAGCGACCCGGGAGGTCGCATGAGGAAGATGTTGCTGAGAGGTTCCGCAAGCAGGGACCCAAGGATTTTGCGGGGACTACAGACCCGCTAGTTGCTGAGGAGTGGAATCTGAGTAGAACTGTAGGACCTCTAGGGCTTGTCTTGAGAACTTTGACGGATAGGACTAGAGAACTTAGAACTGTTTTAGGTATCTAAACTGCTCTTGAGAACTAGAGTGACTGTAAGCGTGTGCCTGTGTGTTGTGTCCGTTTCAGGCGAGATTCATGTGCTTGGCGTTACTACCCTTGCATTATTAGACTCAGGGACGACTCACTCGTTTATTTCGAGTGCGTTCACGCAGAGGATGGGTATTACGCCGGAGAGCTTGGGTATGGCTCTCGCAATTACGGTTCTAGCGTGGTTCAGGGGTTGACGATGATGTTCCAGGACCATGCAATCCAAGCAGATTTAGTTGTGTTGCCGATTTCGGGATTCGACCTCATCCTAGGCATGGATTGGTTGACGGAGTTCGGAGCAGTGATTGATTTTCAGAGGCGGACAGTTTCTATCAGACCGCCAGGGCAGCAGGCCTTCTTATTTGAGGCAGCGAGGACACAGCGGAAGCCCAGATTCATATCTTTCTTACAGGCCAGGAAGCTGGTTGAGCACGGATGTCAGGCGTTCTTGGCCCAGTGTTACTGCTCCAGGAGATTCAACAGGCCCTTCGTTGTCTGATGTGGAGGTAGTCAGGGATTTCGCAGATGTTTTCGCCGACGATGTCACAGGAGTTCCACCAGAGAGAGAGGTTGAGTTTTTGATTGAGCTGATGCCGGGTACCGTGCCTATCTCTAAGGCACCGTATCGATTAGATCCTACCGAGATGAAGGAGCTTAAAGAGCAGATTCAGGAGTTGCTTGACAAGGGGTTCATTCGCCCTAGTTTCTCTCCATGGGGCGCGCCAGTTCTGTTTGTGAAGAAGAAGGATGGTAGCATGAGGTTGTGTATTGACTACCGGGAGTTGAACAGAGTGACCGTGAAGAACAAATATCCACTCCCGAGGATTGAGGATTTATTCGATCAATTGCTGGGAGCTTCAGTGTTCTCGAAGATTGATCTGAGATCTGGCTATCATCAGCTGAGAGTTAGAGATGAGGACGTGTCCAAGACTGCTTTTCGGACACGCTACGCCACTACGAGTTCTTGGTGATGCCGTTTGGTCTGACGAACCCCCCAGCGATTTTTATGGATCTGATGAACAGAGTATTCAG
>KQ993823.1:189258-202259 GCA_001598015.1 Dorcoceras hygrometricum | reverse complement strand
CTCAATCTATATATCAACATATATAAAGTAACATTGGGATGATCGATCGCGAGAGATATGCGGTCCGTGGTTGCCAGCCACGGACCTGGGTCCAATCCTAGGGGTAATGCAATATGCAATGCAATCCTATTACAAAGCTTTTCGGTTTTACAGATCTTCGGTCTTCAATATCTTGATCGTCATTGTTCACCGCCTTCGGATGTCCTCCCACTAAATCTAGTAATTTACATTTAAATTAACTATGACAAATAAGGGATACAATTATCAAGGGGTGGGAACGGGTCACAAACAGGCCCACTTTAAATGATAATCAATATATAAAAAAAAACCGAAATCAAATAAAACCTATTGCATACACCTAACACATTGGGCACGGCTCTCGATCACCCCAATCATGCAATTAATCTAATTAACATGCATAATTAAATAATCTAATTATTTATCGTGAAATCATATTCTAATTACGAAATCGTATTTTATAATAAAATCGTATTTTGCCGATAAAACAAATTTTAATCAACAAAATCATATTTTATTACAAAATCATATTTCATAATTAAAATCATATTTTACTAATTTTAATTGTATCAATATTGGGTTTAAAACAATTTTAGGCCCAAAAACTTAAAATTTCAAAATCGATCAAAAGCGGGCCCGACATCGCGTACCGGCCCGAGAACTTCACGGGCTGCCCGGGACAAGCCCGAACCAAACCCTAGAAGAAATCAGACCAGCCGTCACGACATCGTCGGAAACTCGTCGGAGCGGCGGCCGACGACGGCGGCGCCGCCACGAAGAATTTTGCGCGCGCCGCAAAGGCGCACGCCACCGCGGCAAGCGCGCGGCCAGCCTCACATCGTCGCGCAACAAGCGCGCAACAAGAAGTCCAGCCAGCGTCGCACAAGAAGCAGTCTCCCTCCGGCGACGTCGCGTTCCACGACCGGCCAGCATAGCGCAAACGCGACGCACGACGAGCGCGACATCGTGCGCTGTTTCCTCGACCATCGTCGCAATGGCCGGACACCAAAGTTGCGACAGAGCACGGGCAGCGTAGCGCGACAACTCGCGCGAGGCGCTGCTCTTCGATCGGCCAGCACGCGCAAGACACGGCCAAATCTTCGGCCACCATGCGCAACCAGTGCGCATGGTGTTGCGCGGCGTGCGCGCGAAATCGCGCGGCTGTTAGCGCCGCCACACGCGGCGGCGGTCCGGTGGTCGCTTCCCGATTTTCGTTTTTCGATCTGAAATTTAAAACATTAGATACAACTAGGCATAATCGTATGATCAGATCCGAAAAACACTGGCTCTGATACCACTGTTGGGGATCCGGATCCGCCCCCCGGCGAGGCAGCGGAAGAACAAAGAATAAAGGCCGGGAGACGATCAATACGAAAAACAACAATTCAATAATCGTCATACATAGGGCGTTCAAAACGAATACCTTGCTGGCACTTGTGCCTGGCTCCAACCGGAATTACAAGAACCCGGCTCTTCTCGGTAGATTGCGGTAGATAATCGCCAATCAGTCCATGACCAGAACCGAGACTCCTTCATCATGCTACGCTAGAAGCACTGACGAATTCTGCACGAACGGATTCTCCTCGTCGAATCGGCCGGAAACAAATTTCCGGCGAAGATCGGCGGCGACGGCGGCGGCGGCGCGTGGGCGGCGGCGGCGGCGCAAGAGAGGAGAGGGGGCGGCGGCGTGTAGAGCTTAGGTTTAGGGTTATGATGTAGTTGTGAGAGTTAATTAATTATGAAGTCTCTCAAGTCTAATTAAATAGACTAACAATGAACCTGGACCGGCCCATCGGGCCCGGGTCCAAATGACGATATTCATTGCTGCGACTTCATCGTAATTTCGATCGCCGATCAGATCGGATCGATCGACTCAGTTTCCAAAACTGAATGTTATGATGTGAAAAACAATTTTTCAAATCATCTAACCCTAAATTGCAAAAAGACCGTTTTGCCCCTCAACAGCGTCAAATCCCGGTTTGACCCCTGTTGACTTTTGGGAAGTCGCACTTCCCGAAATCCTCTTCTCGTGCTCAACACATTGAGCTGAGTATCCGTGTGGGAATTTCGAATCCAGTACTTGTGTGACCCTCAATGGTTCAGGGATACAGCTAGCCGTGGGCCCACAACCATTGTGGCTCCAGGTCACTATCTATCTGCATGCTCAGAACATCACAATGTTCCCTACCAATGAAACATGGTACTTTGCATCGCAGATACTAGTCTCGAACTCGGGCGGCCTTATCCTGATTTTGACGGCCCAATCGACTAGGAACATGTTCAGAATACACAGCGACTATTAGATGTGTTTCATGATAGCCGTCATACCCACTATCACATCTAACATACGCTTTAGTGCATTCTAGGTCTTTACTCAACGCAATTGTAAATCATTACACACATAATGAAAGTAAAGAACGCCATATAAGTAAATGTGAATATCATATATAAAGACTGTTTGTACGAGAGTCTATAAAACCCACATGCGACAAGTTGGCTAGTTGGGCATCTACTCTAACATTTGTCACATGTGCTGAAAACAGCCCAACCAAAATAGGATCTTGGCATCCACACGGAACTCGCGCATTCCGTGTCAGCTTGACAGAAGATCAACCGAAGTTCAAAAATCATTCCTCTCCCTAACTTCATACAAGAAGCTCTTCAAAGCTTTAAAATCTTTAAAAACAGATAGCACATGCGTTTTAAAATAAATGTTCGTTCAAGAACAACATGCTCTGATACCACTTGTTAGGAACGAAGGATCAGATCTCTCGATGCGATAAAATAAACAACATAACATAAGGGAGGGGCGTGAGATCTGATCCATAAAAAATTTGAGCAAACGCTGCTACTGTTAAATATAATAGCGCTGCAATAATGAGAGGTGCAATACCTCGAGTTCTTGAACATATAACAGAGCACCGGAGACAGGTCTGGTATGTAATAAAAACATGCAGAAAACACCAGAACTGAATCCTAATTTTAAAACTCACTGAAAATACAAATTCGTGCGTGTGTGCCAACTGATAATTAAACGAGCTAAAGTTAAATCAGTATGCGGCGCAATCAGATTTCACACAATCAAATATTAAAGCAACTCCACATATGAAATCTGATTGCTAATGCGTGCTAAGATAAATGAGTATGCAGAAATCATAAAGAATTTACTCTGCTGTTTGTTTATGGAAGTTCGGATATAAATATCCTACGTCTCCCCTTCTTCCGCCTCGGAAGGTTCCACTAGAAGATTTGATCTACACCTCGTGTACAGACCCGATCCAACAGCCACCATCTGCAAGAACTCATAGACACTACACCAGCCCTCCGCTGTGTCACTCAATCACTTGTTTTACGCCTCTGTGAGAAAGGCTACATACACAGAGTTTAACGTCTTCGTACTTGGACGGGATCTAATTGTATTGGGTTTGAGATTCCTTCACTTTACTGTTTCGCTCAACTCTCATGAATGTGAATGAATCTCTATGTGTGTGAGATATACAGTGTATCGCTCAACTCTCGAAATAATAAATCTCACACAACTCGGAATTGCTCCTAAAGAACTGATTTAGACTCAGTAGTCGACACTTAGCAATAAGCTCCTCTCTCATGGTGGTCGACTGCTTCGTCTTTATGATTTTCTTCCCTCTGTATTTGTGCACTGTGCATCAATTAATCTGTCAAAATCATCGTCTTCAACAGTGCTTGTTGTTTAAATAGCCTCTGTTCAAATTTCTTCCCGTTGGAAACAATTTCCTTCCTGTTAAAATATGTTCTATAAAGTACCGACATGGAGTTGTCCTTGTGTCCTTCTTTTGCAGGCTTTTGTCGTTTTCAACAGCTGAACGCTTTAACTCTGAAATACTCCAACAGCTGAATTGATCTGAAGGCTCAGCAGTTGATTCTCATGCTTCTGTTATTCTTCAGATATTTTTCAACTGCTTCGCCTGAATGTTCTTCATAACATTGATCAACTGTTCGCTTCAGCTGTTCACTTTTCTTCACATTTGAACATCTGATTCTCTTCTTCTTTCTGATTACTGTTCAACATCTGATACCAACTGCTCAACATCTGATCGACGTCTGATTCCTTCCTATTCGCAACGTCTGTTTCATCTTTGTCATTCCAGTTGATCAACGTCTGTTTCATCCTTCTCGACGGCTGAATTATTCTTCTGTTCAACCACTGATATCGCCCGTCTTTCCAGCAGCTGATCGTCGTCTGAGATGATATCAACTTCTGCTTCACATTTTATCAGCTGCTCCTCTTGACAATGTCTGATCGAACTTCTCGTATCAACGTCTAATGTCTGTTGTCAGCTGATTCATCTTCGTTGCTCTACGTCTGATTTATTTATGTCTTCGCGCAACGTCTGTTTCATTTTTGTCTTTGCGCTACATCTGATAAAACTTTTCTTTACGCAACGTCTGATTAATCTTTTCTTCACGCAACTTCTGATTAATCTTTGTCGCAACAGCTGAATAACATCTGTTTCATTTATGTCTTCATGCAACGTCTGATTTATCTTCATCAGCTGATTCATCGTCTGTTTCATTTTCTCCTTAGCGTAACGGCTGATTAACATCGTCTGGACAACATCTGAATATCTTTAATCCAACATATGAATCAGCTGCTCCACATCTGATTCAGATTCCTCTTTTGCGTCTGATTAACATCTGGATCGTTCTTCTGCTTGCATCTGTCTGTCCAACGTCTGAATACACCGTCTGAATCGATCTTCTGTTTTAATATCTTTGTTCGGACTTCTTCACCTAAGGCGCTCCCTCAGATTTCTACTGTTCATCATCTTTCAGATTTCTTCATCAGACTCTGCCAGACTTCTCTTAATCGATCTCTTCCTTCTCTTCTTTTCTCTTCATCAGATTTCTTCCAGTTTTATCCTCTTTATCAGATTCCAAAATTCTTCTATTTAGCGTACCAGACTTCTTCTATTTATCGTCTTCCAGATTTCTCCTCTTCACCGGTCTCTTCCAGAATTCATCTCTTCAACGGGTCTCTTCATCAGACTTCACCTCTTCATCATGTGATCAGACTTCTCCTATCAACTGAACCAGACTTCTTCGATTCGATGTTTTTTTAATCTACTTATCACATCTTCCAGATCTCTCTTTCAGAACTTATTCCAAATCTCTCCTACTTACGTCTGCCAGACTTTTCATCACTTCTTGTTTGAAAATGCAGCTTTCTTCAGATTTCTCTACTTGTTGATCTTAACATCTGTACACTACGTAAAGACATTAGAAACACAATAATAGGTTTTTTGTAATTCAAAACTCAGATCTGGATCTGTTATCCAGATCCATCAATCTCTCCCTTTCTGATTTACACAAAAGCTCAAATAACAAATGCATGATCTAACAATTCTCTCCCTTTTTGTGGGAATAAAAAAGGGTTAGAAATCTTGTCTCCCGGTATATTCTAAATCAAAGATCTCCCAACACTGCCACAAAAAAAACCTTGACAGCAGGACTTTTAGATTTTGAAGATCAAAACAGATTTTGGAAAACAAAATTGGGAACAACCGTATCCATGAATGATATGATTTTGAAGGAACGCTCGTATGCTACTATTGAGCTTCTATATGCAGCTGGAAGATAAATAATGAACGAATAGCAGATTTTCTTCCATTTCATTCCAGACGTGGCCCCATAACCACATCTGAAAATCTTGGCATACACACAGATTTAAGAGATCCGTGTCAGCTCGTCAGAAGAAATATCACCGCATTTTCTTTCAGAAAATACTCTGTAATTCGAAGATATTACTCTCCCTGCCTTTATACATTCAGCTTGAAATCATTTTAAAACCTTAAAATCATTTGTAGCATAGATACAAAATCCGCATAAACAGAAAGTTGAAAACACATCAGAGCACTTAAATAAACTTTGTTTCAAGTAAGAACATGTTCTACTGAATTTGCTTAAATTATTTACTTGGATAAAAACAATAATCGAACCATCAGATTTCTTTCATTTCTCCTATTTTGTCACATGTGCTGAAAACAGCCCAACCAAAATAGGATCTTGGCATCCACACGAAAATCGCGCATCCGTGTCAGCTACGACAAAAGATCAACCGAAGTTCAAAAATCATTCCTCTCCCTAACTTCATACAAGAAGCTCTTCAAAGCTTTAAAATCTTTAAAAACAGATAGCACATGCGTTTTAAAATAAATGCTCGTTCAAGAACAACATGCTCTGATACCACTTGTTAGGAACGAAGGATCAGATCTCTCGATGCGATAAAATAAACAACATAACATAAGGGAGGGGCGTGAGATCTGATCCATAAAAAACTTTGAGCAAACACTGCTACTGTTAAATATAACAGCGCTCAATAATGAGAGGTGCAATACCTCGGGTTCTTGAACATATAACAGAGCACCGGAGACAGATCTGGTATGTAATAAAAATATACGGAAAACACCAGAACTGAATCCTAATTTTAAAACTCACTGCAAATACAAATTCGTGCGTGTGTGTGCCAACTGATAATTAAACGAGCTAAAGTTAAATGAGTATGCGGCGCAATCAGATTTCACACAATCAAATATTAAAGCAACTCCACATATGAAATCTGATTGCTAATGCGTGCTAAGATAAATGAGTATGCAGAAATCATAAAGAATTTACTCTGCTGTTTGTTTATGGAAGTTCGGATATAAATATCCTACGTCTCCCCTTCTTCCGCCTCGGAAGGTTCCACTAGAAGATTTGATCTACACCTCGTGTACAGACCCGATCCAACAGCCACCAGGTGCAAGAACTCCTAGACACTACACCAGCCCTCCGCTGTGTCACTCAATCACTTGTTTTACGCCTATGTGAGAAAGGCTACATACACAGAGTTTAACGTCTTCGTACTTGGACGAGATCTAATTGTATTGGGTTTGAGATTCCTTCACTTTACTGTTTCGCTCAACTCTCATGAATGTGAATGAATCTCTATGTGTGTGAGATATACAGTGAATCGCTCAACTCTCGAAATAATAAATCTCACACAACTCGGAATTGTTCCTAAAAAACTGATTTAGACTCAGCAGTCGACACTTAGCAATAAGCTCCTCTCTCATGGTGGTTGACTGCTTCGTCTTTATGATTTTCTTCCCTCTGTATTTGTGCACTGTGCGTCAATTAATCTGTCAAAATCATCGTCTTCAACAGTGCTTGTTGTTTAAATAGCCTCTGTTCAAATTTCTTCCCGTTGTACACAATTTCCTTCCTGTTAAAAAATGTTTTGTAAAGTACCGACATGGAGTTGTCCTTGTGTCCTTTCTTTTGCAGGCTTTTGTCGTTTTCAACAGCTGAACGCTTTAACTCTGAAATACTCCAACAGCTGAATTGATCTGAAGGCTCAGCAGTTGATTCTCATGCTTCTGTTATTCTTCAGATATTTGTCAACTGCTTCGCCTGAATGTTCTTCATAACATTGATCAACTGTTCGCTTCAGCTGTTCACTTTTCTTCACATTTGAACATCTAATTCTCTTCGTCTTTCTGATTACTGTTCAACATCTGATACCAACTGCTCAACATATGATCGACGTCTGATTCCATCCTCTTGGCAACGTCTGTTTCATCTTTGTCATTCCAGTTGATCAACGTCTGTTTCATTCTTCTCGACGGCTGAATTATTCTTCTGTTCAACCACTGATATCGTCCGTCGTTCCAGCAGCTGATCTTCGTCTGAGATGATATCAACTTCTGCTTCTCATTTGATCAGCTGCTCCTCTTGACAACGTCTGATCGAACTTCTCGTATCAACGTCTGATGTCTGTTGTCAGCTGATTCATCTTTGTTGCTCTACGTCTGATTTATTTATGCCTTCGTGCAACGTCTGTTTCATTTTTGTCTTTGCGCTACATCTGGTTAAACTTTTCTTTACGCAACGTCTGATTAATCTTTTTCTTCACGCAACTTCTGATTAATCTTTGTCGCAACGGCTGAATAACATCTGTTTCATTTATGTCTTCACGCAACGTCTGATTTATCTTCATCAGCTGATTCATCGTCTGTTTCATTTTATCCTTAGCGTAACAGCTGATTAACATCGTCTGGACAACATCTGATATCTTTAATCCAACATCTGAGTCAGCTGCTCCACATCTGATTCAGATTCCTCTTTTGCGTCTGTGAGACCTGGATTTGTAATTGAGATTTATCGTTGGAATGAATCGATAAATAGAGGTTCTGCTGGTTTAAGTGTTGGGGATCCGGATCCGCCCCCGGCAAGGCAGCGGAAGAACAAACAAAATTGAACCGGGAGGCGATCAATACGAAAAACAAATCAACATTCTACGACATTCATAGGATGTTTAGCGAGTTACCTCTCTGGCACTTGTGCCTGGCTCCAACTTCGTTCCTTATCCTTCGAACCCTAGAGCACTGTTCAGCCGTGAGCTTTTCTGGCGATTTTCCATCGTTTCCGGTGGTTGTTTTTCTCGTGCGAGGTAGCGTTGGACTCCTCTCGAGAAGCTCTTCCAATTTGTACCAGTTTTAGAAGCTGGAATTTGCTGGTCGAGGAACGCGAAGTTGCTGCCGTTCGAGTGTTGCGTCGATTTGGTAGAACTACGTTCTGGTTTTCGGTGAGACCTTGTTCCTAGCCATAGTTTTTAAGCTTTCTATGTAATTGTTGAGGTATATGGAGTAGCTGGTCGAGTGAGACTCCCAGCCGTGAGCTTGATTAGCAACCTGTTAGATTTACGTTGTGTATGCCGTGTGTTTAACAGGCTTTTACCAGAGTCTTCGGGATTTCTCGCAGGGTTAGTTGTTGCTCAGTATAAGGTACGGATTTGAGCTTATATTACAGCGAGATTATGGCTTGGATGATTGTAGTTGCTGGTATGTGGAATGGCCGTGCCCGCTGGTTGTGTCCTGTTGAGGATTGTGTATGCTGTTGTGTTGTTGTTGTGTTGCATATGTTATATGCCTGCATTCCAGCATGTTGCATACACGCATGGTATTCCTTTTCCCAGTTTTGGTAGTCTTTGTACCTTGTTGTATTGTTGTTGATTCTTACCAGGATGTGAGGGCGAGCGGCAATACCGCACTCTCATCTCCCTGCTGGGATCGTAGCCACCATGCGCCGAGTGGTTAACTACCACAGTTCATGGGCGAGGCAACAGCAGGTTGAGTTGTTTGATGCATCTGGTAAGTAGGGAGTAGTGTCATGGCGAGTGGCTCACTACCACAATATGAACACACCCCGTGGCCACTGTATGTTGTTGATAATTCTTGGAGCTATGTTTGAGTTCCTTAGCTCCTTCGAGGGTCAAGCTTTCCGTTGTTACTCGGCGTCTCATGCATAGCACCTGCATTTTATTCCTTGCTGTTTATTTCTGTTGTATTATTGCTCTCCATATTGGGGTTTGACCCCATGTCCCTCCGGGGCTTGGTTTGTTTCTTTGTTGTGGTATTTGCAGGAAACCCAGGTAATACAGCTGGTCGTGGTTTTAGCCCAGCTGGTGGTGCCCCGGGAGGTGGCTAGTGTGTCCCAGTCGCATATAGCATACGTATATTATGTATCAGTGTTATGCCAGGGGATGCGGCTAGTGTGTCCCAGTAGCATATAGCATATATATATATGTATCAATTAGCCAGGGAGATGCCCTGCGCTTTGTTGTTGTACCCGTAGGGGAATATGATACATGTTGGACTTATGTATGCTTTGTTGTTGAATGTTTATGATTTGGGAACTTATTTTAAGTATCGTTGTATTTTAAATTATATGTTTAAAACCGTCGGGCCTAAAAGCGAAAATTTTACCCACTTTTTGATAGCTTCCGCATGTGTTTATCTGTTGTGAGCACGAGGCCTGACAGCGTCTGATTAACATCTGGATCATTCTTCTGCTTGCATCTGTCTGTCCAACGTCTGAATACACCGTCTGAATCGATCTTCTGTTTTAATATCTTTGTTCGGACTTCTTCACGTAAGGTGCTCCCTCAGATTTCTACTGTTCATCATCTTTCAGATTTCTTCATCAGACTCTGCAAGACTTCTCTTAATCGATCTCTTCCTTCTCTTCTTTTATCTTCATCAGATTTCTTCCAGTTTTCTCCTCTTTATCAGATTCCAAAATTCTTCTATTTAGCGTACCAGACTTCTTCTATTTATCATCTTCCAGATTTCTCCTCTTCATCGGTCTCTTCCAGACTTCATCTCTTCAAGGGGTCTCTTCATCAGACTTCACCTCTTCATCATGTGATCAGACTTCTCCTATCAATTGAACCAGACTTCTTCGATTCGATGTTCTCTTTTAATCTACTTATGACATCTTCCAGATCTCTCTTTCAGACTTCTCTTATTCCAAATCTCTCCTACTTACGTCTGCCAGACTTTTCATCACTTCTAGTTAGACAATGCAGCTTTCTTCAGATTTCTCTACTTGTTGATCTTAACATCTGTACACTATGTAAAGACATTAGAAACACAATAATAGGTTTTGTGTAATTCAAAACTCAGATCTGGATCTGTTATTCAGATCCATCAACGATACCTGATCATCGATTGAGATTAAGAAGTCACCACAATGATGGATTCAAAGCAAGTTTACATGGGCTTGGGCTTGCCAAGTGCCCATCTAGCAACTAGTTGAGTCCATAAGATTTTATTATAAATATGGCACATTAGGGCTAAATACTTACATAACATACAATATGTTAGAGTAGATGCCCAACTAGCAAACTTGTGGTGTGTGGGTTCATAGACTCTTGTATGAAACGATCTTTATATATGATATTCGCATTTATTTATGGCATTCTTTACTTTCATTGTGTTGTATAATGATTAACAATTGCGTTGAGTAAAGACCTAGAATGCACCATAGTGTATGTTAGATGTGATAGTGGGTATGACGGCTATCATGAAACGCATCTAATAGTCACTGTGTATTCTGAACACGTTCCTAGTCGATTGGGCCGTCAAAACGAGGATAAGGCCGCCCGAGCTCGAGACTAGTATCTGCGATGCGAAGTACCATGTTTCATTGGTAGGGAACATTGTGATGTTCTTAGCATGCAGATAGATAGTGACCTGGTGATCTATCGAACTACCCTCGTTCGGACTTTCCAAGTGGTTACCATTTGTCGAGTGGATAAGTCCGAGGTCTTGGTTGTACTGATTAGTCCTCACGACTCGAAACGTCATTGAGAATCTACATGATAGGAGTCTCACTTTGACTCGTTTTCCGACTCACTTGGGGTCATTAGGCGGCAGGATTGGGTGAGACCCCGATGCATGTAGGAGTCGATGCATCGTTGTCGAGGATTCACCGCTCGCAGACATGCGTGGATATCCTATGCTATCTGAGGGGATAATAGTGTATAAATCTCTGGCCAGAGTACTAGAAATGTTTTAGGTAAATGGGTTTACCTAGTTACACTCGCGATGTCACTATTCGATCTCCAAGATGTATGCATAGCTATCGGATCTATAGCGACTCTCGATTTACCAATGGTCGTTGATCTGATCGGGATATATGGATTGAAAGGACCGTACTATACGCTAACCACGACCAACTGGTTCTTGCAGGCACTATCAGTGATACCTAGGGGATCATGGGGCGATGTTACTAGACGCTCTTACCATGATTCGATGGGCAAGTCCGGAATTGTGATTCCGGAACCACAATGGTTGTGGGCCCACGGCTAGCTGTATCCCTGAACCATTGAGGGTCACACAAGTACTGGATTCGAGATTCCCGCACGGATACTGAGCTCAATGTGTTGAGCATAGGAGGAGGATTTTGGAAGTGCGACTTCCTAAAAGTCAACAGAGGTCAAATCGTGATTTCCCGCTGTTGAGGGGTAAAACGGTCATTTTTCAATTTAGGTTTAGATGATCTGAAAAATTGTTTTTCATATCATAATATTCAGTTTTGGAAACTGAGTCGATTGGTCCGATCTGATCGGCGATCGGAGTTACGATGAAGTCGCAGCGATGGATATCGTCATTTGGACCCGGGCCCGTTGGGCCGGTCCAAGTCCATTGCTTGTCTACTTAATGTAGACTTAGAGGCTTTAACCATAACACTTGATTACACTTAACCTTAACCCTAAAACTCACGGCCGCCTCCCTCCTCTCCTTAAAAGCCGCCGCCGCCGCCGCCGCCGCCGCCGCCGCTAAGTGATCGGACTTGTTTCGATCAACTTTTCGAGGGGTTTCCGTCCGTGCTGATCTCGTCAGGCCTTCTAGTGCAGGCTGACGAAGGAACCTTGCTTCCGGTCGTGGACCTGATTAGACGTAATCTACCGCCGCCTACCGTGAAGTGCCGGTTTCCTCGTGAAACTTGTCGGAGCCAGGAGCCTAGACGCCAACAAGGTAACAATCAAAAAACCCCCTATGAATGGTTTGTTGAATTGTTTTATTGTATTGAACATTTCTCGGTGATTGTATTGAACATTTCCCGGCCTAATTTTATTCTTCCGCTGCCTCGCCGGGAGACGGGATCCGGATCCGCCACGGTTCCCCAACACAATCTCCACCTTTGATTTCCTCTGATATGAACGTTTGAATCGAGCGAGCGATTATGCAACAACTGATTACTTGTACCTCTGAAAGATATGCAACTGCTGATGGCTTCAATGTCCAAAAGATATGCATCAGCTGATTACTGTAAATATCTCCCTTCCTGCTGGTTTCAACGAATACGAGAAGCATCGACTGAATCAAAGGAATAATGTAGCCATCGGCTGAAAACAACTGTCTGCTGATTTTCCTTTATGAAATTTACCTGCTGGAATACTAACGCAAACTCCATCGACTGATTCTTAGCGCTAGTCCAATACACTGTCGTTTCAACTTATTTGAACGCTGTCGTTTTAGCTATACGAAAACACCAATATCAGCGACTGGTTACATGAATCACTGTAGCTCCCGACTGGTTATATAAATCACTGTAGCTCTCGACTGGTTCCAAAAACGCTGTTGTTTTGCAATCCTTAACAAAACACGCTAACTCTCAAA
>KQ993823.1:167816-188898 GCA_001598015.1 Dorcoceras hygrometricum | reverse complement strand
ACTGAAATTGTCTCCTCATTTAAAGCACATGTACGATTCAATCTCCACCTTTGATTTCCTCTGATATGAACGTTTGAATCGAGCGAGCGATTATGCAACAACTGATTACTTGTACCTCTGAAAGATATGCAACTGCTGATGGCTTCAATGTCCAAAAGATATGCATCAGCTGATTACTGTAAATATCTCCCTTCCTGCTGGTTTCAACGAATACGAGAAGCATCGACTGAATCAAAGGAATAATGTAGCCATCTGCTGAAAACAACTGTCTGCTGATTTTCCTTTATGAAATTTACCTGCTGGAATACTAACGCAAACTCCATCGACTGATTCTTAGCGCTAGTCCAATACACTGTCGTTTCAACTTATTTGAACGCTGTCGTTTTAGCTATACGAAAACACCAATATCAGCGACTGGTTACATGAATCACTGTAGCTCCCGACTGGTTATATAAATCACTGTAGCTCTCGACTGGTTCCAAAAACGCTGTTGTTTTGCAATCCTTAACAAAACACGCTAACTCTCAAATGCTTGCGCCTGCAACTAAAACAACTGTCTGCTGATATGCTCTGGAAGAATCTTCCTGCTGGTTACCTTCGAAAAATCCAACTACTGAAAAAAAAACTAACAACTGATCTGCTGAAAACTTTCATCTGCTGAATTCTTCCATCTGCTGAAAATCAACCCGTCGACTAAATATGTTCTCCTGTAAAATTCATCGGCTGATTTTCCAGTAGCAACTAGTCTTATTTTGTTATCACCAAAACTAATAAAATTTTATCCTAACACGGTCCCCTTAATGTCCCCAATAATATGAGCCAACTTTAAAGGGAGTTCCAACCAACTCACAGCAAGTGTCAATGACGTGTACAGCTTTCCGGCATACATAACCCCCTCAATAATATGAGTCGGGCCATGTATACGGGTAGCATCGACGTACACCCATTGTTGATGAAAGGTAGGAAATTTTAAACAATATTTAAATTCCCGTAGCTTATCGAATAAACTTTTAATCTTGATATAAATTTTAAATCAAATTTAAAATGAGGGATTTTTAATTTTGAAATTTGGTCTCAATAATTTTAAATCAAATTCAAAATTGCGGATTCAACAGACATATATCACAAATATATAATTGGGATGATCGATGAGCGAGATCTATGCGATCCGTGGTTGCCAAGCACGGATCTAGGTCCAATACTAGGTGACATGCAGTATGCAAATGCAATCCCATTACATAATCTTCCAGTTTTACAAGTATTCGATCTTCAATATCTTTTATCATCATCTCCACCATCTTCAAAATTATCCTCCCACTAAATCTAATATTTACATTTAAATAGTCATGACAAATAGGGATACATTTCAAGAGGGTGGGAACGGGCCATAAACCAGGCCTACTTTGAAATGGTATCAACAATATTACAATCAAGAATTATAAACCTAGCATACACCTAACACATTGGGCACGACTCTCGATCATCCCAAACAATATCTATTTCATTTAACTCAATTAATCGACATAAATAAAATAATCAAATCAAATTTGATTTTATCCAACAAAATCATATTTTAAATATAAATCATATTTTATAAATAAAATCTTATTTTGTAACGGGCCGCCCGGGACAGGCCCGAAAAAACCATAGAATTCAAAAATCGGCGCCGCATCTCTGCCTCGAAACCGCCGCATGGGCGATGCGCCGCCGCCCGCACACGTGCAGCACGCTGTGCGCAACGCGTGCGCACGGGGGGCGGCCACCTGCGCGACAAGTTTGCGCAGGTGGGGCGGCGGTGGCACGCACTATCGTTCGCGACGTGCACGCACGGGAGCCGTCCAGCGGGAGCAACGATCGCCGGCCTGCGCGCGCAGGGCATGCGCGACGGGCGTGCAAAGCCCGCCGCAACATGCGCGCAAAGCCCGCCACAACGTGCGCGTGGGGTGTGCGCGCGGGGCATGCGCGATGAGCTCGCAACACCAGCTGCATCGTGCGCGCGGTGCGTGCTCGACGGGCGCGCAACACCCGGAGCATCGTGCACGTGGGGCGTGCTCGACGGGCACGCAACGCCCGCCGCATCGTGCGCCCGGGTTACGCACACTATCCCGCGATACATGCCGCGATTTGCGCGCGACGACAGGAGGCGGCGCCACGCCAGCGTGCGGCTGTGGCACGGTGGCGTGCGGCCAGAATATTTTTTTTTGAAAAAAGAAATCTGATGCAATTCATGGCAGATATAGTGTATTGATAGATCCGAGCCAAAGCTCTGATATCACTGTTGGCGCAGCGACGGATCCGGATCCCGCTTCCGCGGCGCAGCGGAAGAATTAAAATTTTGGAGCCCGGGAACGATCAATACACCTGTAAAACAATTCATAAACATACATAGGATGTTTAGAATGGTACCTTGCTGGCGTCTAGGCGCCTGGCTCCGACCAATTTCACGAGGAAATCGGCACTTTAACGGTTGGCGGTTTTGGCCTCCTAATCCGGTCCACAACCAGAATCTCAATTCCTTCGCCGGTATGCATTAGAAAACCGACGAAGATTTCACGAACGAAATCTCCTCGCCGGAACGGTCGGAACGATATTTCCGACGGCGGCGACGGGTGGCGGTGGCGTCGGCGGCGACGGGTGGCGGCGGCGGCGGGGGAGGAGAGGAGAGGAAAGGAATATATAAGCTGAATAGCTTTTAGTACGTCTGAAATGAATACCCCAGGGCCTCTATTTATAGATTTTCCATGGGTTTGAACCAGCTTAATGGGCTTGGGTCGGGCCCAGGTCCAGGGTGAACATTGGTTTCATGTCTATCACTGTGGCTCCATCATAATCTCGATCGACGATCAGATCGGACCGATCTACACAGTTTAAAAAACCTGAGCATTATGATGTGAAAACAATTTTTCGGACCACTAGCAGTTTGGCCCCTGTAAGCTTTATGGATAGTCAAACTAGTCCAAACTTAGGGAAATTGCATTTGACCCAATTTAATTTTAGGAAGTCACACTTCCATCCTTCCTCCTACTATACTCAACAAATTGAGTTTAATTTTCGTACGAGAATTGAGAAACCAGTACTTGTGTGACCCTCAATGGTTCAGGGATACAGCTAGACGTGGGCTCACAACATTTGTGACTCCGAAACCACATTTTTGGACTAACCCATCGGATCATGGTAAAGCGTCTAGCAACATCGCCCCATGATCCCCTAGGTATCACCGATAGTATCTGCAAGAACCAGTCGGTCATGGTTAGCGTACAGTATGGTCCTTTCAACACAAATATCCTGATCAGATCAACGATCATTGGTAAATCGAGAGTCGCTAGAGATCCAATAACCATGCAAACATCTTGGAGATCAAATAGTGACATCGCGTGTGTTACTAGGCAAACCCATTTACCCAAAACACATCTAGTACTCTGGTCAGAGATTTGACACACTATTATCTCCTCAAATAGCATAGGATATCCATGCACAATGGCGAGCGGTGAATCCTCGACAACGAAGCATCGAATCCTACATGCATCGGTACCTCACCCAACCCCGTCACCTGATGACCCCAACTGAGTCGGTAAACGGGTCAAAGTGAGGAACCTATCATGTAGAGCCTCAATGACATTTCGAGTAATGAGGGATAATCTGTCAATCAAGACCTCGGACTTAATACACTCGACAAATGGTAACCACTTGGAAAGTCCGAACGAGGGTAGTTCGATAGATCACCAGGTCACTGTCCAAGTGCATGCTCAGAACATCACAATGTTCCCTACCAATGAAACGTGATACTTCACATCGCAGATGCTAGTCTCAAACTCGGGCGGCCTTATCCTCATTTTGACGGCCCAATCGAATAGGAACGAGTTTAGAATACACAGTGACGATTAGATGTGTTTCATGATAGCCATCATATCCACTATCACATTTAACATACACTATGGTGTATTCCAGATCTTTATCCAACACAATTGTTAACATTATAAAATAATGACGATAAAGAATGCCATAAAAGAATACGAATTTCATAAATAAAGATCGTTTTACATAGAGTCAACAAGAACCCACACGCCATAAGTTGGCTAGTTGGGCACCTACTCTAACATTGAGGTGTGCCCATACTTAGTATCAATACTAAGTGGGCCGCACATCTGTATGTAGCTAGTTCAACAGTCCAAGTGCATGCTCACACTTACTTCTGAAGAGTGCTTTACTCATATTTCCTTTTAGCAATATTCACAAGTAGGTAGGCGTTGATGTCTAACATTTCAAAAATGCCCTTTCCCACTACCTTGTATGTGCGGGGTTTTGACTATTGTGTTTCATTTTAATGGTCGTTGTATGCGTTTCGATATTATTAACATGAATTTCTGTCAATTCTAAGTTATATATATCGTTTTCAAGTTTGCGAATCCAATTAAGCATTAGTTCTTAAAAATATTACAAATCCCATTAGCAGAATGCAAGAATAACCATCTCTACCTAACATAGAAATATAAAAAATGTTTTAAACCAAATCTGGTACATATAAAATGTCTTTCAAAATAACTTAAAATTGTTCTCAAACAAAAATAAACATCTCATATAGCCTTCAAAGAAACTCGTGCTCCATTCTCAGGGGGTCTCACCCCCCCTTAACTTCCTGCTTCTTGTCATTACCAGCATATCATTATAGATATGATATCCACATCTGGTACCGAGTATAAGATATAGTATTAAGATACATTTTTATTTCAATATAGAATATACCTTTCGCTACTCTCAACTGCTCAAGGTAATCCTTGCAATTCATTTTCCAATGTCCAAGCTTGTGGCAGTGGTGGCAAACATCCTCAGAATTGCGGGCTTAGAGGCCTTTGACTTGGATTCTTGCTGGCCTTGTTCCCTTTAGCTGGTGCAGAAAATTTCTTGCCCTTACCTTTTGACCCCTTCTTAGCAGAGGAAGAAGATCCAACTAGGAGAACATGCTTGTCCTTCTTTACGGTTGCCTCAAATACAACAAGCATGTTAACCAACTCCTCAAGAGTGGCCTCCAGCTTGTTCATGTTGTAGTTCACCACAAAGGTGTCAGCCGAATGAAGAAGGGAAAGATGTAGTAAATCTACAGACAACTCATGTGGAAAGGTGAGATCAAGAACCACTAACTTTTCAATTAGCCCAATCCTACAAACCCCATACTCACGGACCAAAGTCCCATCTCGCATGCGGCTCATCATAAACTCATTAACAGTAGTGCACTTTTTATCTCGAGAGTTCTCCCCAAACAGTTCCTTGAGGTGCAAGTGAATGCCAGCAGCATGCACTGCATCCTCAAACCTTCTCCCCAGTTCTTTGGACGTAGAGGTCAACATATAGTACTTGGCTTTGAGATCATGGTCCCACCAAGTTTCCAACTTCGTTAGTTCATCAGGGCTGATGTTAGTAGGGGCTTCCTTTGGATACAATTTCCTAGTACATATGCTAGTTTCTCCGAGGTCAAGACAATCTTGAGGGTACGTAACCAATCAAGATAGTTCTATCCGTTAAGTTTGCTATCTTCGAGGATCAAAGCAAGTGGATTTCTCATAGTCATTGTAAATATACTGAAATTAAAAAGCATACATACATTATTGTCTATTCAAAAATAATTTAATAAGACAAAAAATATATTTTACTTTTATGATATTACCTTCCCACCATTAATTATCTTAACATCCTCTAATGAAAGGAAAGTCAGTTTCCTTAGTGGGTATTTGGAGTTCAATCGAAAAATCATGGTCCTGAATAATATCACCCAACCACGATTTTTAAATGGTAGAGCCCAATTGCAATGAGTGTAAGCCTCATGTATTTACCTCACATTCAGTAAGGGCCAATAACATGACGGTGATTAATGTCACATCTCAAGATGTTCCATGAATGTTTAGTCGTAATGGACGGTCATCACAAAGTCCCCAAAAATATGAGTCAATGTCATTGGAGTTACATATGACTCACATTAAGTGTCAATGACGTGCACATCTTTTTGACTAACACGCATCGTTGATGGAAGGTAGGAAATTTTAAACAATATTTAAAATTCCCTATTTTATGAATTTGTTAAAAATTTGTTTTTATAATAATTGTTCGTAATAGAATCAACATTTTTCAAGAGTGCTTCTAGGAAAGGTTTGTGAGGCCGAGGCCCGCTTAAACACCAATATTCTTGACAAAACATCGTTCTCAGTGAGACCTGTCACTAGTCAAGGTAATTTAAACTAATTTATGAAGAACTCTCTCATATTATATATCTTATGTGCCATCATAATCATTATCAAACTTAGTTTCCCATTAATTCATAAACTTTATTCTTGATAGAATTTTCAATCATATTTGAAATGAGGGGTTTTTAATTTCGAAAATTTGTCTCATCAGTCCCAAAATTTTCGGATTCATAATAATAAATATTGTGAGACCAGAAAGATTATTGGATTAATTGAGTTAATTAATCGGGTTTAGTATAGACCAGATTTGGGGGGAATAGATCTGGGATGGATCAGCTTTGAGTAGGTATGCTTGGTGAGCATATCGGGTTTCTATATTGTGTGTGGAGCAGCTCTGGACAGTTGTAGAGTTCTACGGAGTAGTACTCAGATTTGGAGAGTTGAGAAGTGCTGGTTGGTGGTTTCAGTTTCAGCGCTGGATGCTTGTAATTGAGGCTATAGGTGAAATCTGGTTGTCGCAAGTAGTTTGGAGTTCGCTAATGGAATATCCTGCGTGGGTAGAGAAACGTCGTCGTTTGGAAAGAAACCAGATTTGGATATGCATTAGTTGTTAGCGCTGTGTGCATCGGCCTGGTTCGAGAGTTTGTTGTGGACCGATTTCGGGTTGTCTAGATCGGAAGGTAGTGCGATGTCGTTTTGGGTATTAGCGAACGCTGGTCAATGTTTGTGTAAGATCTGGTCATCCAGATCTGGATTGCTATGCTTCATCGTTTAGCGATAGCAGATTTGGTATTAGCGGGGTGACGTGTCCAGTGGAATAGTGGACTTCTGTGCGACGTCGTTTGGTAATAGCACGCTAGTTTAGCGTATGGTCCTGATCTGGAGTGATACTCAGATCTGAGTGGGAATCAGCTTTGAGCCAGTCTTGTCTGTGGTTACTGTTCATCAGATTTGGGGAACATAAGTTGTTATATAGAGGACTTTGACCCTTCGAACGTGATATTTTCCCCAACACTTAGAAATATTTCCCCGTAAGCTTACTCGCGATACCCTAGCTACTGTTCACCGAAGCTTATCTTCTCCGATTACCGGAAGTAGAAGACTCAGATTGGAGCAAGAGTCGTAGCGTTGGACTCCTCTTGCCAAGGCGTTTCTTCTTATACCATTTTCGAGGGCTTGAGTTAAGCTGGAAGAAGATCGCGAAAGGAGCTACCTTGTGTAGCCTGTTAGCATTTCAGCAGATTTGATTTTTCGTTCAGGTAGTGATTTTGGGTAAGAGATAGATCCTACCTTATGCTTCGTTTAAAGCTGTCTGTTGTGCTAGAAGGAGAGGACAGAGCTGGTTGAGCTCGTAGCTCCCAGTTTGTGGTTTCTGTGTCCCTAAGTCGTTGCTTGTGTTTGGCTAAGCAAGTTTCAGATTTGAGGACTCGGGACTTTGTTGTGGTAATTGTAGCTCAGAACTAAGGTAAGGATGTGAGCTTATGATTACAGCTTTAAGATGGACTTGTGTATAAATGGCGTGTGCTGTTATGTGAGCAGTGTGTATGCTGTTATCCCTGTGTTGTTGCTTGTATCTGTCTGTGCATGTTACTTTACAAGCTGTCATTATGCATACACGCATACCATGTTGTTCTGCTCATTCCTTTGCGAGACTTTTTAACAGCCTGCTATGAGAACCCCTGATCTGTTGTTGTTTGCTGTTGAGCTAATCCTTGTTGACAGGGTGCATGTGATTGAGCGCCTGGGTAGCTCCCAGTTCTCTCATATGCGATATGGCCTTCCAGTTATGGCTGGTGCTGATGTTTTATGTGATTGAGAACATGGGTAGCTCCCATTCTCTCACATGAGTTGCGGCCATCCCTGTAATCTGTTGTGATTGGTACCATGTGTGATCTAGCGCCTGGGTAACTCCCATTCTCTCACACATTCGGTGACCACATTCAGCTGTGCGCAGTCTTTTGAGCTCCCTGTTCTCATGCATAGCGTCGCATTTGTATCTTGCTCTATCTGCATGATGTTTTATATTATTCTCCGTACTGGGGTTTGACCCCATGTCCCTCTGAGGCTGGATTGTCTTTGTTGCCTGTGTGTTGTTCAGGTTATCTAGGTTTCTCAGATGGTCGCGGAGATGGCTCAGCTGGTGGTGCCCCAGGAGGTGGATCGAGTGTCCCAGTTATATTAAAATAAATTTGTGTCATAGAGTCATCACATGGGGAATGCCCGATGGGATGTTCTATTACTCTTTTGTATCTATGTTGAGCGAGAGACTCATTATGTCTGTATCATTGGTAGACGCTCTATATGTTGTATCTGTTGTGGTTGGTTTTCATGTTGTTGTAAAACACGTATTTTGAGTATCTTTGTATTTTAAAGTATGATTTTCTACGTCAGGCAAAATCGAAAAAATTTTTAGCCACTATTTTAAATGCTTACGCTATTGTTTACTCTGTGGTTAAATCTGTGTTGTGCACCGGGCCTGACATTTTTGGTATCAGAACTTAATCTGGGATAAGCTCAAATTCTTTTGATCACACTTGAGTCTAGACACTTTGTTGCGTGTCGCATGTGCTTGACTATGTGCTGTTTTGCTGTGTAATCTTACTGTATTAGTGTTTGCTCAGATGCCGCCTAGACGTAGGGGTAGAGCTACCAAGCAGATTCCGATAGAATCTGAGGGTCAGAATGAGGAGTTTCAGCGTAGTCTTCCTGGTCGTATGCGTACTAGGCAGGTTGAGGATGAGGTTGATGTGCTGGCAGCCCGTGTGGATGAGATGGAATTGATCATGGCAGGTTTCAACATATGAATCCTCACACTTTTGATGGGGACGAGAGTAGTTCCGATGCTGAGTCTTGGCTGCAGCATATTACTGGACTGTTTGACAGAGTGTGCTATGATGATGAACGCAGATTGAGTTTGGCGACCTTCCAGCTGAGGAAAAATGCAGAGCGCTGGTGGAGAGGTGCTTCCCGAACTCTTGAGGAGACTGGTGCTGGGATTACTTGGGATAGTTTCTGTACGACGTTCCGTCAGGAGTATGTTTCGGAGTCTTATGTGAATTCTCAGGAGCGTGAGTTTGACAACTTGGTTCAGGGAACCATGTCGATGGGTGAGTATGCTCGAAGGTTTTCTTCTCTTTTGGCTTATGTCCCTCATGTGTCGGGCCGAGAGAGGGCGAAGAGGAACCGTTTCTTGGAGGGTCTTAATGTGACGCCCAAACCCACGGGGTCACAAAATTGGGGTGAAATAAAATTTTAGAATAGAATGAAGGGCTGAAAGACAATTTGTTATAAGTTGTATTCCTTATAACTTAGAAAAATAATGAAACACAAACACAAACTGACAGGCGAGTACATAAGCGGCGCCAACTACTGAAAATTTACGGAAAACAGATTCTATTTTATATTGCAAGCTATCATTCTACCTGAATTACTACTGTTGTAACTGATTTAATACAGATGTCTAAAAATTATCAGCTATGACATGGAAAACGCTGGCCGTCGATAAGCGCAACACCACCCAGCAGCTGTTTCAGGATTCACCTCCCATTCGCTCCTCAGCTGTCGTACCTACACCATTTTAAAAGCTAATGAGCCTAGGGGCTCAGCAAGTAAAATCTGAGTAATAACTATTTCATTTACCGCAGGAAGACATCTGATCATACAATACTGAGTTAAAGGAATATCAATACTTAAACATTCATAAACATTTCTTTCTTTCATTCATAAACTTGGAGATGGGGATAATAGCCCAGATCTCATCCTTATCATTTTCTTTTGATTTATGGCTTAGAAGCTCTCCTTAGGTCCGTGTTGACATCTGATCATACAATACTGAGTTAAAGGAATATCAATACTTAAACATTCATAAACATTTCTTCTTTCATTCATAAACTTGGAGATGGGGATAATAGCCCAGATCTCATCCTTATCATTTTCTTTTGATTTATGGCTTAGAAGCTCTCCTTAGGTCCGTGTTGCACTTTGATCAAAATGACTTCCGATATCAGTTTTAGCATATAGCTCATATGAAAGGGCAGTCGACATCTGAACGACTACTCACCCTTCTCCTTGTGACCGTCTGTTATCTATGCCATAAATCTTAAAATAAACTTTTGTCCCTTTAACTTCTCATCTTTTCTTTGAAATCTTCTTTGAAAATCATCGGGTTCCTTTATTTAAAAACTTGCTTTTATTTTAAAACTTTACTGAGTATCGAATTCGACTATTGGGAACTTATCACTGAAATGAAATCAGACGTGATAAAATGGAATCGTACTTGGTAACAAAATAGATATTTACTGTTCACGGTTATCGCTAAAAGGAATCAGCTGTTGCTAAGGGAAACAATATCGTTAATGTAAAACATCTGCAAGGACACTCGCTAACATTGAAACAGATGTGATATATGAAACGATGTCTTTAGCTTGTAACAGAAGTGGCTTGGGATACTGTTTGAATAGTGAACAGCTGTAACTATGAAATAGGATTGGTCATCTCAGACGTCAACACAACTTAAACAAAGGCTTTAGGTGTTGAACAAACCAACAGCTGAATACAAACTAAAGCAACAGCTGGACACAACTAACACAACCGCTGAAACACTAATCAATCGCAACTGCTGAATACTGTTGGTGCAACATCTGCCAACAACTGAATACGAACAATATAACTACTGAAACACGAATCCATGCAACTGCTAAATACTAAACAATTGAAACTGCTGAATACAAACTTGTTGTTGCAACATCAAAGCGACAGCCATGCTACCAGCCGTTACCTATCAAACCACATTTAACTTCTGATTCGACCAGTAACTCCAATCACACAGTGTCAAGATCATTAGTTACGATTCACCAGAAAGAAGAAGAACTTTCTTAACAAACATGACTCAAATCCAACATCTCAGTGCTTTGAAACATCCATAACTTTCTTAAAACATTTTCTGGAAACCTTGGAAGCAAAACATCATTTTGAACCCAACTTTATTTCCTTGAACATGCGTAAATCATTTTAAACATGAACTTCAACATCTCTTAAACATACAGGCAAGCAGATTCATACAAACTTCAATATACGCTTTAAATGGTGTAGCAAAGGATCAGCTTTTACTTGTCTTAAAACGAAGCCTTACAACCACAGTCGATTCCTTCTCCTTGAACAACACAACAAGATTCTCTGTAAATTATGCTTAGAAGAACACGAAAGAGTTTTCTGATACAAGTGAAAATAAACTTTGCTTTCAAAATAGGTATTTATATGGAAGGGATTAGTGGCAAGGTGCTGCGTTCTTTAAGCATGACACACCTCGATTAAATTATAAAATTTGGTAAAATTCCCTTCACATCATTTTAGTTTGTAACACACCAAACCCTTTTCTAAAGAAATCATTTGTCCTCCTTAAAATCATTTTCCAACCAAGTTAAAAAAAAACCCCGCTCATGTGTCGCCCTGGAGTCATCTGCTGAAACCAGCTGCACGCTTCTCATTTCTGAAATCAATGAAGTCAGCTTTTACCAACAATTAAATTGTCATTTTGACCCAATGAAAATAAACAAGATTCATATATGTAATCCTATGGATTTTGGGGCGTTACACTTAACAAGGTTCTGTATTCCTTGGTGTTGGCGAGTTCACGTACCAGTTATGCGGACGTGGAGGACAAGGCAATGGACATCAAGGAAGGGTTGAGGAGCCGTAGGTCTAGTGTTTAGCCTCCAGCGGTGCAAGGTTCACGTCCCAGTGTTCCAGGGGCGCAACCTCCCAAATTTCCCCAGTCATCTTAGCAGCAGCCTCAGCAGTGCAACAGTCTGGGCGCCACAAGTTTAGGCCTCGTGGTCATCAGTTCAAGAAGAAGTAGGGTTCTAGTTCTTCTGGCTCGGGCAGTTTGATCAGCAGTAGTAGTCCTAGGGCTACCTTTTGTGGCCAGTGTGGAGGTAGGCACCCCTCGACGCAGTGTACAGGGTTTCAGGGTGTTTGCAACATTTGTGGGCAGTATGAACATTTCGCTAAAGTGTGTCCATTGGCTGGATCTCAGCAGGCCGCAGCCCCACCGCAGGGTCGTGCTGGTGGATTGTCTAGAGGTCGTTCTTTCCTGCTCTGCAGCAGAGGGTGGGAGAGACTCAGTATAGGCCGTTTCAGCAGCCTGGTCCTTCGTGGTTTGGACAGTCTTCCCGCCCCAGTTCTCAGACCTCAGCATGCCCAGGTGAATGCCATGACGAGGGAGCAAGCGGAAGGCACGCCAAGAGGAGTGATTGCAGGTACTTGTACTGTCTTTGATTTTCCTGCACGTGTATTGTTTGATATAGGAGCACCACAGTCGTTTTTAGCTGATGCATTTGTGTTTGAGCATGGTTTGCATACCACTTCTTTATGTGATGTTGTTTCTGTTGCGACTCCTACCGGCGCGAGCCTATACTCCCAAGAGATTTTGTTGAATGACATTCTTAGGTTTGGTGAGAACGTTTTGGTAGTGAACCTAATTTGGTTGGTGATGTGGTATTTCGATTGCATTGTGGGAATGGACGTGTTGTCTAGGTATAGGGCCACCGTGGATTGTTTCCATGGCATATGACTCTCGTCAGTTGAAACCGCATGAGACTCGATACCCAGTTCATGATTTGGAGTTGGCAGCAGTGGTCTTTGCCTTGAAGATTTGCCGCCACTATTTGTATGGCGAACAGATTGTGGTGTATACCGACCACAAGAGTCTTCAGTATCTGTTTTCTCAGCCAGATTTGAATATGAGACAGCGTAGATGGATGGATCTGCTTAAGGATTTTGATTGTGAGATCCAATATCAGCCTGAGAAAGTGAATGTAGTTGCTGATGCATTGAGCAGGAAAGATCAAGTGGTGATGCTTGCTTCATTGCAGATTTCGAAGGTTCATGAGCATCTAAGCACTACTGGTTGGTGTTTCTACCCAGGTGAGGATTATGTTGTGGTGTCTTCATTTCAAGTTGAGCCACAGATTGTTTCGAATATTAGAGCAGCTCAGAGAACAGATCCATCTATCATGAGTTGAAGTTGAAGGTTAGAACTGGACTGTTGGAAGACTATTCTATCTCATCGGATGGTTGTTTAAGTTTTCGTGGCAGGTTGGTAGTGCAAAATCTGATTGATTTGAAGGAGGAGATCTTGAGAGAAGCATACTGTAGTAGACATAGTGTCCATCCTGGTACAAGGAAGATGAACCATGCCTTGAAGCCGCACTTCTGATGGGCAGGTTTGAAGAGTGATGTTGCTGATTTTGTTGCGCGTTGTCTAAATTGTCAGCAAATTAAGGCAGAAAGGATGCTGATGGTTTATTTCAAAGTTTAGAAGTGCCCCAATGGAATTGGGAGCATGTGGCAATGGATTTTGTGACCCATTTGCCTCGTTCTAGCAGAGGTTGTGATGTTATTTGGGTTTATAGATAGACTTTCGAAGTCTGCTCACTTCATTCCCTACAATATGGCGTATTATTTAAAGAATATGGCGAAGCTGTACATAGATTTTGTGGTGCGTTTGCATGGAGTGTCTTTGTCTATTATTTCAGATCGAGATCCGAGGTTTACTTCCAGATTTTGGAAGAGTTTGCAAACAGCTTTGGGTACCAGATTGACTATGAGTACTGCTTATCATCCACAAACCGATGGCCAATCTAAGAGAACTATCCAGACTTTGGAGGATATGTTGAGAGCTGTGGTGATGGATTTCAGTGGTAGCTGGCAAGTTCCCTACAATATGGCGTATTATTTAAAGAATATGGCGAAGCTGTACATAGATTTTGTGGTGCGTTTGCATGGAGTGTCTTTGTCTATTATTTCAGATCGAGATCCGAGGTTTACTTCCAGATTTTGGAAGAGTTTGCAAACAGCTTTGGGTACCAGATTGACTATGAGTACTGCTTATCATCCACAAACCGATGGCCAATCTAAGAGAACTATCCAGACTTTGGAGGATATGTTGAGAGCTGTGGTGATGGATTTCAGTGGTAGCTGGCAAGTTCCTAGTCTTTGGTTGAGTTTTCTTATAATAACAGCTACCAGGTGACAATTGGCATGGCACCATTTGAGGCATTGTATGGTAGGAAGTGCAGATCGCCAATATGTTGGGAAGAAGTGGGGGAGAAGCAGCTGTCTTCTCCAGAGTTTGTGCAGCAGATGAGAGATCAAGTATTTGATTCGACAGCGTATGAAAGCTGCACAAGATCGCCAAGACAGTTATGCGAACCGCAGGCGTAGGCCTTTAGAATTTCAGGTTGGAGATCTGGTTTTCTTGAAAGTTTCTCCTTTTATAAGTGTGATGAGATTGGTCTCAAGGGTAAGTTAGCTCCTCGTTATGTTGGACCTTATGAGGTTGTAGAGAGGATCGGTCCTTTGGCTTATCGTTTGTTATTGCTTCCAGATCTGTCCTCATTGCATGATGTGTTTCATGTGTCTATGTTGAGGAAGTATGAGCCAGATCCTTCTCATGTGTTGCAAACTGACGAGGTGGAGCTTGATCGGACTTTGAGTTATGTCGAGTATCCCTTGTAGATCTTGGATAGAAAGGAGAAGCAGCTCAGGAACAAGACCATTCCATTGGTGATGGTCCAATGGAGCAAACATAGTAGAGAAGAAGCTACGTGGGAGTTAGAGGAGAAAATGCAACGTGAATGGCCTCATCGGTTTGAGTAGATCTTGCATTAACTCAAGTATCTAGTTTGCTTGTTGTTGTCTTCCTAGTTATCTTGAACTCTTGGTCAGAAGCCTCCTGTTGTGTGTTAGAGATTGTTGTGGTTTTGTCGAGTTTTGTTCAGTTCTGGAGTTGTTCTTTGATTTCGAGGATGAAATCTTATTTTCAGTGGGGGAGATATGTGAGACCCGAAAGATTATTGGATTAATTAAGTTAATTAATCGGGTTTAGTATAGACCAAATTTGACGGGAACAGATCTGGGATGGATCAACTTTGAGTTGGTATGCTTGGTGAGCATATCGGGTTTCTATATTGTGTGTGGAGCAGCTCTGGATAGTTGTAGAGTTCTACGGAGTAGTAGTCAGATTTGGAGAGCTAAGAAGTGCTGGTTGGTGGTTTCAGTTTCAGCGCTGGATGCTTGTATTTGAGGCTAGAGGTGAAATATTGTTGTCGCAAGTAGTTTGGAGTTCGCTAATGGAATATCCTGCGCGGGTAGCCAAACGCCGTCGTTTGGAAAGAAACCATATTTGGAGATGCATTAGTTGTTAGCTGTGAGGCTCTCTGCTCACAATTATTCTTCTAATCTCATCTTATGGGCGTTTAGATTAGCGTTTAATTAAACCAACGAGTTTAAGTAGTGAAATCTGGTAAAATTTTTTTTTTGTTAAATTTGGTCCCCAAAAGCTGGTCATTGGTAACAGAACAGAACTATTTTTGTGTTCCAAAAACTGTTTATTTATAAACAGAACAAAACAGTACAACGGAATTTGCATGTTATATTTATCAATACAAGATCTGACCAGTAGTCACAAAACCAGATTTCATCAAACACTAGCGCTAACTATTTCAAGACTATGCTAGCAGCAGATCTCTACAAGTTCTTCTTATTTATTGCCCTTCATCTAGGTAGCCAGCTCTCACTACCCTTGCCCCAATCAATTCAGCTCTCTTCTGCCTGTTGTCATGCACACATACAAAATAAGACAACAGCCGGATAAACTCCGGTGAGAAACAATCTCAATATAATCAACATGTATATGCAATAGAATAAATAAATGTATATCAACATGTATCAATTCTAAAATGCAATGCAATGAATCTATCTCAATTCTTCATCTCAGAACTGATTCCATTTCACATCAACGCCATCAAGATTCGTATCCGATCTTGACATGGATATCCATCTATCGAAGTTAACTCCAACTTCAAAAATCAGGTCATCTCAGTCTTGGGCATTAGAATCAATTCATATTCTCTTTGTGTTATGCAATATCATGCAAATATAAAAGATCCACTACCTGTGATGGATCGACACAAATACCACAAGTTCTAAATCAAGAACAGTAATCAACAAGTATGTGATTTCATCGGGATAACTCAAGAAATCTCATTCTTGAGTAATCTAATCCTTGACTCTCACTGTTAAATTATACCTTCGTTACTTTCTGTTCGAATTCTTCAGATATCTCTTCCACTTTATCGTTCCTAGTAACTTCACAGAATCAAACCCTGAAGTCTAGCAAAAGTTACAAGGATTTCGAATTCAATCTTATTTATAACAACGATCTCTGTTTTCTGTGGAATTTCCAACGTAATCTGTATGAATTCCACGTGTCATGCTGAGTATGTAAATACCAAAATAGGATATACTCACACCGCTTCAAAACAGATCGTTGCAACAATATATATCGTTAACCAGATTTCCCAACTGTTATTCAGACTTCATCAGTTGTTGTTCTGGATAACCAGCTGCTGAAATACTCAGTCGCAATAATACCCAGACGTGTGTTTCTTTAACATCAAAACGACGCCGTAATAATTAATCTAAACGACGTCGCAACACACCAACGGCTGGTTCCAGATCTATACTGAAAGAACTCAACAGCTGGTCACACTAAATACTTCATCGACTGGTCCCTCTAACTAATTCAAACGGTGTCGTATTATGGTTCCTATTTCATAAATCAAAATGACGTCGCGTTGCTCCCACGACTGGTTAAACCAGCAGATACAACAAACCATCGACTGGTTTCAAATCCCTCGACTGGTCGCTGCTTCACAAGCCAACGACTGGTTCTCAAATCCCAAAAGCTGGACAACCAGACGTTGCATCAAAACGCTGCGTTCCAACTAATTCAAACGACGTCGCATAGCTGACGTCATCAAATCCAGTCGCTAACTCTCTTTCAAAACCAACTACAAGCTACAGTAGAGTTGACTGGCGTTGACGTCTGGATTCCGCTATACCAGATTTCTCACAATAGCGCTACTACTGGTCTTTGTAAAACGACAACGTACTATACCTGTGTTAGCAACGACTGGTAAGATTCTACTAGTTTTCTCCTAAACGACCACGTTTCATCATATGGTCGCGATAACTTACGCAACGCACCAAACTTCACCAAAACGGCAGCGTTTCTCTTCTAAACACTTGGAAAAACAGATTCCTCCCGAAATCATTAATTCAACTTAGAATCTCAACCAGATTTCACCTGGAAGAAGTTCAATTAGAAACATAACATTTCCAGAAGACATCCGAGAATCCTCAACCAGACTTCATCCAAATCTAACGTCCGAAAATTTCAAATTTACTTAATCACTACATAATAATCTCGGGCATTACATTTCTCCCCCTCTAAAATCTGAGTTCGTCCTCGAACTCCTCAGAAGTCTCTATATGTGTATAAAAATAATGAGATAATAGAATCTAAATAAAACTAACATTATTGGAAAATATAAGGGAATCGTTGTTTCATATCTTCCTCAACTTCCCATGTAGCTTCTTCAACTCCATGTCGATTCCATTGAATCTTCACCAATGGAATAATCTTAGTTCGGAGTTGTTTTTCTTTTCGATCAAGAATCTGTATCGGCTGTTCAAAATAGCTCAAAATCTCGTCGAGTTCAGCTTCTTCAGTAGGAATAACATGAGATACATCAGGTATATATTTTCTTAGCATAGATACATGAAAGACATCATGTATACCAGCAAGAGATGGAGGTAATGCCAGTCGATAAGCGAGATCACCTATTTTCTCAAGGATTTCATAAGGACCAATGAATCTTGGAGACAATTTCCTTCGTTTACCAAATCTGATTGTACCTCTGAAAGGAGATATTTTCAAGAATACTCTGTCCCCTGTTTTAAAATTCAAAGGCCTACGTCTGGTATTTTCATATCTGGCCTGTCTCTGTTGCGCTGTTCTCATTTTCTGCTGAATCAACTTCACTTTCTCAGTCATTTCTCTAATTAAATCTGGTCCCAATTCAGGTACCTCCGATACATCATCCCAATATAATGGTGAACGATATTTCCTTCCGTACAACGCTTCAAACTGAGCCATTTCGATACTGGTTTTATAGCTGTTGTTGTATGAAAATTCCACCAGTGGTAAGAATTTTGCCATGAAACACCAAAATCCAATACTACTGCTCTAAGCATATCCTCAAGAGTTTGAATTGTTCTTTCAGATTACCCATCGGTTTGAGGATGATACGCAGTGCTCAAATGCAATCTTGTACCTAGATCTTGTTGCAGACTATTCCAAAAGTGTGAAGTAAATCGTGGATCTCTATCAGAGACAATTGATTTTGGCACACCATGAAGTCTGACCACTTCTTTAATGTAGAGATCTGCCATTTGATCATGTCGATAGGTCATTCGATACGGAATAAAACAAGAATATTTCGTCAACCTATCGATAATTACCCAAATAGCATCACAACCTCGGGATGATTTTGGTAACTTCGTTACAAAGTCCATAGAAATGTGATCCCATTTCCATTCAGGAACTGACAGACTTTGTAATAACCCAGCAGGTTTCTTCCTTTCAGCTTTCACCTGTTGGCAATTCAAGTACTTCGAAACAAAATTATTCACATTAGACTTCATTTGTTTCCACCAGTACTGTTTCTTTAGATTATTGTACATCTTTCTACCTGCAGGATGCACACTGAATCTACTTCTATGGGCTTCATTCAAAATCTGGTGTCTCAATTCTAAAACATCTGGAACAACAAGTCTGTTATTCACATATAAAATATTATCAGCGCTCACTCTATATTCCGACTGATGTCCAGATTTGACCATCTCAACAGATTTCTGGATATCCAAATCCTTCTTCTGTGCTTCTTTAATTTGAATTAATAATTCAGGTTCAGCACTTATAGCACAAATTCTCATTGGCTTCACATCCGTTTCAAACAAATATCCAGAAGTACAACAATCCTCTATCAAGTTAGTTATACCCATCGTAGTCAAGGACAATGCACATACTTTTCTACTCAGGGCATCGGCTGCTGCATTGGATTTCCGGGGATAGTATTTGATTTCTCAATCAAAATCTTTCAATCAATCCAGCCACCTTCGTTGCCTCATATTCGATTCAGACTGCGAAAATAGATATTTCAGACTCTTGTGATCAGAGAAGATCTCGAATTTCTCACCATAAAGATAATGTCGCCATATCTTTAGTGCAAACACGATGGCTGCCAATTCAAGATCATGAATTGGATATCGGATTTCATGTGGTTTCAGCTGTCTCGAGGCGTATGCAATCACATGTCCTCGCTGCATCAAAACACACCCCAATCCTTGGTGAGAAGCATCACAATACACCACAAAGTCACCAGTCCCCGAAGGAATTGTCAAAACTGGTGCTGTGGTTAACCTCTTTTTCAATTCGAGAAACTGTTCTCACAAGCCTCGGACCAAACAAACGATGCATTCTTCTGTGTAAGTTGAGTTATAGGCTTTGCAATACTCGAAAAATCCTGGATAAACAGTCGATAATACCCTGCAAGACCCATAAAGCTTCGAATTTCTAGCACAGATGTTGGTCTAGGCCAATTAATCACATCTTCTATCTTACTTGGATCAACAGAAATACCATCTCCAGAAATAATATGGCCAAGAAAAACCACTTTTCGCAACCAGAATTCACATTTCGACAGTTTAGCATACAATTTCTCATCTCTTAGAGTTTGCAAAACGATTCTGAGATGGTTCGCATGATCGTACATGTTCTTCGAATAAATCAGAATATCATCAATAAATATGATCACAAAATCATCAAGATATTTCTGAAATAGCCTGTTCATCAAACTCATAAATACTGCCGGAGCATTTGTCAATCCAAACGGCATAACGATGAACTCATAGTGACCATACTGTTGGGGATCCGGATCCGCCCCCCGGCCAGGCAGCGGAAGAACAATAAACATAGAACCGGGAGGTGATCAATACGAAGAAAAATTAACATTCTATGACATTCATAGGATGTTTAGCATGTTACCTCGCTGGCAGTTGTGCCTGGCTCCAACCGTGATTACAATAATCCGGCTCTTCTCGGTAGATTGCGGTAGATTATCGCCAATCCGGTCCACGACCAGATCCGAGACTCCTTCGTCAGGCTGCACTAGAAGCCCTGACGAGATTAGCACAAACGGATTCTCCACGTCGAGTTGGCCGGAAACCAATTTTCCGGCGAAGACGGCGGCGGCGTGAGAGAGGGAGGGGAGGGGCGGCTAGTTTAGTGCTTAGGGTTTTAGGAGTAGAGTTAATTATTTTGTTATGAAGCCTAATCATCAATTAAATAGAGTGTTGGACTTGGACCGGCCCAACGGGCCCGGGTCCAACAATGAACATTCAGTTCATTTCCAACACCGAGACTTCATCATAACTCCGATCGCCGATCAGATCAGACCGATCGACTCAGTTTCCAAAACTGAACAATATGATCTGAAAAACCATTTTTCAGAACCCAAGTGCAAAAAGACCGTTTTGCCCCTCAACGGCGGGAAACCCCGGTTTGACCCCTGTTGACTTTTAGGAAGTCGCACTTCCAGAAATCCTCTTCTTGTGCTCAACACATTGAGCTGAGTATCCGTGTGGGAATCTCGAATCTAGTACTTGTGTGACCCTCAATGGTTCAGGGATACAGCTAGCCGTGGGCCCACAACCATTGTGGCTCCGGAATCACAATTCCGGACCTGCCCAACGGATCATGGTAAAGCGTCTAGAAACACCTCTTCTTGTGCTCAACACATTGAGCTGAGTATCCGTGTGGGAATCTCGAATCTAGTACTTGTGTGACCCTCAATGGTTCAGGGATACAGCTAGCCGTGGGCCCACAACCATTGTGGCTCCGGAATCACAATTCCGGACCCGCCCAATGGATCATGGTAAAGCGTCTAGCAACACCGCCCATGATCCCCTAGGTATCACTGATAGTGCCTGCAAGAACCAGT
>KQ993823.1:126086-148316 GCA_001598015.1 Dorcoceras hygrometricum | reverse complement strand
CAATTGTAAATCATTACACACATAATGAAAGTAAAGAATGCCATATAAGAAAATACGAATATCATATATAAAGATCGTTTGTACAAGAGTCTATAAAACCCACACGCCACAAGTTGGCTAGTTGGGCATCTACTCTAACACATACCTCGTTCGAAATTCATTTTTCGATATATCCTCATCTCTTACTCTCAATTGATGATATCCGGATCTCAAATCAATCTTTGAATATACTGACGAACCTTGAAACTGATCAAATAAATCATCTATTCACGGTAAAGGATATTTATTCTTTACCGTTGCTTTATTCAATTGCCGGTAGTCAATACATAATCTCATTGATCCATCTTTCTTTCGTACAAATAATATCGGAGCGCCCCAAGGGGAAACACTCGGTCTAATGTACCCTTTGTTAAGAAGATCTTCCAGCTGCTCTTTCAATTCCTTTAACTCAATTGGTGCCATTCGGTATGGTGCTTTTGATATCGGTTGTGTACCTGGCATCAATTTAATACTGAAGTCCATCTCTCGATATGGAGGCAATCCTGGAATTTCATCATGAAAGACATCAGCAAACTCACACACTACTGGTATATCAACCAGATTCGGGCTATTCTTCACCGAATCTACTGCGTAAATCAGGAATCCCTCTGCTCCTTTCTCTAATAGCTTAGTCATAGAAATCAAAGGAATTCTGGCTCGTGATCCCTTACCATAAAATTTCCTTCATCAATTTTCTCGGGTCTAAATCGAACCGCTTTTTGGAAACAATCCACTGTTTCCCTGTATTACGTTAACATATCTATGCCGATGATACAATCGAAATCAGACAACCCAAGCACAACACAATTAATCTCAATCTCATGACCCTCAAACTGTAGTATACCATGCTTAACAGCTTTTACTGATAGCATACCCCTTACCAGAGGTGAAGATATTAATACTACCTCAGTCAATGATTCAATAGGCAACGAATGTGTCACAACAAAATGCTCAGAAATAAATGTGTGTGAAGCACCAGTATCAATTAGTACATAGGCAGGATAACCACAAAGATAGCAATTACCTGCAATAACATCATCAGGGGCTGCCTGTTCTTGCTCTTCAGTCAATGCAAACACTCGTGCTTGCTGTTTAGGAGGTTGACTCACTGTTTGACTTCCTCCTTGTCTACCTTGTTGTTGATTCTGCGGTTGGAAATAATGTACAGACGAAGCTTGTCTTTCTGGTGGTGGCAGTGATCTCGATGCCCCAGTATTCTGTGAACTTCCAGCACCACGTTGAGGACCGATTCTTGCAAAATGTCCAGGTTGATTACAAATGCGGCAAAGGCCAAACACTCCTCTACACTGTTCAGTGTTGTGTTTGCCTCCACACTTGGTACAGTAATCACCAGATTTCTGTCCAGCTCCCAGTTGTTTGAATTCGCTTGAACTGGAGGAGCTATTGGTACCTGAACGCTTAAATTGTTTTCCTTTTCCTTTAAAGAAATTTTTCTTTCCACTACCGCTGCTTCCAGCATCAAAACGAGGGGGTGGTGGAATCTGTGGGTTCTCTTGTGGTAATTTGGCTGCTGATGGCACAAATTGTGCTATTCGTTGCCTTAACAATCCTGCTTCTGCTCCTTTTGCGCGATTCAATGCATCGGCAAAAGTATTTGGTCGCCTTGTATTCACCAAAGTGAACACGTCAGGATTCAAGCCATTGATAAACTGGTCGGCTTGCGCTTCATCACTGATAGCAACATGTGGAGCGAATTTTAGTAAGCTGGTGAATTTGGCAACGTATTCTTCGATATTCAATTTACCCTGTCTCAAGTTTGCAAATTCTGCTCCTTTATCCTTTCGATACGAAACGGGAAGAATCTTTGATAGAAAGCTGTTCTAAATACTGCCCAAGTAATCACAGTACCTTGGTTTTCAAGCGCTTTCTTCGTCGCTATCCACCAGATTTTACCAAGACCATGCAACTGATGTACTATCAATTTTACCCGATGATCATCGGTATAATCCAGCGCTTCAAATAACTGTTCTATATCCTCTAACCAATTCTCACAATCTATTGCATTTTCTGTTCCTGTCAAGGTGGGTGGTTTAAAAGACTGAAATCGTTTCAACAATGTTTCCATCGGGGTTGCAGCTGCGTTCAATACATCAGTCGATGTACTACCCTGCTCTGTTCGCGGAACTATTCCAGTCTACCGGGTAGTTGTTCTTCGAGGACGCATATCTAAAAATCATAGAGATTTGTTCACAATTCTTCATCATATCAATAACAAATCTCAGTCCCTCCTCTGATTAGCACACATCAATGTGCTGCTTCTCAAGAGATCGAGTTCATACTTCATTCAATACATGCTACTAATCACTTCAAAGAGCACGTAATTCTCATAACTCTTCGGCATACTCTTACCATTTATTCACAGTCCTCAAGTGATATAAATTCAAAACAGTAAGACATATACCATGCAAGCATGCAATAAATCAATCGGGAAGACTCAATCTACCCCACTCATCTATTTCAATAACTTAATGGTTTAGTGGGCTCTGATACCACCTGTTGTGAGGCTCTCTGCTCACAATTATTCTTCTAATCTCATCTTATGGGCGTTTAGATTAGCGTTTAATTAAACAAACGAGTTTAAGTAGTGAAATATGGTAAAAAAAATTTTTTGTTAAATTTGGTCCCCAAAAGATGGTCATTGGTAACAGAACAGAACTATGTTTGTGTTCCAAAAACTGTTTATTTATAAACAGAACAAAACAGTACAACGGAATTTGCATGTTATATTTATCAATACAAGATCTGACCAGTAGTCACAAAACCAGATTTCATCAAACACTAACGCTAACTATTTCAAGACTATGCTAGCAGCAGATCTCTACAAGTTCTTCTTATTTATTGCCCTTCATCTAGGTAGCCAGCTCTCACTACCCTTGCCCCAATCAATTCAGCTCTCTTCTACCTGTTGTCATGCACACATACAAAACAAGACAACAGCCGGATAAACTCCGGTGAGAAACAATCTCAATATAATCAACAGGTATATGCAATAGAATAAATAAATATATATCAACATGTATCAATTCTAAAATGCAATGCAATGAATCTATCTCAATTCTTCATCTCAGAACTGATTCCATTTCACATCAACGCCATCAAGATTTGTATCCGATCTTGACATGGATATCAATCTATCGAAGTTAACTCCAACTTAGAAAATCAGGTCATCTCAGTCCTGGGCATTAGAATCAATTCATATTCTCTTTGTGTTATGAAATATCATGCAAATATAAAAGATCCACTACCTGTGATGGATTGACACAAATACCTCACGTTCTAAATCAAGAACAGTAATAAAAAAGTATGTGATTTCATCGGGATAACTCAAGAAATCTCATTCTTGAGTAATCTAATCTCTGACTCTCACTGTTAAATTATACCTTCGTTACTCTCTGTTCGAATTCTTCAGATAACTCTTCCACTTTATCGTTCCTAGTAACTTCACAGAATCAAATCCTGAAGTCTAGAAAAAGTTACAAGGATTTCGAATTCAATCTTATTTATAACAACGATCTCTGTTTTCTGTGGAATTTCCAACGTAATCTGTATGAATTCCACGTGTCATGCTGAGTATGTAAATACCAAAATAGGATATACTCACACCGCTTCAAAACAGATCGTTGCAACAATATATATCGTTAACCAGATTTCCCAACTGTTATTCAGACTTCATCAGTTGTTGTTCTGGATAACCAGCTGCTGAAATACTCAGTCACAATAATACCCAGACGTGCGTTTCTTTAACATCAAAACGACGCCGTAATAATAAATCTAAACGACGTCGCAACACACCAACGGCTGGTTCCAGATCTCTACTAAAAGAACTCAACAGCTGGTCACACTAAAATACTTCATCGACTGGTCCCGCTAACTAATTCAAACGGTGTCGTATTACAGTTCCTGTTTCATAAATCAAAACGACGTCGCGTTGCTCCCATGACTGGTTAAACCAGCAGATACAACAAACCATCGACTGGTTTCAAATCCCTCGACTGGTCGCTGCTTCACAAGCCAACGACTGGTTCTCAAATCCCAAAAGCTGGACAACCCGACATTGCATCAAAACGCTGCGTTCCAACTAATTCAAACGACGTCGCATAGCTGACGTAATCAAATCCAGTCGCTAACTCTCTCGCAAAACCAGCTGCAAGCTACAGTAGAGTTAACTGGCGTTGACGTCTGGATTCCGCTATACCATATTTCTCACAATAGTGCTACTACTGGTCTTCGTAAAACGACAACGTACTATACCTGTGTTAGCAACGACTGGTAAGATTCTACCAGCTTTCTCCTAAACGACCACGTTTCCAGAAGACATCCGAGAATCCTCAACCAGACTTCATCCAAATCTAACGTTCGGAAATTTCAAATTTACTTAATCACTACATAATAATCTCGGGCATTACATTAGCGCTGTGTGCACCGGCCTGGTTCAAGAGTTTGTTGTGGACCGGTTTCGGGTTGTCTAGACCGGAAGGCAGTGCGATGTCGTTTTGGGTATTAACGAACGCTGGTCAGTATTTGTGTAAGATCTGGTCATCCAGATCTGGATTACGACGCGACATCGTTTAGCGATAGCAGATTTGGTATTAGCGGGGTGACGTCCAGTGGAATAGTGGACTTCGGTACGAAGTCGTTTGGTAGTAGCACGCTAGTTTATCGTATGGTCCAGATCTGGAGTGATACTCAGATCTGAGTGGGAATCTGATAGGATCAATATGGCTCGAAAAACAGCTGTAAGAGTTCAGAAGGGGGGGGGGGTTGAATGAACTCCTAGTATTTTTAAATTTTCGAAACCTTTTTAAAACAAGTTTTACAAGCACCCGCTTAACTTAATACGAGTTACCAGATTTAAGATATCTCAGTCCAAACCCTGATTTCTTGGCTAACAATATATGTACGGAAATAAGGCAATCAACCAGTGTACGATAAATAAATGCAGTAATGTAAAAGTTTAAGGAATAAGAGATTTGTTTATGGAAGTTCGGATATCAATATCCTACGTCTCCCTTCTTCCTTTTCAGGAAGGTTCCACTAGAAGATTTGATGATTATAGCCATTTTTCAAACACCCAGTCATCGAGCCTCGCTCCAGGTGAACTCCTAGCAACACCAAACAAAAAGAAGACGCAGCTGCTGTTTACAAACAATGATATTTTTCGAACTGCTTCACAAAGCCAGTTCGTTACAGACTCAATAGAATATGGCAGTGAAATACAAATGATTTTTGAGTGAAATCTTCTGGTTTCTAAACTAAGAAACTCGATTCAACAAGGTGAACCAGAAGATGACTCGAAGGTATTTTCTGTGATAGCTTAATTGTATGTTCTTCGAGTTTCAGAGCTTTTGAAAGATAATGTCGATAGATGAAAAGCTCGAGAGTGATGAAGACTTTGGATAAGAGTGTTGGAGAGTGTAACAGCCGAGGGCCTCTTCAATTCAAAATTCCATCTATTTATATCTTTCGTCTTCCAACGGTCATTAAATTCACCCAAGGAAACAAAATCCTTTTGAATAAATGTCCATCGCATATTCTGCTCCAGTACAATGGTAAATTGTGCTTCGTCTGAGCTAAAATGTCGTCTTTCCAAAATTGTGCAAACACCGTATAATGTCCTCTGTATATTGTGTACTATTTACCCAAAATAGTACTGATGTTGTCTCCTTAATTCCAGGCATATGTACGATTCAATCTTTACCATTGATTCTTTCCAATTTGAACATTGATAGCGTTTGAATCAGTTCATCATTTGCGCCTGAATGTTTTCCCTTAATTTCTCTCATCGTTGTTTGTGAAGTTGCAGCTGAATAGATACTTGAATATTTGCAACAGATGAGTGCTTTAACACTTGAGTTATTCCATCAGCTGAATGATTTTTAACATCTGGCTACAACTACTGAGAGATTGTCTTGACATCTGAATTATTCCCTTTTTGTAAATTGACGAATACAATGTATCTGAATACTTCGTAACGGCTGGTTCCAACGACTGAAGGCTTCAACATCTGAATGCTAACCAACAGCTGAATCCACGCATAACTCAACGTCTGAATCCTAGCGCTAAACCAAACGCTATCGTTTCAACTTATCCAAACAACGTAGTTTTGCTAACATTAACACCCGAATAATTGCGTCTGATATCAAATCAACAACAACTGAATCTCAGCAGCTGAATATACTGAACTTCTGAAATAGATACCCAACGTCTGAATATACTTCAAAGTAGATACCCAACGTCTGAATCCAAATCAACTGTAGTCAACGTCTAAATCCATACCAGAATATGATAACCCGTATATATTCAACGTCTGAAAGTATTTAGCTCAACATCTGAAGGTCTACTCATCAACTGAGATATTTCAACCCGATAACTGCCTGGTCGATTCAACATCTGAAAGGGTATTACATCTGAAATAATAACTCAATCTGATATCTGAATTATTCCACTCGATAACCAACAGCTGAAGATCAACCCGACGTCTGAAATATACTTAGCTCCAAATACATAGTTGATAATCTTCAACGTCTACTGTCCAGATGCTATCTTGAATTTAGCACTGTCTTATTTTGTTATCACCAAAACTAATAAATTTTATCTTAACAGAATCAGCTTTGAGCCAGTCTTGTCGATGGTTACTGTTCATCAGATTTGGGGAACTTAAGTTGTTATATAGAGGACTTTGACCCTTCGAACGCGATATTTTCCTCAACACTTAGAAATATTTCCCCGTAAGCTTACTCTGTCGCGATTGTCAGGCCTCGTGCTCAAATCAGAGTAAAACCACGCAATACACAGTAGCGGAAGCATTAAAATAGTGGTTAAATTTTCGCTTTTGGCCTGACTGAAAGATAGCATAATTTAAAATACAACGATACTCAAAATATCCCAGTTTAAAATCACACAGTACAACAGTACAACATGTATCTCATACAAGAACGACAGAATACAACTAGATACAACAAAGCACAGGGCATCCCCTAGCTACCAGTATAGATACATATATGCTATACGCTAACTGGGACACTCTAATCACCTCCTGGGGCACCTCCAGCTGAGTCAACACCACGACCAGCTGAGTAACCTGGGAAACCTGGACAACACATACAGGCAAACAAACACCATTCCCAGAGAGACATGGGGTCAACCCAGTACAGAGAGCAACTAAAAAACAACAGTTAATAGCAATAGATAAAATGTGAATGCTATGCATGAGAAAAAGACTAAACCCGAAGATAGGGAGCCAAAGGATCTCAAGGAACTGCTCAACAACCGATAAAAGATCACTGCAAGAATAGTGGCCACGAGGTGTGTGAGCATATGGGAGCTACCCACTCGTCTCCACACATGGTACCAGATGCAAAACACGGCTCAACCTGCTGTTGCCCAACTCATGACATGTGGGAGCTACCCACTCAGCTCATAGTGGCTAACAGATCCCAGCATGGAGTTGAGGCATACGGGAGTTACCCGTTCTCCTCCAACAGCCATCCTAGTACACACAGATCAAGATAAAGCACAGCTAACCAAGATCTGGGTTCAACATGGATAATGCATGTATGCAATGAAACAACTTGCAATAGCAACACAACGAAAGCAAGAAAATGCACACAGAATCCAGCTTAGCAGCTCACACAAAATCAATGCCAATTCATCACTGTAAAACAAGCTCACATCCGTACCTTAGTTCTGAGCTACAAATACGACAAAGAAGTCCCGAGCAACACAGATCTGAGAACCTGCTAAGCAAAACACAACGCTAACTCAGGGACGCAAAGCACAGAACTTACAACCGGGAGCTACAAGCTCAACCAGATCCATCCTACCCTACGGGTTCAACAGATAGCTCTAAACAAAGCACAAGGGTAGAACTAACACTTACCCAAACAGCTACCTGAACGGCAGGAGAAATCCGACGCTTATGCTAACAGACTACAGAAGGGAGATGTCTTCACGAACCTCTCGAACATTGATGCAAGCTTCCAAGAAAGGTACCAAATGAAGCGTCTTAGCAAGAGGAGTCCAGCGCTATCACTCTCGCTTCAGTCGAAGCTGTCTACCGTTGGCAATTGGAGAAGATAAGGTTCGGTGAATAGTAGATGGGGTATCGCGACAGAGTTTGCTCACGGGAAATATTCTAAGTGTTGGGTAAAGAATACTGGACGAAGGGTCAAAGTACAGACTACAGAAGGGAGATGTCTTCACGAACCTCTCGAACATTGATGCAAGCTTCCAAGAAAGGTACCAAATGAAGCGTCTTAGCAAGAGGAGTCCAGCGCTATCACTCTCGCTTCAGTCGAAGCTGTCTACCGTTGGCAATTGGAGAAGATAAGGTTCGGTGAATAGTAGATGGGGTATCGCGACAGAGTTTGCTCACGGGAAATATTCTAAGTGTTGGGAAAGAATACTGGACGAAGGGTCAAAGTCCACTTAAATACAACTCAAATCTGGTCACATCTGGTGAACAGCAGTCACCGAAAACCTCGGGGTTCACATATGAAACCAGCTCAGATCTGAGTACCACTCCAGATCTGGTCACTACGTCAAAACAGACGTGTGACTTAACCAAACGACGTCGCACAGAAAACACGCTCCCAACTAATACACATCATCCTGCTAACTCAAGTCTGAAACACTAAACCGCGTCGCACCCATAGCACTAAGATCTGACGCACACTAGCTAATCAAATCTGAAATCCCTGAACCGTACCGGTCTACTCCGCAACACGAACCGGGACTATGAACCGGAACTGCCACTCAGTGTTAACAACTAACGCAACTCAAATCTGGCTATTCTCAGAACAACGTCGCAACGCTGACCGCGTAGAAACTCTAACACGCTTAACCATATAGCACGCGACTACAAGATCTGAATACGGTTGACCCGTATTGACCAACGCTCAAGTCTGATTCTTACTTCGTAGAATCTCTAAATTTCCCGATCTGTTCTAAGCCTCATTACGGACCCGATAGCTTCACCAAGCATACCAGTCCAAAGCTGACTCATCCCAGATTTGTTCGAGCCAAATCTGGTCTATGCTAATCCGATTAATTAACTCAATTAATCCAATCAACTTTCGGGCATCACATCTCTCCCCCACTAAGACAGAATTTTGTCCTCGAAATCGAATGACGACTCTAAATCAAGAGTTCAAGATAACTGAAACAAACAACACAAACAAACTAGCTACTGGAAACAAACGAAACATCTACCAAAACAGGTGCGGCCACTCTCGTTGCATTTTCTCTTCCAGCTCCCACGTAGCTTCTTCTCTACCATGTTTGCTCCACTGGACCATCACCAAAGGAATGGTCTTGTTCCTCAGATGCTTCTCCTTTATATCCAAGATCTGCAAGGGATACTCCACATAACTCAAAGTACGATCTAGCTCTACCTCGTCAGTTCTCAACACATGCAACGGATCTGGCTCATACTTCCTCAACATAGACACATGAAAAACATCATGTAAGGAAGACAGATCTGACGGCAACAACAACCAATAAGCCAAAGGACCAATATTCTCAACAATATCATATGGTACAACATAACGAGGAGCCAATTTTCTCTTGAGACTAAATCTCATAACACTGTGAAAAGGAGAAACTTTCAGGAAAACTAGATCACAAACCTGAAACTCTAAAGGTCTACGCCTCTTGTTTGCATAACTGGCTTGGCGATCTTTTGCAGCTTTCATTCGCTGGCAAATCAGATCTACTTGATCTCTCATCTGCTGCACAAATTCTGGAGAAGACAGCTGCTTCTCACCCAATTCTTCCCAACATACAGGCGATCTACACTTCCTGCCATACAAAGCTTCAAATGGTGCCATACCAATCGTGACCTGATAGCTGTTATTATAAGAAAACTCAACTAAAGACAACGAATCTTGCCAGCTACGGCTAGAATCCATCACAACAGCTCTCAACATATCCTCTAAAATCTGGATAGTCCTCTCAGATTGGCCATCTGTCTGGGGATGATACGCTGTGCTCATCGCCAATCTAGTACCCAAAGCTGTTTGTAAACTCTTTCAAAATCTAGAAATAAACCTCGGATCACGATCCGAAACAATAGAAACCGGCACACCATGCAAACACAACACGAAATCTATGTACAGCTTCACCATATTCTTCAAAGAATATGTCATATTGTATGGAATGAAGTGCACAGACTTCGACAATCTGTCTATAACAACCCAAACAACATCACAACCTCTGCTGGAACGAGGCAAATGTGTCACAAAATCCATTGCTATATGCTACCAATTTCATTGGGGCACCTCTAAGCTCTGCAACAAACCACCAGGTCTCATCCTTTCAGCCTTGACTTGCTGACAATTCAGACAACGGGCTACAAAATCAGCAACATCACTCTTCAAACCTGCCCACCAGTAATGCTGCTTCAAGGCATGATACATCTTCCTTGCACCAGAATGGACACTGTGTCTACTACAGTGAGCTTCTCTCAAGATCTCCTCCTTCAAATCAATAAGATTTGGCACAATCAACCTGCCATGAAATCTCAAACAACCATCAGACGAGATAGTGTAATCCTCTAACTGTCCAGCTCTAACCTTCTACTTCAACTCATGAATAGATGGATCAGTCCTCTGAGCTGCTCTAATGCTCACAACAATCTGTGGCTCAACTTGAAAAGAAGACACCACAACATAATCCTCACCTGGGTAAAACCGCCAACCAGTAGTGCTTAGATGCTCATGGACCTTCGAAATCTGCAATGAAGCCAGCATCGCCACTTGAGCCTTTCTGCTCAATGCATCAACAACTACATTTACCTTCCCAGGCTGATATTGGATCTCAAAATCAAAATCCTTTAGCAGCTCCATCCATCTACGCTGTATCATGTTCAGATCTGACTGAGAAAACAGGTACTGAAGGCTCTTGTGGTCGGAATACACTACAAACTGCTCGCCATACAGATAGTGGCGGCAAATCTTCAAGGCAAAGACCACTGCTGCCAATTCCAAATCATGAACTGGGTAACGAGTCTCATGCGGTTTCAATTGACGGGAGGCATACACAATGACTTGAACATTCTGCATCAACACACAACCCAATCCATTCAAGGAAGCATCAGCGCAAACAACAAACCCACCTGAACCAGACGGCAAAGCTAACACAGACGCAGAAGTTAGCTTCTCTTTGAGCAATAGAAAACTGTTCTCACACTGCTCAGTCCAAACAAACCTCTTGTCTTGTTGAGTCAACTGCGTCATCGGCTTAGCTATACTAGAGAATCCCTATATAAAACGCCTATAATATCCAGCCAAACCCAAGAAACTACGAATCTCAGCAACATTCTTGGGACGCTCCCGGTTAACAACAGCCTATACCTTACTGGGATCCACAGAACTACCTTCCATTGAAATGACATGACCCAGAAATACAACTCTGTCCAATCAAAACTCACACTTGGAAAACTTAGCATACAGCTGCGAGTCTCGTAGCGTCTGAAGAACCAATCTCAAATGCTCTTTGTGCTGCATCGGAGTCTTAGAGTACACCAAAATACATCGATAAGCATAATCACAAACTGATCGATGAACTCTCTAAAGACTCGATTCATCAGGTCCATGAAAACTGCAGGGGCATTCGTCAAACCAAAAGGCATAACTAGAAACTCATAATGCACGTACCTCGTACGAAATGCAGTTTTCGTAACATCTTGCTCTTGAATGCGCAACTGATGGTACCCCGAACGTAGATCGATCTTAGAAAACACAGCCGAACCCTGAAGACGATCAAACAAGTAACCGATCCTCGGCAAAGGATACTTATTCTTCACTGTTGCCTTATTCAACTGCCTAAAGTCGATGCACATCCTCATCGACCTATCCTTCTTCTTTACAAACAAGATAGGTGCTCCCCACGGAGACATACATGGCCTAATGAATCCCTTCTCCACCAAGTCGCTAAACTGTACCTTAAGCTCCCTCAACTCAGCAGTCGCTAAACGATACGGGGCTCTCGAGATAGGAGCTGTACCAGGTACCAAATCAATGCTGAAGTCTATCTCCCTCTTCGGAGGAAAACCAGGAATCTCCTCCGGAAACACATCCGGAAAATTGCATACAACGGGAACATCACTAAGCTCTACGTTCGAAGAAGAAGACGCATCCAAAGCATAGATCATAAATCCAGCATTCTCTAACGACAACTGGCTAAACATATCCATCGCAGAGACTAACGGAATCTTTGACTGGGAATCGGGGCCATAGAAGTTCCACTTCTCACCAGACTGGGGCCTAAAACGCACAACGCCATGGAAACAATCCACAGTGGACCTATAACTAGTAAACACGTCCATTCCCACTATGCAATCGAAATCCTACATCACTAGCCTGATCAGGTTGGCTAACTACACGTTCTCACCAAACGTAAGAATGCCATTCAACGAAATCTTTTGGGAGCACAGGCTCGCGTCGGCAGGATCTGCAACAGTCACAACATCACACAAAATAGTGGTATGCAAACCATGCTCAACCACAAATGCATCAGAAATAAACTAATGTGATGCTCCTGTATCAAACAATACACGCGCAGGAAAATCAAAGACAAAGCAAGTACCTGCGATCACTCCTCCTCTTGGCGTGCCCTCCACTTGCTCCCTCGTCATGGCATTCACCTGGGCATACTAAGGTCCTGAAAACTGGGGCTGGGAAGACTGTCCAAACCGCAAAGGACCATGTTAATGGAATGGACTAAACTGAGGCTCTCCCAGCCTCTGCTGCGGAGCAGGAAAAGAATGACCTCTAGACGACCCACCTCGACCCTGCGGTGGGGCGACGGTATGCTGAGATCCAATCAAAGAACACACTCTCGCAAAGTGTCTATACTGTCCACAGATGTTACACGAAACTTGCACACCTACACACTACGCTGTAGGATGCTTTCCTCCATACTGGCCACAAAACTCGACCTTGGAACCACTACTGCTAGAACTACCCGAGCCAGAAGAACTAGAACCAGACTTCTTCTTGAACTGACGACCACGAGGTCTAAATGTCAGGCCTCATGCTCACTACAGAGTAAAATCACATAAACACAAGCGGAAGCTACTAAAAAGCGGGTAAAATTTTTTTGCTTTTGGCCTGACGGTTTAAAACAATATAATTAAAAATAGTACGATGCTCAAAGTAATCCCATCTTAACAACAACAACAAAACCAAGGCTACAAGCCCACAACAATCAATACAGCATAACATGTATCAGACACATGGTAACAACCACAACCGAATATAACAGACTACTACCAAAGCACAAGGCATCCCCTGGCTAACAATACTGATACATATAAATATGCTATATGCTACTGGGATACTCTAACCACCTCCTGGGGCACCTCTAGCTGGGTTAGCTCCACGACCAGCTGGATAACCTAGGAAACCTGAACGACACAACAGGCAAGGAAAACAACCAAGCCTCGAAGGGACATGGGGTCAAACCCCAGTACGGAGAGCAACTATAGAACAGCATTAAACAGCAAGAATAAAATGCAGATGCTATGCATGAGACCAGGGACAACAGACGAAGGATACAACCAAGGAAGGGAGCCAAAGAACTCAATGCATAGCTCAACAGAATCTGCAATAGATCATATGTGGCCACGGTGAGTGTAGAACGCGTGGGAGCTACCCACTCGGCCCTACTCGCCCACCAATCCCAGATGCATCAATAGCTCAACCTACCATTGCCCAACCTATGAACTGTGGTAGTTAGCCACTCGGCGCATAGGGGCTAACAAATCCCAGCAGGGAGATGAGAGTGCGGAATCACCGCTCGCCCTCGCATCCTGGTAAGAATCAGAACAATAACAACAAGGCAGTGGCTGAAAAAGCTGAATCAGAATGACATGCGTGTATGCAACATGCTGGAACAACAAGCATAAATCATATGCACAACAGCAATCTTAACAACAAGCATACATGGCCATCTCACAAACCAGCAACCACAATTTATCCAAGCCATAACCTCGCTGTAATACAAGCTCCAAATCCGTACCTTAATTCTGTGCACAATTACCACAATTCAAGCCTCGAGAGATCTGAATCCAACCTGCTAAACATACACAAGATCTCAGGCATTACACAACAAAACTCACGGCCAACCAAAGAAAGTCACGGCTGGAATCTAAAAACTTAAAACCAGCGCTCAATTCTAACCCATACAACTTAACAGGAAGCTCAATTCAAGGCTAGGAAAAAGGTTTCAACAACTAAAACTAACGGCTACCTGAATAGCGAAATATACGCACGAAACCAGCAACTTTGTGCTTTTGCTCCAGCCAACGACAGACTCTAAAATCGGTAAGAAATGAAAGAGCTTGATGAGAGGAGTCCAACGCTACCTCAAACGTGACAAACGGTGGCCGGAATCGACGGGAATTTGCCGGAGAAGCTCACGGTGAACAGTAACCCGAGGGTTTGAAGCGAAGAACGAAATTGGGAGAAAGTTTGCTAAGTATAGAATCTGATATCTAGTTGAAGACTAAGTCTCCCAATATATATATAAGCTTCTCACCAGCTGACAGCAGCAAGAACAACTCCACCGACAAAACCAGTCGACAATGTTGAGAACCCAACCAGCAGGCATTGCTGTTAACACAACCAGCAATCGCAAAATAAACCAACAGCTGAATCCTTCGAACAACGCTAAACAAAACAGTGTCGCATCAACTAAACCAAACGACGTCGCATAACTCACGTCATCATTTCTGCCAATAGCTGGTCACCCAAAACCAGCGACTGGATTTCTCAAACAACGCAACATATCCTCGCAACTGGTACCAGCCGCGATATCCAAAACGTTGCGTTCAAATAAATAAAACGACGTAGCTTCGCACACGTCAGCAAATATGCTGAACTAAACACATGAAACGGCTGATCCCCTTAGCGCTAACCAAAACGATGTCGCCACCACTAATCCAAACGACGGCGTTTTGCACCCGCTACAGGAACTTGCTGCTAACAGATATCACCATACCGATACCTCACAAAACGTCACCGTTTCCAAGTTCCTTAGCGCTCTCTGCTGAAATCCACGTAAGTGTTGCTGCTGGTTCCCAACACAACGCAACGCCTAAATTCTAACTGCTGACAGACTTCACCAAAACGCTAAACGACAGCGTTTTGATCTCCTGCGATTCCAAATACGCGTTGCGACTGAATTTCACCACCGAGCAGCTTCTAACTCAAAATACCAAAATTACGAGAACTTCCAGAATTCTTAAAACCGATTAATCCAACTATTAATCTTATACAATTCCAAGTCTCACATTTCTCCCCCGCTAAAAAGGATTTCGTACTCGAAATCAAACAACAAATTCGAAACTCTAGAGGTCGACGCCTCTTATTCGCATAACTGGCTTGGCAATCCTGGGCAGCTTTCATCCGCTATCGAATTAGATCAACATGATCCTTCATTTGCTGCACAAAGTATGGGGCAGATAGCTGCTTCTCCCCCACTTCTTCCCAACACACCGGCGATCTGCACTTCCTGTTATACAAGGCCTCAAACGGCGCCATGCCAATCGTCACCTGATAGCTGTTATTATAGGAAAACTCCACCAAATACAACGCGTCTTTCCAGCTACCTCCGAAATCCAACACAACAGCTCGTAACATATCCTCTAACGTCTGGATAGTTCGCTCAGATTGGCCATCTGTCTGGGGGTGATACGCTGTACTCATAGCCAATCTGGTACCCAAATCTGCTTGCAAATTCTTCCAAAACCTGGAAGTAAACCTTGGATCCCGGTCTGAGACGATCGAAACAGGCACACCGTGCAGTCTAACCACGAAATCAACGTACAGTTTCGCTATTTTCTTCAAAGAAAAGGTCATACCGTGGGGAATAAAATGTGCAGACTTCGACAATCGGTCGATAACCACCCAAATAGCATCTCATCCTCTGTTGGAACGAGGCAGATGCGTCACGAAATCCATAGCTATGTGCTCGCAATTCCATTGGGGCACTTCTAAACTCTGCAACAGGCCACCAGTTCTCATCCTCTCGGCCTTTACCATCTGACAGTTCAAACATCGAGCAACGAACCCAACAACGTCGCTCTTTAGGCCAACCCACCAAAAGTGCAGCTTCAACGCATGATACATCTTTCGTGCACCAGGATGAACACTATTTCTGCTGCAGTGCGCTTCCCGAAGGATCTCCTCCTTCAATCAATGAGGTTAGGCACAACTAGCCTGCCACGAAACCTCAAGCAACCATAAGAAGAAACGGAAAAATCTTCAAGTTCTCCAACTGTTGGTCCGTATTAAAATTAGGATCACTAAGAGATCAGCAGCAAGAGCGCGTTTAAAAGGCTTTCGAAATTTTTGCTCGCTGCTGATAATACTCTGGAGCTGCAATAGCTCGTTGTTCTTGAACAAATACAATAAACAGAGCACCGGAGACAGATCTGGTATGATTTAAAAATCATGCGGAAAATACCAGAACTGAATCCTATATTTTAAAACAACTCAAACAGATTTATGTACAACATAAATCTGTTCGAGACTTGTGCTTGTGTGCTGCTGAAATGTTATGCGATGCTAAGTAAAGAGCAAATGCTGATTTGTTATGCGTGCGTGCTGGTTTTTTGCTTATGCGTGAGATGATAAGTGCTAAAGTAAATATGCAATACTGAATGAATAACAGAACACGATACACAGCATATTTGTTTCTGGAAGTTCGGATATCAACATCCTACATCTCCCCTTCTTCCACCTCGGAAGGCTCCACTAGAAGATTTGATCTTACAACTGTGTGTACAGACCCAATCCCACAACCAGCAGCTGTGAGAACTCCTAGACTCCACAAATGCACAAACAGCCGCAGCTGTGTGACTGACTACATACACAAGAGTGTTACGTCTTCGTGCTTGGATGGGAACTGTAAACGATTTCGAGATTCATTCACCAATAGATGTGAATGAATCTCGGTGTGTGAGATTGATACAATGAAGCTCTCAAACTCTCTGTTTTTCTCACACACGAGGGACATGCTCTAACAAGCTAATCTAGATTCAGCAGTCGACACAATAAGCTCCTCTCAAGAATGATTGTCGACTGCTTCATCTTCTTTTTCATTTTCCCTCTTGTTGGTGCACTGTATAATCAATGTAATTCTACCACAGTGTTGTAGTTGCACCAACGTCTCTCTCTGCCGAACTTCAACTCGTCAACCTTCTTCAATGGCGCTCCTCGAAAATAAATAGCCTCTGTTGAATTTCTTCCCGTTGGATAGATTCCAAATCTGTTCAGTGCTTCAACTGGCTAATTTGTTTTCTTTCCAATTTAGTGCAACGCTTATCTGTAAAGTACCAACAGGAGAACAGTACTTGTGTCCTTTTCTTTTGCAGGCTTCTTGTCGTTTTCGCCATTTGAATTACGCTCAGCAGTTGACGTCCAGCTTTGATAACTTCTTCGAACTCTTCGTCAACTGCTTCGCTACTGGTTCATTCTTCGACTGAATGCAAAGCTTCGCTACTTCTTCTGGATGCGTAGCAACAGCTGATTCATATAAGCTCTCGACTGGATGCTGCTGTTGCTTACGTCTGGTTCATCAATTGCTTCGCCTGAATCTTCTTCAACAATAATAGATTTATCTTCTTGCGTCTGGGTCACAAACACTGCGACTGGAAATCTTTGCGTTGCGACTGAATCCACTGTAGCTTGCGACTGCTGAAATCAACGCAAAGTCTTCCTGCTGAATTTTTAGCGCAAGAGCAAAACGCTGTCGTATCAACTTATGTAAACGACATCGTTTTGCTATCGCTATCTCCAAATACTATCTGCTGATGAACAGTAGCTTGCGACTGATTATCTTCACTACGACGTCGCTTCTTCTTGTGTCTGGATGCAAGCTACCTGCTGATTCTTGCGACTGCTCACTCAAACCATCTGCTGAATATGATGACGTCACCGATGACGTCATCAACACTAATCCATCTGCTGATTCTCCAGCACGGCGTCGCATCATCTCTTGCTTATCTTCATCTGCTGATCTTTATTGCGAATGCAAAACGCTGTCGTTCCAACTTATTCACGCGACATCGTTTTGCAATCGCCAACTCCAAATATCAACTGCTGGTTGAATCTCTCTGCTGATTCTATTCCACTGTACTTCCTGCTGAATGATGACGTCACTGCTGATGTCATCTACACTTAGCGCTCCAGCTGATTTTCTTCATCAATCCAGCTCCAGCTCCAGCTCCAGCTCGCAATTCTTCTTCTTCTTGAATAGCGACTGTTAATAGATTCATCAACAGTACTTATAATCTCTACTGCTAACAGATTCGTCAACAGTAACTTGCGCATCTTCTTCTTCGATCTTATTCTCCAGAGCGCTTCTCAATTCCTATACCAGTTGGTTCACTTCGCTCTTTAGCGCTTGCAGCTGGTTCATCGTTTCAGCTGGTTCATCATGCTCCAGCTGATTCAACTTGGCCTCCGCCTGATTACGAACAGCTGATTCAACTTTGGACGTCTCCATTGCTAATCCAGCTGCCCATTCCATGAACACCAAACCAACTGCTGAATCAATATATTGCGAACCAACTGCTGGACAGATTCTGTTACTGTTCATCATCTTCTTCGTTCCTAGAATCTGTACACTTAAGTAGAATTGTTAGAAACACAATAATAGGTTTTGTGTAATTCAAAACTTAATCAGGATCTGTCAAAACACATCCAACACCAACCCTGACCTTTAACTTCAATTCATGGATGGAAGGATCAGTCCTTTGAGCTGCTCGAATAGTCGAAACAATCTGTGGTTCCACTTGGAAAGAAGAAACCATGACACAATCTTCAGCCGGGCCAAATCTCCAACCAGTAGTATTCAGATGCTCCTGATCCTTAGAGATATACAACAAAGCAAGCATCTTACTAGCCTTCCTGCTCAAAGCATCGGCCACTACATTCGACTTCCCAGGCTGATACTTGATCTAAAAATCGAAGTCCTTCAGCAGCTCCATCCAACGACGCTGTCTCATATTCAAATCGGGCTATGAAAACAGATACTGCAAACTTTTGTGGTCCGAGTACACCACAAATTGCTCGCCATACAGGTAATGACGCCAGATCTTCAGCGCAAAAACCACGGATGCTAGCTCCAAATCATGGACTGGATAACGAGTCTCATGCGGTTTCAACTGCCGTGAGGCATACGAAATGACTCGACCATTCTGCATCAAAACACATCCCAATAATTGAGCGAACCGTCAGAACAAACAACGAAACCACCTGATCCAGACGGTAGAGCCAACACTGGTGCAGTAGTCAGTTTCTCCTTGAGCAATTGAAACGCATTCTCACATTGCTCAGTCCACACAAAACTCTTGTCCTTCTGAGTCAATTGAGTCATCGGCTTTGCTATGCTAGAAAATCCTTCAATGAAATGACGATAATAGCCAGCCAGACCCAAGAACTGCGAATCTCGGATGCATTCTTGGGACGCTCCCAGTTCAGCACAACATCAACCTTACTGGGATCCACGGAAATCCCCTCGGCTGAAATAACATGAACCAAGAAAACGACGCAATCCAGCCAAAACTCACACTTGGAGAATTTTGCGTATAGCTGCTGGTCTCTCAACGTCTGAAGGACAATTCGCAACTGCTCCTTATGCTCCAAAGGAGTCTTAGAATATACCAAGATGTCGTCAATGAACACAATAACGAACTGATCTATGAACTATCTGAAAATCCGGTTCATCAGATCCATAAAAACTGCAGGCGCGTTGGTCAATCCAAATGGCATAACCAGAAACTCGAAGTGTCCATACCTCGTACGAAAAGCAGTCTTTGCGACATCTTGATCTCTTACCCTCAGCTGATGGTACCCTGAACGCAAGTCAATATTCGAATACACCGCAGAACCTTGAAACTGATCAAACAGATCATCGATCCTTGGTAACGGGTACTTATTCTTAACAGTCGCTTTGTTCAACTGGCGGAAATCAATGCACATCCGCGTTGAGCCATCATTCTTCTTTACAAACAAGATGGGCGCTCCCCACGGTGACATACTAGGTCGAATGAAACCTTTCTACAGCAAATCGTCCAACTGCACTTTGAGTTCTCTCAACTCTGCAGGCGCCAAATGATACGGGTCACGAGAAATCGGATCTGTGCCAGGCACCAGATCTATGCTGAAGTCAATCTCCCGCCTCGGAGGAAAACCAGGAATCTCCTCCGGGAACACATCGGGAAAATGTCGCGCCCGCGAGAAGAAGAAGACGCATCCAAAGCGTAGATCATGAAGCCAGCATTCCCTAAGGACAACAGACTGAACATCTCCATCGCTGAGACTAACGGGATCTTCGATCGAGAATCCTGGCCGTATAAGTCCCACTTCTTGCCAGACAAAGGCCTAAAACGAACAATCCCATGGAAACAATCCACGGAGGTCCTATAATTGGACAACACGTCCATCCCAACGATACAATCGAAATCCCACAACATCAGACGAATCAAATTTTCCAACAACACATGCTCAACAAACCGCAACACACCATTGAGCAAAACCTCCTGGGAAAACAGGCTCACACCGCCAGGGGTAGAAACAGAAACAACATCGCGCAAAGGGTGTTAGAGTAGATGCCCAACTAGCCAACTTGTGGCGTGTGGGTTTTATAGACTCTTGTATATGACAATCTTTATATATGATATTCGCATTTATTTATGGCGTTCTTTATTTTCATTACGATTATAATGTTAACAAATGTGTTGGATAAAGACCTAGAATGCACCATAGTGTATGTTAGATGTGATAGTGGGTATGACGGCTATCATGAAACACATCTAATAGTCACTGTGTATTCTGAACTCATTCCTAGTTGATTGGGCCATCAAAATGAGGATAAGGCCGCCCGAGCAAGAGACTAGCATCTGCGATGCGAAGTACCATGTTTCATTGGTAGGGAACATTGTGATGTTCTGAGCATGCAGATGGATAGTGACCTGTTGATCTATCGAACTACCCTCGTTCGGACTTTCCAAGTTGTTACCATTTGTCGAGTGGAAAAGTCCGAGGTCTTGGTTGTACTGATTAGTCCTCACGACTCGAAACATCATTGAGACTCTACATGATAGGCGTCTCACTTTGACCCGTTTTCCGACTCACTTGGGGTCATTAGGCGACGGGATTGGGTGAGATCTCGATGCATGTAGGAGTCGATGCATCGTTGTCGAGGATTCACCGCTCGCTCTCATGCGTGGATATCCTATGCTATCTGAGGGGATAATAGTGTATGAATCTCTGGCCAGAGTACTAGAAGTGTTTTAGGTAAATGGGTTTACCTAGTAACACTCGCGATGTCACTATTCGATCTCCAAGATGTATGCATAGCTATCGGATCTTTAGCGACTCTCGATTTACCAATGGTCGTTGATCTGATCGGGATATATGTGTTGAAAGGACCGTACTGTACGCTAACCATGACCAACTGGTTCTTGCAGGCACTATCAGTGATACCTAGGGGATCATGGGGCGATGTTGCTAGGCGCTTTACCATGATCCGATGGGAAAGTCCGAAATTGTGATTTCGGAGCCGCAATGGTTGCGGTCCATGGCTAGCTATATCCCTGAACCATTGAGGGTCACACAAGTACTGGATTCATGATTCCCGCACGGAAAATGAGCTCAATGTGTTGAGTATATGAAGAGGATTTTAGGGAGTGCGACTTCCTAAAAGTCAATAGGGGTCAAATTGCGATTTCCCGCTGTTGAGGGTCAAAACTGTCATTTTGGACTAGGTATCTGAAAAATTGTTTTTCACGTCATAACATTCAGTTTTGGAAACTGATTCGATCGGTCTGATCTGATCGTCGATCGAGGTTATGATGAAACCGCAGTGATTTAAATGAACCGAATGTTCATATGGACCTGGGTATGACCCAAGTCCATTGGGCCGGTTCAAGCCCATATATCACCTTTATTAAGTTAAGAAGATTAGGGCTTGAACACACAAGACTCATAACCTAACCCTAGCTCCCAATTCGGCCGCCCCCTCCTCTCCAAGCCTCACGCACGCCGCCGGCCGCCGCCTTGCGCCGCCGTCTGCCGCCCGCTTACGTGATCGGACTTGTTTCGATCATCGCGACGAGGTGTTTCCGATCGTGCCAAAATCCATCAGCTTTCTAGTGCAGGC
>KQ993823.1:102475-112553 GCA_001598015.1 Dorcoceras hygrometricum | reverse complement strand
ATAGTGTATGTTAGATGTGATAGGTGGGTATGACGGCTATCATGAAACACATCTAATAGTCACTGTGTATTCTGAACTCGTTCCTAGTCGATTGGGCCGTCAAAATGAGGATAAGGCCGCCCGAGCAAGAGACTAGCATCTGCGATGCGAAGTACCATGTTTCATTGGTAGGGAACATTGTGATGTTCTGAGCATGCAGATGGATAGTGACCTGTTGATCTATCGAACTACCCTCGTTCGGACTTTCCAAGTTGTTACCATTTGTCGAGTGGAACAGTCCGAGGTCTTGGTTGTACTGATTAGTCCTCACGACTCGAAACGTCATTGAGACTCTACATGATAGGCGTCTCACTTTGACCCGTTTGCCGACTCACTTGGGGTCATTAGGCGGCGGGATCGGGTGAGATCCCGATGCATGTAGGAGTCGATGCATCGTTGTCGAGGATTCACCGCTTGCTCTCATGCGTGGATATCCTATGCTATCTGAGGGGATAATATTGTATAAATCTCTGGCCAGAGTACTAGAAGTGTTTTAGGTAAATGGGTTTACCTAGTAACACTCGCGATGTCACTATTTTATCTCCAAGATGTATGCTTAGCTATCGGATCTCTAGCGACTCTTGATTTACCAATGGTCGTTGATCTGATTAGGATATATGTGTTGAAAGGACCGTACTGTACGCTAACAACGACCAACTGGTTCTTGCAGGCACTATCAGTGATACCTAGGGGATCATGGGACGATGTTGCTAGGCGCTTTACCATGATCCGATGGGCAAGTCCGAAATTGTGATTTCGGAGCCGCAATGGTTGCGGGTCCATGGCTAGCTGTATCCCTAAACCATTGAGGGTCACACAAGTACTGGATTCATGATTCCCGCACGGAAAATGAGCTCAATGTGTTGAGTATACGAAGAGGATTTTAGGGAGTGCGACTTCCTAAAAGTCAACAGGGGTCAAATTGCGATTTCCCGCTGTTGAGGGGCAAAACTGTCATTTTGGACTAGGTATCTGAAAAATTGTTTTTCACGTTATAACGATTCAGTTTTGGAAACTGATTCGATCGGTCTGATCTGATCGTCGATCGGAGTTATGATGAAACCGCAGTGATTTAAATGAACCGACAAAACTGTCATTTTGGACTAGGTATCTGAAAAATTGTTTTTCACGTCATAACATTCAGTTTTGGAAACTGATTCGATCGGTCTGATCTGATCGTCGATCGGAGTTATGATGAAACCGCAGTGATTTAAATGAACCGAATGTTCATATGGACCTGGGTATGACCCAAGTCCATTGGGCCGGTTCAAGCCCATCTATCACCTTTATTAAGTTAAGATGATTAGGGCTTGAACACACAAGACTCATAACCTAACCCTAGCTCCCAATTCGGCCGCCCCCTCCTCTCCAAGCCTCACGCACGCCGCCTTGCGCCGCCGTGTGCTACCGCCTCCGCCCCCCTCTTAGTGATCCGAATTGTTTCGATCACCGCGACGAGGTGTTTCCGATCGTGCCAAAATCCATCAGCTTTCTAGTGCAGGCTGATTGGAGGAAGATTGAATCCGATCGTGGACCTGATTGACGATCTACCGCCGCCTACAGTTTGAAGTGCCGGTTTCCTCGTGAAATTGGTCGGAGCCAGGCGCCTAGACGCCAGCAAGGTAATCATCTACGAACACCCTATGTATGTTTGTAGATTTCTTTGAATGTATTGAACACTTTCCGGACAAATTTTTGTTTTTCCGCTGCTCCCCGGGAAGTGGGATCCGGATCCGCCACCGCTATTCCAACAAAGGGATGGTACACAGACCATGCTCAATAACAAACGAATCAGAAATGAAATAATGCGATGCACCGGTGTCAAACAACACACGTGCAGGAAAATCGAAAACAAGCCAAGTACCTGCGATCACCCTGCTCGGCGTCTCCTCCGCCTGCTCCCTAGTAATGACGTTGGCCTGAGCATGCTGAGGTCCAGAATAGAACGGCTGAGACGACTGTCTGAATCGCGATGGACCAGGCTGCTGCAATGGCCTGAACTGAGTCTCACCAATCCTGAGCTGCTGAAACTGAGGGGAATGACCCCTAGACTGTCCTCCACGACCCTGAGACGGGGCTGTGGCCTGCTGTGATCCAGCTGACGGACACACCCTAGCAAAGTGCCCAAAATGACCACAGATATGGCAAGAGCCCTGAACACCGACACACTGGGTCGAAGGATGCTTGCCACCACAAAAACCACAAAACTCAGCCCGAGAACCACTGCTACTCGAGCTAACTGAACCAGAAGAGCCCGAACCAGACTTTTTCTTAAACTGTTGACCGCAGGGTAGGAACCTCTGATGGCCAGACTGCTGCACCACCTGCGGCTGCTGCTGTTGCTGGGGCTGATGGGCTGACTGGGAAGACTGCGCTCCCTGAATAGCAGGACGACCACCCTGCACTACCTGCTGCCTACGAGAACGACGACTCCTCAAACCCTCCTCAACATCGATAGCATTATCAACGGCTTCAGCATAAGTCTTGGGTATGCTTGTCAGCACCATCTGATACAGTTCCTCATTCAAGCCCTCTAAGAATCTGGTCCTCTTGGCCCTCTCCCGGCCAGAAACACGAGGGACGTATGCCAACAAAGAAGAAAACGTCCTAGCATACTCCCGAACAGACATCGAGCCCTGCTCCAGATGATCAAACTCCCGCTCACGGGCATTCACAAAAGACTCAGGAACATACTCCTGCCTAAAAGTCTCGCAAAAGTTATCCCAAGTAATCCCAACGCCAGTCTCCAACAAAGTACTAGAAGCACCTCGTCACCAGCGCTCCGCACCCTTCCTAAGCTGGAGGGTCACCAAGCTCAACCGAAGCTCGTTGTCATACTGGACACGATCAAAAAGGCCAGTGATGTTCCTAAGCCACGAATCTGCATCCTCGCTCGACTCGTCGTCATTGAAGACCTGAGGGGTTCATCCTCTGAAACCTCGCTATCACAACATCCATCCTCTCCACAGGGGGAGGCAAGTCACCAACTTCCTCCTCCTCATCATGTCTGCTACGAGTACGACTAGGAGCACTACGCCGATCCTCGTTATATCCTGCCGATTCCTCAAACTGCCCCCTACCTCTACCACGACGTCTAGGCGGCATCTACGAATACACTCAACAGGATAAGGCACAGAGAACAGATACATCATAGATATCACAACAAAAATCAACACATAATAACATATGTCAAGCACATGCAAAACACGACACTGTGCCTAGACTCAAGTGTGATAAAAGAAATAGAGCTTATCCCAGCTTAAGCTCTGATACCAAAAATGTCAGGCCTCGTGCTCACTATAGAGTAAAATCACATAAACACAAGCGGAAGCTACTAAAAAGCGGGTAAATTTTTTTTGCTTTTGGCCTGACGGTTTAAAACAATATAATTAAAAATAGTACGATGCTCAAAGTAATCCTTGCTTAACAACAACAACAAAACCAAGGCTACAAGCCCACAACAATCAATACAGCATAACATGTGTCAGACACATGGTAACAACCACAACCGAATATAACAGACTACTACCAAAGCACAGGGCATACCTTGGCTAACAATACTGATACATATAAATATACTATATGCTACTGGGATACTCTAACCACCTCCTGGGGTACCTCTAGCTGGGTCAGCTCCACGACCAGCTGGATAACCTGGGAAACCTGAACGACACAATAGGCAAGGAAAACAACCAAGCCCCAGAGGGACATGGGGTCAAACCCCACTACGGAGAGCAACTATAAAACAGCAGTAAACATCAAGAATAAAAAGCAGATGCTATGCATGAGACCAGGGACAACAGCCGAAGGCTACAACCAAGGAAGGGAGCCAAAGAACTCAATGCACAGCTCAACAGAATCTGCAATAGATCATATGTAAACACGGTGAGTGTAGAACGCGTGGGAGCTACCCACTCGGCCCTACTCGCCCACCAATACCAGATGCATCAATAGCTCAACCTGCCGTTGCCCAACCTATGAACTGTGGTAGTTAGCCACTCGGCACATAGGGGCTAACAAATCCCAGCAGGGAGATGAGAGTGCGGAATCACCGCTCACCCTCGCATCCTGGTAAGAATCATAACAACAACAACAAGGCAGTGGCTGCAAAAGCTGAATCAGAATGACATGAGTGTATGCAACATGCTGGAACAACAATAATAAATCATATGCACAATAGCAATCATAACAACAAGCATACACGGCCATCTCACAAACCAGCAACCACAATTTATCCAAGCCATAACCTCGCTGTAATACAAGCTCCAAATCCGTACCTTAATTCTATGTACAATTACCACAATTCAAGCCTCGAGAGATCTGAATCCAACCTGCTAAACATACGCAAGATCTCAGGCATTACACAACAAAACTCATGGCCAACCAAAGAAACTCTCGGCTGGAATCTAAACACTTAAAACCAGCGCTCAATTCTAACCCATACAACTTAACAGGAAGCTCAATTCAAGGCTAGGAACAAGGTTTCAACAACTAAAACTAACGACTACCTGAACAGCGAATATACGCACGAAACAGCAACTTCGTGCTTTTGCTCGAGGCAACGACATACTCTAAAATCGGTAAGAAATGAAAGAGCTTGACGAGAGGAGTCCAACGCTACCTCAAACGTGACAAACGGTGGCCAGAATCGACGGGAATTCGTCGGAGAAGCTCACGGTGAACAGTAACCCGAGGGTTAGAAACGAAGAACGAAATTGGGAGAAAATTTGCTAAGTATAGAATCTGATATCTAGTCGAAGACTAAGTCTCCCAATATATATATAAGCTCCTCACCAGCTGACAGCAGCAAGAACAACTCCACCGAAGAAACCAGTCGACAATGTTGAGAACCCAACCAGCAGGCATTGCTGTTAACACAACCAGCAATCGCAAAATAAACCAACAGCTGAATCCTTCGAACAACGCTAAACAAAACGGTGTCGCATCAACTTAACCAAACGACGTCTCATAACTCACGTCATCATTTCTGCCAACAGCTGGTCACCCAAAACTAGCAACTGGATTTCTCAAACAACGCAACTGGTACCAGCCGCGATATCCAAAACGCTGCGTTCAACTAAATAAAACGACGTAGCTTCGCACACGTCAGCAAATCTGCTGAACTAAACACACGAAACGGCTGATCCCATTAGCGCTAACCAAAACGACGTCGCCTCCACTAATCCAAACGACGGTATTTTGCACCCTCTACAGGAACTTGCTGCTAACAGATATCACCATACCGATACCTCACAAAACGTCACCGTTTCCAAGTTACTTAGCGCTCTCTGCTGAAATCCACGTAAGTGTTGCTGCTGGTTCCCAACACAACGCAACGCCTAAATGCTAATTGCTGACAGACTTCACAAAACGCTAAACTACACCATTTTGATCTCCTGTGATTCCAAATACGCGTTGCGACTGAATTTCACCATCGACCAGCTTCCAACTCAAAATACCAAAAATTACGAGAACTTCCAGAATTATTAAAACCGATTAATCCAACAATTAATCTTATACAATTCCAGGTCTCACACTAAACCTCTGGTGTCCAGACTGTTGGGCTACCTGCAGCTGGTGTGGCTGGGATGACTGGACAGACTGGGTAGGTTGCACCCCCGGAACCACGGGACGGTTACCTTGCACCACTTGCGGCCTAACACGAGACCTACGGTTCTACTTTCCTTCCTCAATATCCATAACCTTGTCCACCGCATCCGCATAACTCGTCGGTGAACCCCCCAACACCAAAGAATACTACTCTTCATTCAGCCCCTCCATGAACTTGTTCCTCTTTGCCCTATCACGGCCAGAAACATGCGGAACATACACAAGAAGAGAAGAAAATCTCCAGGCATACTCTCCCACGTACATAGTCCCCAGCACCAGGTTATCAAACTTACGCTCCCTGGCGTTCACAAAGGATTCCGGAACGTACTCCTGACGGAAGGCAGTACAAAAGCTGTTCCATGTGATCCCTACACCTGTATCCTATAGAGTCCTCGAAGCACCTCTCTACCAACTCTCGGCACCTCTCCTCAACTGGAACATAGCAAAACTTAGCCTACGCTCGTCGTCATACCTGACACGGTCAAACAACCCGGTAATGTACTGCAACCAGGACTCCACATCGGAACTAGACTCATCCTCGTTAAACATCTGAGGGTTCATCCGTTGAAACCTCGCCATCACAATGCCAGCTCATCTACCTTAATCTGACTATCACGTCTACGAAAAGGTCCACTACGTTTCAACTCCTCGTTCTTCCCCTTGGATTATTCCTGAAACTGCCCTCTACCTCTACCCCTACGTCTTGGCGAAATCTATGAAGGCACTAAGAAGGTAAGATCAACATCAACAAATATCACATAACAACAAATCACATAGTCATGCACATGCAAAAAGCAACACTGTGCCTAGACTCAAGTGTGATCAAAAGAAATCGAGCTTATCTATGCTTAAGCTTTGATACCAAAAATATCTGGTCTCGTGCTCAAATCAGAGTAAAACCACGCAATACACAGTAGCGGAAGCATTAAATAGTGGTTAAATTTTTGCTTTTTGGCCTGACTAAAAGATAGCATAATTTAAAATACAACGATACTAAAAATATCCCAGTTTAAAATCACACAGTACAACAGTACAACATGTATCTCATACAAGAACGACAGAATACAACTGGATACAACAAAGCACAGGGCATCCCCTGGATACCAGTATAGATACATATATGCTATACGCTAACTGGGACACTCTAACCACCTCCTGGGGCACCTCCAGATGAGTCAACACCACGACCAGCTGAGTAACCTGGGAAACCTAGACAACACATACAGGCAAACAAACACCAGCCCCAGAGGGACATGGGGTCAACCCCAGTACGTAGAGCAACTGAAAAACAACAGTTAATAGCAATAGATAAAATGCGAATGCTATGCATGAGAACAAGGTTACAACCGGAGACAGGGAGCCAAAGGATCTCAAAGAACTGCTCAGCAACCGATAACAGATCACTGCAAGAATAGTGGCCACGGGGTGTGTGAGCATATGGGAACTACCCACTCGTATCCACACACGGCACCAGATGCAAAACACGGCTCAACCTACTGTTGCCCAACTCATGACATGTGGGAGCTACCCACTCCGCTCATAGTGGCTAACAGATCCCAGCAGGGAGTTGAGGCATACGGGAGTTACCCGCTCGTCCTCCAACAGGCATCCTGGTACACACAGATAAAGATAACAAAGCATGGCTAACCAAGATCTGGGTTCAACTTGGATAATGCATGTATGCAATGAAACAGCTTGCAATACAACACAACGAAAGCAATGAAATAGCACATAGAATCCAACACAACCGATAACAGATCACTGCAAGAATAGTGGCCACGGGGTGTGTGAGCATATGGGAACTACCCACTCGTATCCACACACGGCACCAGATGCAAAACACGGCTCAACCTACTGTTGCCCAACTCATGACATGTGGGAGCTACCCACTCCGCTCATAGTGGCTAACAGATCCCAGCAGGGAGTTGAGGCATACGGGAGTTACCCGCTCGTCCTCCAACAGGCATCCTGGTACACACAGATAAAGATAACAAAGCATGGCTAACCAAGATCTGGGTTCAACTTGGATAATGCATGTATGCAATGAAACAGCTTGCAATAACAACACAACGAAAGCAATGAAATGCACATAGAATCCAACACAACAGCTCACATAAAATCCATGCCAATTCAACGCTGTAAAACAAGCTCACATCCGTACCTTAGTTCTGAGCAACAAATACGACAACGAAGTCCCGATCAACACAGATCTGAGAACCTGTTAAGCAAAACACAACTCTAACTCAGGGACGCAAAGCACAGAACTTACAACCGGGAGCTACAAGCTCAACCAGCTCCATCCTACCCTACGGGTTCAACAGGCAGCTCTAAACAAAGCACAAGGGTAGAACTAACACTTACCCAAACAGCTACCTGAACGGCAGGAGAAATCCGAAACTTATGCTAACAGACTACAGAATGGAGATGTCTTCACGAACCTCTCCAAGCTTGACGCAAGATTTCAAGAATGGTACCAAACGAAGCATCTTAGCAAGAGGAGTCCAGCGCTACCACTCTCGCTTCAGTCGGAGCTGTCTACCACGGGCAATCAGAGAAGATAAGGTTCGGTGAACAGTAGCTAGGGTATCGCGATAGAGTTTGCTCATGGGAAATATTCTAAGTGTCGGGAAAGAATACTGGAAAAAGGGTCAAAGTACTCTTAAATACAACTCAAATATGGTCACATCTGGTGCACAGCAGCCACCGACAACCTCGGGGTTCACATCTGAAACCAGCTCAAATCTGAGTACCACTCCAAATCTGTCCACTACGTCAAAACAGACGTCAAGCTTAACCAAACGATGTCGCACAGAAAACACGCTCCCAACTAATACACGTCATCCTGATAACTCAAGTCTGAAACACTAAACGACGTCGCACCCATAGCACTAAGATCTGACGCACACTAGCTAATCAAATCTGAAATCCCTGAACTGCACCAGTCTACTCCACAACATGAACCGGGACTAAGAACCGGAACCGCCACTCATCGTTAACAACTAACGCAACTCAAATCTGGCTATTCTCAAAACGACGTAGCACCGCTGCCCGCTTAGAAACTCTAACACGCTTAACCATATAGCGTGCGACTACCAGATCTGAATACGGTTGACCCACGTTGACCAACGCTCAAGTCTGATTCTTACTTCGCAGAATCTCTAAATTTCCTGAGCTGTTCTTGTTGGGGAACCGTGGCGTAGGATCCGGATCCCGCCTCCCGGGGCGCAGCGGAAAACAAAATTGCCCGGGAGACGATCAATACAATAAAATTCAAACACAATACGAACCATTCATAGGGTGTTTTCGTTGATTACCTTGCTGGCAACTCGTGACTGGCTCCAACCGGAATTACAAGAACGTCGGCTCTTCACGGTAGGCGGCGATAGATTCGTCAATCAGGTCCACGACCGGAAACGATCTCCCTCCGATCAGCCTGCACTATAAGACTGATGGATTTTATCACCAACGGATTCTCCTCGAAAAGTTGGCCGGAGCAAGTCCGGCGAGGCGGCGGCTTGCACCGACGGCGGCGGCGGCGAGGCTTTGGAGGAGAAGGGGGCGGCCGTGTCTAGCACACTAGGTTTAGGGTTTTGTGTTGTGTCAAAAGTATGTATGATTAAGCCTAAGTCTACATTAAGTAGACTTAATGATGGACTTGGACCGGCCCAAAGGGCCCGGGTCCAACGTATGAACATTCGGTTCATCCCTATCACCGTGACTTCATCATAACTCCGATCGCCGATCAGATCGGACCGATCGAATCAGTTTCCAAAACTGAATACTATGATCTGAAAAACCATTTTTCAGAACCCCAGTGCAAAATGACCGTTTTGCCCCTCAACAGCGGGAAATCACGATTTGACCCCTGCTGACTTTTAGGAAGTCGCACTCCCCAAAATCCTCCTCAAGTGCTCAACACATTGAGCTCAGTATCCGTGCGGGAATCTCGAATCCAGTACTTGTGTGACCCTCAATGGTTCAGGGATACAGCTAGCCGTGGGCCCAAAACCATTGTGGCTCCGGTATCACAATTCCGGACTTGCCATCGGATCATGGTAAGAGCGTCTAGCAACATCGCCCCATGATCCCCTAGGTATCACTGATAGTGCCTGCAAGAACCAGTTGGTCGTGGTTAGCGTACAGTACGGTCCTTTCAATCCATATATCCCGATCAGATCAACGACCATTGGTAAATCGAGAGTCGCTAAAGATCCGATAGCTATGCATACATCTTGGAGATCGAATAGTGACATCTCGAGTGTAACTAGGTAAACCCATTTACCTAAAACACTTCTAGTACTCTGCCAGAGATTTATACACTATTATCCCCTCAGATAGCATAGGATATCCACGCATGTCTGCGAGCGGTGAATCCTCGACAGCGATGCATCGACTCCTACATGCATCGGGGTCTAACCCAATCCCGCCG
>KQ993823.1:80590-94237 GCA_001598015.1 Dorcoceras hygrometricum | reverse complement strand
AATTACAAGAACGCCGGCTCTTCACGGCAGGAGGCGGTAGATTCGTCAATCAGGTCCACGACCGGAAACGATCTCCCTCCGATCAGCCTGCACTATAAGACTGATGGATTTTATCACCAACGGATTCTACTCGAAAAGTTGGCCGGAGCAAGTCCGGCGAGGCGGCGGCGGCGGCGAAGCTTTGGAGGAGAAGTTTCGCGAGGAAACCGGCACTTCACGGTAGGTGGCGGTAGATTACGTCAATTAAGTCCACGACCGGAAATGATCTCCCTCCGATCAGCCTGCACTAGAAGATTGATGGATTTTATCACCAACGGATTCTCCTTGAAAAGTTGGCCGGAGCAAGTCCGGCGAGGCGGCGGCGGCGGCGAAGCTTTGGAGGAGAAGGGGGTGGCCGTGTCTAGCACACTACGTTTAGGGTTTTGTGTTGTGTCAAAAGTATGTTATGATTAATCCTAATTCTACATTAAGTAGACTTAATGATGGACTTGGACCGGCCCAACGGGCCCGGGTCCAACGTATGAACATTCGGTTCATCCCTATCACCGTGACTTCATCATAACTCCGATCGCCGATCAGATCGGACCGATCGACTCAGTTTCCAAAACTGAATACTATGATCTGAAAAACCATTTTTCAGAACCCCAGTGCAAAATGACCGTTTTGCCCCTCAACAGCGGGAAATCACGATTTGACCCCTGTTGACTTTTAGGAAGTCGCACTCCCCAAAATCCTCCTCAAGTGCTCAACACATTGAGCCCAGTATCCGTGCGGGAATCTCGAATCCAGTACTTCTGTGACCCTCAATGGTTCGGGGATACAGCTAGCCGTGGGCCCACAACCATTGTGGCTCCGGAATCACAATTCCGGACTTGCCCATCGGATCATGGTAATAGCGTCTAGCAACATCGCCCCATGATGCCCTAGGTATCACTGATAGTGCCTGCAAGAACCAGTTGGTCGTGGTTAGCGTACAGTACGGTCCTTTCAATCCATATATCCCGATCAGATCAACCACCATTGGTAAATCGAGAGTCGCTAAAGATCCGATAGCTATGCATACATCTTGGAGATCGAATAGTGACATCGCGAGTGTAACTAGGTAAACCCATTTACCTAAAAAACTTCTTGTACTTTGGCCAGAGATTTATACACTATTATCCCCTCAGATAGAATAGGATATCCACGCATGTCTGCGAGCGGTGAATCCTCGACAACGATGCATCGACTCCTACATGCATCGGAGTCTCACCCAATCCCGCCGCCTAATGACCCCAAGTGAGTCGGAAAATGGGTCAAAGTGAGACGCCTATCATGTAGAGTCTCAATGACGTTTCGAGTCGTGAGGACTAATCAGTACAACCAAGACCTCGGACTTATCCACTCGACAAATGGTAACCACTCGGAAAGTCGAACGACGGTAGTTCGATAGATCACCAGGTCACTATCTATCTGCATGCTCAGAACATCACAATGTTCCCTACCAATGAAAAATGGTACTTCGCATCGCAGATATTAGTCTCAAGCTCGGGCGGCCTTATCCTCATTTTGACGGCCCAATCGACTAGGAACTAATTCAGAATACACAGTGACTATTAGATGTGTTTCATGATAGCCGTCATACCTGTTGGTGAACCGTGGCGGATCCGGATCACGCCTACCGGCGAGGCAGCGGAAGAACAAAAATTTGGGCCGAGAGACGATCAATACAATTCTAAACATGCAATCTATGAACCATTCATAGGGTGTTTTAGTTGATTACCTTGCTGGCAACTCGTGCCTGCTCCGACCAGTTTCGCGAGGAAACCGGCACTTCACGGTAGGTGGCGGTAGATTACGTCAATCAGGTCCACGACCGGAAAAGATCTCCCTCCAATCAGCTTGCACTAGAAGACTGATTGATTTTATCACCAACGGATTCTCCTCGTAGAGTTGGCCGGAACAAATTCCGGCGAGAGAGGCGGCGGTGGCGGCGACAAGCGGCCGCGGCGGCGGCGTGAGGAGAGGAAGGGAGGAGGCGGCTTTTAGAGAGACTAGGGTTAGGGTTAATTATGATTGTAGTTGTAAGTTATGAAACTCTTAAGTCTAATTAAATAAACTTAGTCATAGTCTTGGACCGGTCCAACGGGCCCGGGTCCAACGGGTGAACATTCGGTTCATCCCTATCACCGTGACTTCATCATAACTCCGATCGCCGATCAGATCGGACCGATCGACTCAGTTTCCAAAAGTGAATACTATGATCTGAAAAACCATTTTTCAGAACCCCAATGCAAAATGACCGTTTTGCCCCTCAACAGCGGGAAATCACGATTTGACCCCTGTTGACTTTTAGAAAGTCGCACTCTCCAAAATCCTCTTCCCATGCTCAACACATTGAGCTCAGTATCCGTGCGGGAATCTTGAATCCAGTACTTGTGTGACCCTCAATGGTTCAGGGATACATCTAGCCGTGGGCCCACAACCATTGTGGCTCCAGAATCACAATTCCGGACTAGTCCAACGGATCATGGTAAGAGCGTCTAGCAACATCGTCCCATGATCCCCTAGGTATCACTGATAGTGCCTGCAAGAACCAGTTGGTCGTGGTTAGCGTACAGTACGGTCCTTTCAATCCATATATCCCGATCAGATCAACGACCATTGGTAAATCGAGAGTCGCTAAAGATCCGATAGCTATGCATACATCTTGGAGATCGAATAGTGACATCGCGAGTGTAACTAGGTAAACCCATTTACCTAAAAAACTTCTTGTACTTTCGCCAGAGATTTATACACTATTATCCCCTCAGATAGCATAGGATATCCACGCATGTCTGCGAGCGGTGAATCCTCGACAACGATGCATCGACTCCTACATGCATCGAGGTCTCACCCAATCCCGCCGCCTAATGACCCCAAGTGAGTCGGCAAACGAGTCAAAGTGAGACGCCTATCATGTAGAGTCTCAATGACGTTTCGAGTCGTGAGGACTAATCAGTACAACCAAGACCTCGGACTTATCCACTCGACAAATGGTAACCACTTGGAAAGTCCGAACGAGGGTAGTTCGATAGATCATCAGGTCACTACCTATCTGCATGCTCAGAACATCACAATGTTCCCTACCAATGAAACATGGTACTTCGCATCGCAGATACTAGTCTCGAGCTCAGGCGGCCTTATCCTAATTTTTACGGCCCAATCGACTAGGAACTAATTCAGAATGCACAGTGACTATTAGATGTGTTTCATGATAGTCGTCATACCCACTATCACATCTAACATACACTATAGTGCATTCTAGGTCTTTACTCAACGCAATTGTTAATCATCATACAACACAATGAAAGTAAAGAATGCCATAAATGAAATGCGAATATCATATATAAAGATCATTTCATACAAGAGTCTATGAACCCACACGCCACAAGTTGGCTAGTTGGGCATCTACTCTAACAATCTCCCACTTGCCCTAAAGCCAACTACTCATCAGACGCAATCCCATTGTTTCGCAATGTTTTTCAAACAACGGTCCAGGCAAGGGCTTCGTAAGTGGATCAGCAACGTTGTCCGCAGAGGCGACTCTCTCAACTGCTATGTCACCTATAGCCACAATATCCCAGATTATGTGGTATTTCCTCAGTATATGTTTGGATCTTTGGTGAGACCTAGGCTCCTTTGCTTGCGCAATGGCACCCGTGATGTCGCAGTACACCGGGACTGGACCAACTCCATTAGGAATGATGCCCAACTCTTGGACAAAATTCCTTATCCAAACGGCCTCCTTAGCAGCAGTTGATGCTGCGATGTACTCAGCCTCAGTGGTTGAATCCGCGATGGTGTCTTTCTTGGAACTATTCCAAGAGACAGCACCACCATTGAGCATGAATACAAATCCAGAGGTTGACTTCAAATCATCCACGTCACACTGGAAGCTAGAATCAGTGTAGCCTTCCAGTTTCAGTTCACCACCCCCATAGACCATGAACATATTCTTAGTCCTTCGCAAGTACTTAAGAATATCCTTCACAGCCTTTCAATGCAATTGGCCAGGGTTGGCCTGGTAGCGGCTCGTGACACTCAGAGCATATACGACATCCGGTCTAGTCGAGATCATGCCATACATAATACTACCTATTGCTGAGGCATATGGCACACGTGTCATACTCTCTATCTCCTCATCAGTCTTCAGACACATAGACTTAGATAGAGTGACCCCGTGGCACATAGGTAGGTGTCCTCTCTTGGACTCTTCCATGGAACCTCTTAAGTATGGTATCGATGTAGATAGCTTGGGTGAGTCCGAGCATCCGTTTAGATCTATCCCGATAGATCTGTATTCCAAGAATATAGGATGCTTCACCCATGTCCTTCATCGAAAATCTACTAGACAACCATACTTTAGTTGATTGCAGCATTCCTACATCATTCCCAATGAGTAGAATGTCATCAACGTAAAGTACTAGGAATGTCACAGCGCTTTTAACTACCTTCTTATATACACATGGCTCCTCGGGATTCTTGATGAAACCGAATTCCTTAATTGTTTCATCGAATCTCAGGTTCCAACTTTGCGATGCTTGTTTGAGACCGTAGATTGATCTCTGAAGCTTGCATACCTTATGATCGCTTCCAACAGATGTGAAACCCTCAGGCTGCGTCATATAGATCTCTTCCTTAATGTTTCCATTAAGGAACGCAGTTTTCACATCCATTTGCCATATCTCATAGTCGTACCATGCGGCTATGGCTAACAAGATTCTAATCGACTTGAACATTGCGACTAGCAAGAAGGTTTCATCATAGTCAATACCTTGCCTTTGAGTGTCACCAGTCGTGCCTTGTAGGTCATTACCTTACCATCAGGCCCAAGTTTCCTCTTGTACACACATTTGCACCCAATAGGAACAATTCCTTCGGGAGGATTAACAAGAGTCCAAACTTGGTTAGCATGCATTGAGTCAAACTCCGACTGCATTGCTTCAAGCCACAAATTAGAATTTGCATCGGAAATTGCCTCCTTGAAAGTTCTTGGATCAGATCCAACAACTTGATCATCTTGATCATCTTCAAGGAGAAAACCATATCTCTCAGGAGCCCTAGGAACCCTTTCGGATCTCCTAGGTACGACCATTTCTGGTACTGGCTCTGGACGTGCGGGAGACTCACCTAGTACTTCGATTGGATCTCGAACCTCTTCGAGTTCTACTATTCTGCCCTTTCTATCAAGTAGAAATTCCCTTTCCATAAAGGTGGCATTCCTAGAAACAAACACTTTTGTTTCGCTGGGATAGTAGAAGTAGTATCCAATGGAATTCTTTGGATACCCAATGAAGTAGCATAAGATGGATTTCGTATCCAGCTTATCTCCCACTGTCTGCTTCACGTAAGCAGGACATCCCCAAATCCTCATGTATGAGTACTTGGGTGGTTTGCCCATCCATATCTCATATGGAGTCTTATCCACTGCCTTGGTGTGGACATTGTTCAACAAAATTACCGCCGTTTCGAGCGCATAACCCCAAAATGAGGTAGGAAGTCAGTGAAGCTCATCATAGATCGAACCATGTCTAACAGGGTTCGATTACGACGCTCCGCTACACCATTGAGCTGTGGTGTGGCCGGAGGGGTTCACTGTGCGAAAATCCCATTCTCTTTTAGATAGTCTTGAAATTCAGCACTCAAGTATTCACCACCTCGATCAGATCGAAGTGCTTTAATACTTTTGCCTAACTGATTTTCTACTTCAGCTTTGAATTCTTTGAACCTTTCAAAGGATTCAGACTTGTGCTTCATTAAGTTCAAGTACCCATACCTAGAGTAATCGTCGGTAAAGGTGATGAAGTATGTGTGACCATATTTAGTACCAATACTAAACGGGCCGCACACATCAGTATGGATCAAATCCAATAGGCCTTGAGCACGCTCACCCTTGCCTTTGAAGGGTTGCTTAGTCATCTTTCCCTTAAGACAAGACTCACAAGTCGGTAGGGAGTTAATGTCTGACAGATCAAACATGTCACTCCTAACTAACTTGTTCATCCTACTTAGAGAAATATGACCTAGCCTAGCGTGCCAAAGTTGTGCTGGGTTCAAGTTATCGTGTTTCCTTTTAATCGTTGTTGTATGTGCTTCGACATCGCGAGTTGGAACGTCTTTTAATTTTAAGGTGTACAAATCGTTTTCGCGTTCCCCAATACAAATTAAACATTTATTCTTGTAAATTACAAATCGAATTAGCAAACATACAAGAATATCCATCACTATCAAGCATAGAAACAAAAATAATGTTCTTTATTAATTCGGGAACAAATAAAACGTTTCTCAATAACAACTTAAAATCAGAAGACAGAAATAAATAAACATCTCTTATAGCTATAGCAGCAACTCTTGCTCCATTGCAAGCCTCAAGTGGGTCTCAACCTCTCTAAGACATCGGCTTCTTGTCATCACCTGCAAATCATTGCAGATATGAGATCCACATCCGGTATCAAGTACCCAAGAAGTCTAATTAAGAGACATATTTATTTCAATGTAGAACATACCTTTCGTAGTTCGCAACTGCTCGAGGTACTCCTTGCAGTTCCTCCTCCAATGCCCAGGCTTGTGGCAGTGGTGGCAAACATCCTCAGACTTGTTTGGTTTGGAAGCCTTTGCCTTTGGCTTCTTGGTGGGCTTTTCCTCCTTCGCAGGGGCAGAACGCTTATTTCCCTTGCGTCTGGACCCCTTCTTCGCAGAGGAAGAAGAGCCCATAAGGAGGACGGGCTTGTCCTTATTTATGGTTCCTTCCAACACTACAAGCATGTTAACCACCTCTTCAAGGGTGGCTGCCAGCTTGTTCATGTTGAAGTTGACACAAAGGGGTCAAATGCAGCGGGTAGCGAGAGGAGAAGTACATCCACCGACAGCTCATGTGGAAGTGCGATATCAAGGCCCGACAGCTTTTCAACGAGCTCAATCATACGAACCCCATGCTCGCGGACCGAAGTCCCATCGCGCATGCGGCTCGTCATAAGCTCCTTGACAGCCGTGAACCTCTCATGTCGAGAGTTCTCCCCATACAGTTCTTTGAGATGAAAAAGTATGTCAGCAGCATACTTCGTCTTCTCAAAGCGCCGTTGCATTTCATTGGACATCGACGCCATCACATAGCATCAAGCTTTAACCTCGTCGTCCCACCATTGTTTAAGCGTTACCAGCTCCTCAGGGCTGATATCGGCAGGGACTTCCTTCGGAGGGCTCTTCTCTATCGCATAAAGAAGTTTCTCCGAAGCCAATACAAGATTGAGGTTGCGGAGCCAGTCTTGGTAGTTCAGACCGGTGAACCTGTTGCTATCCAGTATAGCAGCGAGTGGGTTTTTCATCGAAACCATTTTACAATGTATGGAAGGTAGGAATAATTTAAACAAATTTAAATACCCTTTAGTTTATCGAATAAACATTTATCTTTATATAAGTTTTAAATCATATTTAAAACGAGGGATTTTATTTTCGAAAATTTGGTCTCATGCAGATATTTTAAATCAAATTTAAAACATGCGGATTCAACTAACTATATATCAATATATATAAATATTGGGATGATCGATCGTGAGAGCTATGCGGTCCGTGGTTGCCAGCAACGGACCTGGGTCCAATCCTAGGGGTAATGCAATATGCAATGCAATCCTATTACAATGCTTCCGGTTTTACAGATCTTCGGTCTTCAACTTGATCGTCATTGTCCACCGTCTTCGGATGTCCTCCCACTAAATCTAGTAATTTTACATTTAAATTTACCATGACATATAAGTGACACATTTATCAAGGGGTGGGAACGGGCCACAAACAGATCCACTTAAAATGATAATCAATAATATTTACAAACCGAAATCACAAAAACCTATCGCATACACCTAACAAATTGGGCACCGCTCTCGATCATCCCAATCATACAGATAATCTAATTAACATGCATAAATTAAATAATCAAATTATTTATCCACAAAATCATATTTTAATTACGAAATCGCATTTTATAAATAAAATCGTATTTCGTCGATAAAATCAAATTTTAATCAACAAAATCATATTTAATTTATAAAATCATATTTCATAATTAAAATCGTATTTTGCAATTTTAATTGTATCAAATTGGGCTTAAAACAATTCTAGGCCCAAAAATCTCAAAATTTCAAAATCGACCAAAACGGGCCCGATATCGAGTATCGGCCCGAAAACTTCACGGGCTGCCCGGGACAGACCCGAACTAAACCCTAGAAGAAATCAGCCGTCACGGCATCGCCAGAGCATCGCCGGGCGGCGGCCGCCACCATGAAAATCACGCGCGGCGCAAGGCCACAAACGGCCGCGACAAGCGCGGCGCACGATGCTCATCGTCGCACAACGGGGCCCAGCAAGCGACGCGAATAAGCAGCCTTCCTCTCGGCCAGTGCGCGTGCAGTCGTGCCACCATGCTTGCAACGGCCGGCCACGTCGCGCATCCAGCAGCGCAACAGCTTGCGCGGAGTGGCGCAACATCGCGCGACCAGCGCGGCCGCGATGCGCGACCATCGCGCATCTCCTGCGCGACCAGAGGCGCAACATCGTGCAACGATTTGCGTCGGGCAGAGTCCAATGAGTCGGCCACCAGCACGCATCGGCCGCAACAAGATGTGCGGCCCGCGCGATCAAACGCACGCTCATGCGCGGACTTTACATAAGTTCTCAATTGTTGTAACAGATCTTAATACAAATGACAAAAGATCCAAAACAACAAAAGCTATGCCTCTGCGGAAGACGCCGGCCATTGACAAACACATTTCCCCCAATCCGAATCAACTTGCACCTCCCGCCTGCTCCTGAGATGCCTCACCTGCATTGAGAAAACTAGTGAGCCTAGAGGCTCAACAAGTAAAACTGGAATTAACAAATACATAATGCAGGCGACTGAACTGAAACTCGCTAAACAAAGAAAATTCAAAGCTCGAATCTGAATTGCTTATACTGAATAATTATGAACTAGAGGCGATCAGAACCTTGGCTCTGATACCACTGTTGGGGAACCGTGGCGGATCCGGATCACGCCTCCCGGCGAGGCAGCGGAAGAACAAAAATTTGGGCCGGGAGACGATCAATACAATTCTAAACATGCAATCTATGAATCATTCATAGGGTGTTTTAGTTGATTACCTTGCTGGCAACTCGTGCCTGGCTCCGACCAGTTTCGCGAGGAAACCGGCACTTCACGGTAGGTGGCGGTAGATTACGTCAATCAGGTCCACGACCGGAAACGATCTCCCTCCGATCAGCCTGCACTAGAAGACTGATGGATTTTATCACCAACGGATTCTCCTCGTAGAGTTGGCCGGAACAAATTCCGGCGAGAGAGGCGGCGGCGGCGACGACAAGCGACGGCGGCGGCGGCGTGAGGAGAGGAAGGGAGGCGGCGGCTTTTAGAGAGACTAGGGTTAGGGTTAATTATGATTGTAGTTGTAAGTTATGAAACTCTTAAGTCTAATTAAATAGACTTAGTCATAGTCTTGGACCGGCCCAACGGGCCCGGGTCCAACGGGTGAACATTCGATTCATCCCTATCACCGTGACTTCATCATAACTCCGATCGTCGATCAGATCGGACCGATCGACTCAGTTTCCAAAACTGAATACTATGATCTGAAAAACCATTTTTCAGAACCCCAGTGCAAAATGACCGTTTTGCCCCTCAACAGCGGGAAATCACGATTTGACCCCTGTTGACTTTTAGGAAGTCGCACTCCCCAAAATCCTTTTCCCATGCTCAACACATTGAGCTCAGTATCCGTGCGGGAATCTCGAATCCAGTACTTGTGTGACCCTCAATGGTTCAGGGATACATCTAGCCGTGGGCCCACAACCATTGTGGCTCCAGAATCACAATTCCGGACTTGCCCAACGGATCATGGTAAGAGCGTCTAGCAACATCGCCCCATGATCCCCTAGGTATCACTGATAGTGCCTGCAAGAACCAGTTGGTCGTGGTTAGCGTACAGTACGGTCCTTTTAATCCATATATGCCGATCAGATCAACGACCATTGGTAAATCGAGAGTCGCTAAAGATCCGATAGCTATGCATACATCTTGGAGATCGAATAGTGACATCACGAGTGTAACTAGGTAAACCCATTTACCTAAAACACTTCTAGTACTCTGGCCAGAGATTTATACACTATTATCCCCTCAGATAGCATAGGATAACCACGCATGTCTGCGAGCGGTGAATCCTCGACAACGATGCATCGACTCCTACATGCATCGGGGTCTCACCCAATTCCGCCGCCTAATGACCCCAAGTGAGTCGGCAAACGAGTCAAAGTGAGACGCCTATCATGTAGAGTCTCAATGACGTTTCGAGTCGTGAGGACTAATCAGTACAACCAAGACCTCGGACTTATCCACTCGACAAATGATAACCACTTGGAAAGTCCGAACGAGGGTAGTTCGATAGATCACCTGGTCACTACCTATCTGCATGCTCAGAACATCACAATGTTCCCTACCAATGAAACATGGTACTTCGCATCGCAGATACTAGTCTCGAGCTCGGGCGGCCTTATCCTCATTTTGACGGCCCAATCGACTAGGAACTAATTCAGAATGCACAGTGACTATTAGATGTGTTTCATGATAGTCGTCATACCCACTATCACATCTAACATACACTATAGTGCATTCTAGGTCTTTACTCAACGAAATTGTTAATCATCATACAACACAATGAAAGTAAATAATGCCATAAATGAAATGCGAATATCATATATAAAGATCGTTTCATAGAAGAGTCTATGAACCCACATGCCACAAGTTGGCTAGTTGGGCATCTACTCTAACAATACCCACTATCACATCTAACATACACTATAGTGCATTCTAGGTCTTTACTCAACGCAATTTTTAATCATCATACAACACAATGAAAGTAAAGAATGCCATAAATAAATGCGAATATCATATATAAAGATTGTTTCATACAAGAGTCTATAAACCCACACGCCACAAGTTGGCTAGTTGGGCATCTACTCTAACAGTTCTAAGCCTCATTACAGACCCGATAGCTTCACCAATCATACCAGTCCAAAGCTGACTCATACCAGATCTGTTCGAGCCAAATCTGGTCTATGCTAAACCCGATTAATCAACTCAATTAATCCAATCAACTTTTGGGTCTCACAGCGATACCCTAGCTACTGTTCATCGAAGCTTATCTTCTCCGATTGCCGGCGGTAGAAGACTCAGATTGGAGCAAGAGTGGTAGTGTTGGACTCCTCTTGCCAAGACGTTTCTTATTATACCATTTTCAAGGGCTTGAGTTAAGCTGGAAGAAGATCGCGAAAGGAGCAACCTTGTGTACTATGTTAGTATTTCGGCAGATTTGCTTTTTCATTCAGGCAGTGCTTTTGGGTAAGATCTAGATCCTACCTTATGCTTTGTTTAGAGCTGTCTGTTGTGCTAGAAGGGTAGGATAGAGCTGGTTGAGCTCATAGCTCCCAGTTTGTGGTTTCTCTGCTACTGTCCCTAAGTCGTTGCTTGTGTTTGGCTAAGCAAGTTCAGATTTGAGGGCTCGGGACTTTTTTTGGTAATTGTAGCTCAGAACTAAGGTACGGATGTGAGCTTATGATTACAGCATTCAGATGGACTTGTGCATAAATGGCGTGTGCTGTTATGTGAGCAGTGTGTATGCTGTTATCCCTGTGTTGTTGATTGTATCTGTCTATGCATGTTACTTTACAAGCTGTCATTATGCATACGCGCATATCATGTTGTTCTGCTCATTCCTTTGCGAGCCTTGTTAACATCCTGCTATGAGAACCCCTGATCTGTTGTTGTTTGCTGTTGAGCTAATCCTTGTTGACAGGGTGCATGTGATTGAGCGCCTGGGTAGCTCCCAGTTCTCTCATATGTTGTATCTATGTTGAGCGAGAGAATCACTATGTCTGTATCATTGGTAGACGCTCTATATATTGTATCTATTGTGGTTTGTTTTCCTGTTGTTGTAAAACAAGTATTTTGAGTATCGTTGTATTTTAAAGTATGATTTTCTACGTCAGGACAAAGCGAAAAATTTTTTAGCCACTATTTTAAATGCTTCCGCTATTGTTTACTATGTGGTTAACTCTGTGTTGTGCACCGGGCCTGACAAATATATATCACACATATAATAAATAGGCATGATCGATAACCGTGTGCTATGTGCTCCGTGGTTGCCAATCATGGGTGTAGGTCCAACTTTTAGATATATATGCAAGTATGAAAATGCAATCATATTAAATAAGCTTCCATTTTTACATGTCTTTGGTCTTCAATATGTTTGATCATCATCTCCACCGTCTTCAAAAGCTCTCCCACTAAGTCTAGTATTTACATTTAAATGGATGAGAGTGGTCTATAAATCGGACTCACTTTCGAATGATATCAATTGATTAAAACAATATATTGTAAAAACCTAGAATACACATAAGAAATTGGTCATGACCCTCGATCATCTCAACTAATTTATTCATAAAATTAATCTAATCGATTGATATTAATAAATCAATAAAATTAATTTACTAATTTATTAAAAAATTTCCAACAAAATCATATGTTGAATCTGTGTAACAGATCAAATCTGAATTTTGATAAACATAAAACCTGCTATTATGTTTCTAACGTTTTTATTAAGTGCGTAGGCCAAAGTTGAATCAGCTCAATTGCGAGCTGGTTTAGAATTAGAAGCGAGTTGGTTCAGGGATGGCGTTAGTGAAGGACAATTTAGCCTGGTTCTTTTAGAAGAGATGGATGCAATTAGGAAGGCTTGTGTTTCTATAGAAGAAGACAGAAGTGGCAGCATTCTTCCAGGAATCCAACAGAACAGAAGCAAGCTGGAAGAGAGAAGCTGCGAGCTTTTGAGAAGGTGTCCAAGCTTGTCCACTAGCAGTCATCCAAGCTGGTCCACCAGCAGAGGACATCCAAGCTGATAAGCCGAGGACCGCCAAGCTGGTCTAGTAGCCATCTAAGCTGATACAACTTAAAGAGAATATCGGCATAGAAGAAACTAGTTCAGTTCAATTCAGCTTGGGAGTACAACGTTCAGTTTAGAAAAGAGCAGACCAGATCAGTAGCTTCGTGAAAGATCAGCTCAGACGAATTATTTTGTACAAGCATTATTCAGAATACAAGAAGACAAACTAATTTTGTGATCGAGACAGAGCTCAAAGTCAACAAAGCCTGCAGATGTATTAAATGATAAAGAACACAAGGTACAACCTAGTCAAAACTTTACAGAAGACTTTTCAACGACTAGGAACTTTGTGTCTAACAGATAGATTTGCACAAAGGATTTTTATATGTAGAAGACTGATGGTCCCGGAAATAGGATCACTAAGCAAATAGGAGTTCAGAAGGGGGGGGGTTGAATGAACTCCTTCGATTTTTCTATTTCAAAACTCTTTTAAAATGTTTGGATCTCAGTTTTATGCAAACTTCTCAGCCAACAATATATGTGCGGAAATAGGCTGATTGGTTTGTGAACAATGAACAATGCGCAACAGTAAATAAATGCTGTATGTAAAAGATTGAGGCAAGAGTTTGTTTCTGGAAGTTCGGATATCAATATCCTACGTCTCCCCTTCTTCCTCCTCGGAAGGTAGCACTAAAAGACTTTGATG
>KQ993823.1:47504-79758 GCA_001598015.1 Dorcoceras hygrometricum | reverse complement strand
GCTTCGATTGCAACGGTCATATTAATTATCCAAAGGAAATGAATCCCGTTTGAATTGCTGCCAAAATAGTACACCGTAATTCCTGCTCCACTACAAGGTAAATTGCTCCTTGACAGAGCCAATTTGTCTTCTTCCATAATTGTGCAAGCATGGAGAAACGGCCTCTGTACACTGTACTATTTACCCAAAATAGTACCTAACTTGTCTCCTTAATTCCAGGCAACTGTACGATCGTACAAATCTTTTCCTTATGAGCAAACGATCGTATTTGAATCACTTTGATATTGCGCCTGAAATAGCTTTGGTAACCAGCACTATATTCATCGTTGTCAAGATGCTTCGATGGAAAAACGCTTGGAAGAATTTACCTGCTGATATGCATATGTGTTTTTCCATCTGCTGATTTTTTAAGCGTCAAAACGATGTCGTGTCAACTTATTTAAGCGACACCGTTTTGCTATCTTTGTAAAGCATCTGCTGGTTAACATCATCTGCTGGTTGAAGTACACTGTAGCCAACTGCTGAAATAATAATTCTGCTGAATTCTCTAAGGAACGCTTCTGCTGAAATGTCTAAGCAAATCAAAACGCTGTCGTTCCAACTTAACCAAACGCTGTCGCTTCGACTTAACCAAACGCTGTCGTTTCGCAATCTTCAACTACACAGACTAAACAACTGCTGATCTCTCAAATATGTATCTGCTGATTACTCTTCTTGATCAACTGCTGATAAGAAACTGTGCACTCCAACGACGTCGTTCCAACTTATCAAAACGCTGTCGTTTAACACTCCTTACAAAAACACGCTAAGACTTAAGTTCCTGTTGATTGCTCGTAAAGAATCTATCTGCTGAACATCTCAAACCATTCATCTGCTGATCGCATACTATCTGCTGATTCCTCACGAATATTCCAACTGCTGATTTACCACTTGTCGATAGATAAAAATACTCCTGTAGAATGCGACAACTGATTGTCCAATATTATCTTGTCTTATTTTTGTTATCACCAAAACTAATAAATATTGTCCTAACAAAGACTAAGAACAAGAGCAGGCAAGAAAAATATGCATGAGAAAAAAATCAGAGTGCAGTGCATGTTCAATAGTCGAGAGCTTGTACACTCAGGTGGCAGCTGGTGTACAAGCTGAGCTAGTATCCAAGTGTGAGCTGGTGCACAAGCCGAGACTTTAAATGAAATATCCATAGTCGACTGCACATAAATGGGGAGAAAAAAAAGACATCAGCTTTGCAGAAGCACTTCCCAGTGTGTGAGAAAACAAGAGAGAGTGATCTTTCTGTAAACTTTTCACACACAGATTCACTCACATATGAGAGACGAGAGCTGAATAGATTAGATGAGTGAATCACAAATAACAAATCATTGTAGTCTTTCTCACTGAGACGTTAAAGAAGCGTTAGACAAGTCACACAGCCTGCGAGCTGGTGTGCAGGAGAGGCTAGGAATTATCACAGCTTGCGGACTGTTGGATCGGGTTACAAGTGGTTGTATAAATCAAATCTTCTAGTGAATCCTTCCAGCAATGGAAGAAGGGGAGACGTAGGAGATTGAGCTCCAAACTTCCAAAAACAAATTATCTGCGTATTTTATTTACAACTTTGTTTACGGCTTACTGCATTTTCACGCATACAAGTTTTAAACCAGTTTTAAGCTTTCAATTTTCAGAAAATATTTCAGATGTTTTCCGCTTGGTTTTTATACCTAATCTGATGTATTTTCTCGGTGCTAAAACCTTTCAAGAACCAGAGCCATTGCATCTCAAGTTATCACAGACCAGATTGCATGCGAACTGGACAAGCATGAAGTAGCGCTGCTCCGTGCTGATCCAGATTAAACGCGATCAACCCTTTTGTTATTGCATGCTGTTTTTCAAAACCTTTTCAGTGCACGTAATCTGTATTTTCGGACCATGATTTGGTGCCCGAGCTGTGTGAGAGCTCATGACATCCCCTTTTTGATTCCATCAATTGGTATCAGTGCATGTTGTTCTTGAAGAGCATTTTAAACTGAAAATGATTAAAGGTATAAAACTATTTCTCAGCTCTGATAGTCTTCTCAAAACTGTTTTTCTGAGGAAAAAAACCCTCTGTGCTACAAAATTGTTTTAAAGTTTTTAAAATTCATTTTATAAATATAAGGGGAGTCATGTTTATGAATTACAGAGCATTTTTCTTTCAGAAAAGTGCAGCAATATCTGTTCTGACCAGCTGAAATGGATGGCGCGAGATTTGTGTGGACGCCAAGATCTCTCATTTTTGGGGCCAAACTTTGCGAAAAATGAAATAGATTCTGGAATTGAATCTTCTATTACTTCTCTGATCTGAAAAGATGAGCTTTTTGAGTAGCACATGTTTTGTTTTAAATATCATGCATGTTGTTTTCTGCATATTGTCGTCCCTTTTGAAAATATTTTCTTTTTTAAAACTGAAAACCGTGGGGTGTGTTAATGGGGAGTTTTGTTTTAAAAATTAAGTAGGAGACAAGATTTCGAAACCTTTTTGATTCCCACAAAAAGGGAGAGAAATATTTCAAAACTGTTATTCGTGCTTATTGTTTTCCAGGTTTTGTGTTAATAAAAAAGGGGGAGATTGTTGGATCTATGTAACAGATCAAATCTGAATTTTGATAAACCCAAAACCTGCTATTAGGTTTCTTAAGTTTTATTAAGTGCGCAAGACAGAGCTGAATCAGCTCAGTCACGAGCTGGTTTAGAATTAGAAGAGAGCTGGTTCAGGGATGGAGTTAGTGAAGTACAATTTAGCTAGGTTCTTTTAGAAGAGATGGATGCAATCAGGACGGCTTGTGTTTCTATCGAAGAAGACAGAAGTGGCAGAATTCTTCCAAGAATCCAACAGAACAGAAGCAAGCTGGAAGAGACAAGCTGCGAGCTGTTGAGAGGTGTCCAAGCTGGTCCACTAGCAGTCATCCAAGCTGTTCCACCAGCAGAGGACTTCCAAGCTGAGGATTGCCAAGCTGATCAAGCTAGGGACCGCCAAGCTGGTCCAGCAGAGGATCTCCAAGCTGGTCCAGCAGCCATCTAAGCTGATTCAGCTTAGAGAGAAGATCATCACAGAAGAAACTAGTTCAGTTCATCTCAGCTTGGGAGTACAACGTTCAGTTTAGAGAAGAGCAGACCAGATCAGGAGCTTCATGAAAGATCAGATCAAAAGAATTAGTTTGTACAAGAATTATTAAGAATACAAGAAGACAAACTAATTTGTCTGATCGAGACAGAGCTCATAGTCAAGAAAGCCTGCAGATGTATTAAATGATAAAGGACACAAGGTACAACCTTGTCAAAACTTTACAGAAGTCTTTTTCAACGGCTAGGAACTTTGTGTCCAACGGATAGATTTACACAGAGGCTTTTTATATGCAGAAGACTAAGAACAAGAGCAGGCAAGAAAAAGATGCACGAGAAAAAAATCAGAGTGCAGTGCATGTGTGTCAGGCCCGGTGCACTAATCACAAATTACTTACTCAATTAATCACATTTATGTGGAAGCATTAAAAATGGGGCTTAAAATTTTTTTGAATTTGGGCATGATCCAATACGTAATTTCAAAATAAGTTCATACTCAAAGTAGGGATTTAAATTCAAAATCCAAACAACAACACCTTTCAACAACAGGCATTAAATCAACAACCGATCCCCAATACGAATAATGGCACAGGACATCCACTGGCTCAATATGTAAATACATAAGTATAACTGGGACTCAATCAAAATGGGGATCGTCCAGCTGAAGCTCCACTCTGTCCAGCCTAGTTACCTGAAGAACCCGCAAAGGCCATCAAAGACCAATGCAGCCCAAAACAGGGGAAAGAAATGAGGTCAAACCTCAGTACGAAGAGCACTAATAAAACAACAATGCATAAAACATGCAATATTCACATCATGATATGCATGAGGCTAACAAGGAAAATCGGTCTTCAAGGCCAACAACTCAGCTGGCAAATCTCAAGTGAGCCTCTACACCACGCACATCCAATCAGCCGGTGGAAATCATCGGTCCGTGATCTTCAGGTCTGTCGAACATCACAGCTCAGTGGTCTTCAGGCGCGACGACTCAGCTGGCCACCACTCCGGTGATAGCATTGGAACTTTCAGGTGCGACAACTCGATCGGCCGGTCACAATGCTAGCTCGACTCAGGTCATCAATCGAATATCATGCTCAATATGTATGCATGAATGCCAGGAATATAAATTCAACAGCATACATAAATCATATAGTAAACAGAAAAGAAAATCACAAGGCAAAATCAGCCAAATCTATTCACGTAAACACCCAAATCACAGCATTCAGATCACGCTGGAATATTCACATGCTTATGTCCAAAGCTGTTTAAATAAGCTCAATTCGTCAGCTTCTACCTCGACAGATTTCACTTAACTCAGCACCAGTACCCTACTCAAACCTCCTGCCTCACCAGCTCACGGCAAGATACAACAGGAACTGCTCAAAAGCCCAAATCTGTCAAGATATCTCATAATCAGGTCTCATCAAAGCTCAATCAGTTCACGACCTAAGGCAGTGTAGCCTAAAACAGCTACCTCAACCCTACAGCGCACTATCCAGCTTTAAATCAAAGCTTAAATCGATAAGGAATCACTTACTCAGAGCTGCTAAAGAACGAAAGGACCACTGGTCAACAATCGCAAAGAAACTCGAACTTTGCAACTACTTCGTGCTCCCTCAACGCGTCGATTCAGGTCTCAAAAATGATATCAATCGAAAGACCTAAGGAAGACGAGCTCAGCGCCACCAATCTTGCTCCAAACGGTAGCGTAAATCGACGACAATCGATGGAGAAAGGGTTCAAATGAACAGTGCTAATCGAGGGTTCTCTGGGAAGAAGGTAAGAAAATATCGGGCACCAAAATGACTAAGTGTTGATCGACACTTATATTTAAACCTCCCAGGTCAAAGCTACAGTGAAATTCAATCACCGACATATTCAGATCTTAGCGCTATTCAGATCTTAGCGCTAACTCAGATCTGACTCCGCTATCTTAGATCTGTCTTCGCTACGCTAAACACGTGATACTAATCAAAACGGCGTCGCATAGGGGTTCCCGTTCACTAATGCTAAAAGACGTCGTGCTACTTCCAGATCTGAAGCAGATCTCATGAACTCAGACCCGCTAACGCTCATCCAGATTTGACCAAATCTGTTTCTCCTCGCAACACCAGATCTGACTACTACCTAAACGACATCGTAACAGTCATACTCGACTAATGCCAAATCTGATATATATACTAAACGACACCGCATCACTTATACTCAACCCGTGCACACACGGGTGATCCAAAACAACATCGTTTCGCTTCCCGCTCACGACGACTCACTCGTATACGCGAGGAACCGATCTGGTCACTTAGATCTTGCTCAAGTCTGATCTGTCCTATACCAAATCTGAAAAGTCAAAAATCACCAACAGAAAAACCAATTTCTTCAAATATGAAACCCGATGGTTAACGTTTCCATTAGCTAATCTTTGCCCAGATCTGATTATCTAATTTAATCAACATTAACCAATTTCTATTCCTCACATTCTCCTCCACTATCAACTCACGACAACCGATCATAGTCAAGTAGAAACACCAGCAATCATCAAAATTAACACCAACAATCTGCCCAGCATAACTCAATGCTTAACAAAACCACAAATCAACACACCAAAAGCAACTCAAAACACAAAATCAGCAAGAGTCTTCAATGGACCTTTAGATGAAAGAAGGCTCAAACAGATGAGGTCACTCCCGTCTCATCTTTCTTTCAACTTCCCAGGTAGCTTCCTCTATACCATGCTTAATCCATTGGACCATGACCAATGGTACAGTCTTATTCCTCAACTGCTTCTCCTTCCTATCCAGAATCTGCATTGGGTATTCGACATAGCTCAAGGTAGAATCCAGTTCCACTTCATCAGTCCTCAGCACATGGGACGGATCTGGCTCATATGTCCTCAACATCGACACATGAAACACATCATGCACCACTGCTAACCCATCAGGCAGCCTCAATCTATAAGCGGAAGACCCAATCCTCTCAATAATCTCAAATGGACCAACGAATCTAGGAGCCAATTTACCCTTAATTCTGAATCTCATCACGTTCTTGAAAGGAGAAACCTTGAGAAATATTCGATCACCAACCTCAAACTCCAAAGGTCTGCGTCTCCTGTTAGCATAGCTGGCCAGTCGATCTTGGGCAGCTTTCATTCTACTCCGAATCAACTCAATCTAGTCTTTCATATGCTGCACAAATTCAGGAGTAGACAGCTGTTTCTCATCAATCTCTTCCCAACAGATCGGTGATCTACACTTGCGATCATACAAAGCTTCAAAATGGAGCCATTCCGATAGTCACTTGGTAGCTATTGTTATAAGAATCAACTAAGGATAAAGAATCCTGCCAGCTACCAATGAAATCCATCACTATTGCTCGCAGCATATCCTCCAAAATCTGTATGGTCCTCTCAGATTGGCTATCTCTCTGCGGGTGATAGGCTGTACTCATAGCCAATCTCGAACCCATAGCTGCTTGCAAGCTCTTCCAGAATCGGGAAGTAAATCTTGGATCTCTATCCGACACTATCTAAATCGGCACTCCATGCAATCTAACCACGTGGTCTATATACAACTTCGCCATCTTCTTCATCAAACATCTCACATCATATGGAATGAAATGGGCTGACTTCGAGAGCCTATCAACCAAAACCCAAATCGCATCGCATCCCTATTCGATCGAGGTAAATGCGTCACAAAATACATGGCGATGTGCTCCCAATTACACTGAGGCCCTTCTAGACTCGGTAGCAAACGACCAGGTCTCATTCTCTCGGCCTTGACTTGTTGGCAATTCAAACATCGTGCTACAAATACAGAGATATCATTCCTCATGCCTTCCCACCAGCAGTGAGACTTCAAGGCATGTTACATCTTCTTCTCGTCCGGATGCACACTGTAATGGCTACAGTGGGCTTCATTCAAGATAGCCTCTTTCAAATCAATCAGGTTCGGGACTACCAATCTACCCCGAAACCTCAAGAATCCATCAGAAGAAACAGAAAAATCTTCCGATTGACCATTCTGGGCTTTAATCTTCCACTCATGAATATATGGGTCAGTCCTTTGCGCTGCTCTAATGTCTGCAACAATTTGTGGTTCAACCTGAAGAAAGGAAACCACAAAGTACTAATCATCTGGCTGAAAACGCCATCCGGAAGTCCCCAACTCCTCATGGACTTTGGATAAACTCATCGACGTCAACATTGCAGGTTGAGCTTTCCTACTCAAAGCATCGGCCACTAAGTTCATCCGTCCAGGCTTCTACTGAATCTCATAGTCGAAATCCTTGAGCAACTCCATCCAACGACGCTGCCTCATATTCAAATCAGACTGTGTGATGATATACTTCAAACTCTTGTGGTCCATGTACACCACAAATTGATCACCATACAAATAGTGACTCCAAATCTTCAAGGCAAAAACAATCGTAGCCAACTCTAGATCATGAACGGGGTATCTCGTCTCATGGATCTTCAAATGTCGAGACGCATAAGCTATCACTCGCCCGTTCTGCATCAGTACGCAACCCAAACCATTAAGAGAAGCATCAGAGCACACCACAAAACCTCCAAAACCCGATGGCAAAGCCAGCACAGGGGCAGTAGTCAACTTCTCTTTGAGCAACTGGAAACTCGACTCGCACTCCTTATTCCAAACAAACTTCCTATCTTTCTGGGTCAACTGGGTCATCGGCCTGGCTATCGAAGAAAAACTTCTCGATGAAACGCCTATAGTAGCCAGTCAAACCCAAGAAACTACGGATCTCAGAAACATTACTAGGTCATTCCTAGTTAAGAACTGCTTCAACCTTACTAGGATCCACCGATATACCTTCTGCAGATATGACATGACCCTAAAATATTACTCTATCCAGCCAGAATTCACACTTGCTGAAATTCGCATACAGCTGTGAGTCTCTCAGTTTCTGCAACACCAGCCTCAAATGCTCTTTATCCTCTCTGTAGCTTCTCGAGTACACAAGAATTTCATCTATGAAGACAATCACAAAACGATCGATGTACTCACCGAAGACACGATTCATCAAATCCATGAAGACAACAGGAGCATTCGTCAATCCAAACGGCATCACGAGAAACTCATAATACCCATATCTCGTCCTGAAAGCCGTCTTTGCCACATCAGCATCTCTAATCCTCAACTGATGATAACCAGATCGCAGATCAATCTTAGAGTACACTGCCGATCCTTGCAACTGATCGAACAAGTAATCAATCCTTGGCAAAGGATACTTGTTCTTGATCATCGCTTTATTCAACTGCCGAAAATCAACACACATCCTCATAGATCCATCCTTCTTCTTTACAAAATGAATCGGAGCTCCCCAAGGCGACATACTCGATCTTATGAAGCCTTTCTCCAAAAGATCACGTAACTTCTCCTTAAGTTCCTTCAACTCAGCTGGCGCCAATCGATACTGAGCTCTAGAAATCGGGGCTATTCCTGGAACCAACTCTATGCTAAAGTCAATCTCTCGTCTCGTAGGAAATCCAGGAATCTCATCCAGAAACACATTAGAGAACTCTCGAGTAATCAGCACATCACTCAACTCTATCCGTTACCAGTGAAATCTTCGACCGCGAATCAGCACCGTGGAAATCCCAATTTTCTCCAAAGGGAGGTCTAAACCTCACTACACCATGGAAACAATCTACAGTCGCTCTATAAAGCAGACAACACATCCATACCCTAGATGCAGTAAAAATCTCGAATCTCCAAGGTAATCAAATTAGTCACCAACACGTTCTCATCAAATCTAATCACACAATCCACAACCACTCCACGGGACATCAACCACACACCAGTAGGAGTAGATACAGACACAACATCACACAGTGGGGTAACACTCAACCCACACTCATGTACAAACAAATCAGATATGAAGGAGTGTGATGCTCCTGTATCAAACAAAACTCGTGTAGGAAAATCAAATATAGCACAAGTACCTGCAATAACTCCTTCAGCCGTATCAGCATCTTGATCTCTCATCAAGGCATTCACCTGTGCTTGCTAGTAGATACAGACACAACATCACACAGTGGGGTAACACTCAACCCACACTCATGTACAAACAAATCAGATATGAAGGAGTGTGATGCTCCTGTATCAAACAAAACTCGTGTAGGAAAATCAAATATAGCACAAGTACCTGCAATAACTCCTTCAGCCGTATCAGCATCTTGATCTCTCATCAAGGCATTCACCTGTGCTTGCTGCGGTCCCGAAAACTGAGGTCTAGAAGATCCTCTGAACTTAGACAGTTCAAGTGGTTGGAATCCTGATCGTTCGGACTGAGCAAAAGGTTGCGGTCTCTGCGAAGAACCACCAGCAGAAGCTTGTTGCGACTGGCTCATGGCCTATCCACCCATCAATGGACACACTCTAGAAAAATGTCCCGGTTTGCCACACTGATGGCAAAGACCCCAAACTCCATGGCACTACGAAGTCATATGGTGACCTCCGCACTGACCACACAACACACTACCTGATCCACTACAGAGCTAATAGAACTAGAGGAACTCGAATTCGACCCTTTCTTGAACTGCTTTCCTTGAGGCTTGAACATATGGCGGTTAGACTAATGCAAAGTCTGAGGAGGTTGAAACGATGGAATCGCTTCAGGCACAGGCTGAAAAGTGCATCCAGCTGTTGACTGAACCTGATTCTGTGCTTCCAACAAACTCTTCTCAATGTCCACCGCCCTATCCACGGCCTCAGCATACGTCACGAGAGAACCAGCTAACACCATTCGGAACAGCTTAGGCCTCAAACCTCTCAGAAACTTGTTCCTCTTCGTTCTATCATGGTTAGCAACATGGGGGACATACGAAAGAAGCAACGAAAACTGTCTGGCATACTCCGCCACCTTCAAGTTCCCTTGCTTCAGATTGTCAAACTCTCGCTCATGGTTGTTGTAGTAGGACTCAGGGGTATACTCCTGTCGAAAGGCTACACAGAAGCTCTCCCAAGTAATCAAAGTCCCACTCTCTCTCATAACTCGGGAAGTATCCTTCCACCAGCGTTGAGCGTTCTCCCTCAACTGCAAAACCGGTAGCTTCAGTCTTCTCTCCTGAGAGTACTCCACTTCATCGAATAAATCTTCCATATGCTTTAGCCAGCCTTCAGCAATCAGGCCACCCTCGGCGCCGGTGAATGTTGGGGGATTCATCCTCTGTAACCTAGCCAACACTAGCTCCATCTCGCCGATATTCTAGTCACATCTTCTACCTCTGTCTGTCTAGTCCGACGATGCAAAGGTATACTCTGCTGCTCAACATCCTCATCACTTCCTGGGGCTCTAGACACCTCACCAGTCTGTCTAGATATCCTACTCCTACCTCTTCTCAGCGGCATCTAACAAAACTCAGAGGTATGCAGCAAAACAAATAATCACAGAGGTAGATAAATCACAGAGTCAATCAAAATCAAAAGCTCAAACTCTGTGTGTAGACTAGAGTGTGATGAAAAGGAAATCAAGATTATCCTAGTTTAAGCTCTGATACCAAAATGTCAGGCCCGGTGAACTAATCACAGATTAGTTACTCAATTAATCACACTTATGCGGAAGCATTAGAAATTGGGCTTAAAATTTTTTCGAATTTGGGCCTGATCCAATACGTCATTTCAGAATAAGTTCATACTCAAAGTAGGGATTTAAATTCAAAATCCAAACAACACCACCTAACAACAACAGGCAATAAATCAACAACCGATCCCCAATACGAATAATGGCACAGGACATCCTCTGGCCCAATATGTAAATACATAAGTATAACTGGGACTCAATCAAAATGGGGATCGACCAGCTGAAACTCCACTCTGTCCAGCTGTTGGTACACCGGCGGATCCGGATCCCGCTCCCGGGGCGCAGCGGAAATTTAAAACAAAACAGCCCGGGAACGGTCAATACACTAAATAAGAATCTAAACATTCATAGGATGTTTAGGAAGTTACCTTGCTGGCGACTAGGCGCCTGGCTCCGACCAATTCCACGAGAGAATTGGCCCTTCAACGGTTGAACGGCTGGATCAACTTCTAATCCGGTCCACGACCGGAAACTCAACTCCTTTGTTGGTTTGCACTAGAAAACCAACAAAAGTTCTGCGGACGGAATCTCCTCGCCGAGATGGTCGGAACAAATTCCGACAACGGCGGCGGGCGGCCGTGGCGGCGGCGTCGGCGGCGGGCGGCGACGGCGGCGTGGGGAGGAGAGTAGAGGAAGGGAGAATATATCTGACCGATCGACGATCAGATCGGACCGATCTTCACAGTGTTCAAAACTGAATATTATGATGTGAAAACAATTTTTCAGACCATCTAATCCAAAATAGCAGTTAGGCCCCTATAAGCTTTAAGGATAGTCATACTAGTCCTAGCTTAAGGGAAATATCATTTCAACCCCAAATTAATTTTAGGAAGTCACACTTCCATCCTTCCTCCTACAATACTCAACAAATTGAGCACAATTTCCGTACGGGAATTGAGAAACCAGTACTTGTGTGACCCTCAATGGTTCAGGGATACAGCTAGCCGTGGGCTCACAACTCTTTGTGACTCCGAAAACACATTTTCGGACTTACCCATCAGATCATGGTAAAGCGTCTAGCAACATCGCCCCATGATCCCCTAGGTATCACTGATAGTGCCTACAAGAACCAGTTGATCATGGTTAGCGTACAGTACGGTCCTTTCAACTCAAATATCCCGATCAGATCAACGACCATTGGTAAATCGAGAGTCGCTAAAAATCCAATAACCATGCATACATCTTGGAGATCAAATAGCGACATCGCATTGTGTTACTAGGTAAACCCATTTACCTAAAACACACCTAGTACTCTGGCCAGAGATTTGTCACACTATTATCTCCTCAGATAGCATAGGATATCCACGCATGTCTGCGAGCGGTGAATCCTCGACAACGATGCATCGACTCCTACATGCATCGGGGTCTCACCCAATCCCGACGCCTGGTGACCCCAAGTGAGTCGGCAAACGGGTCAAAGTGAGACGCCTATCATGTAGAGTCTCAATGACGTTTCGAGTCGTGAGGACTAATCAGTACAACCAAGACCTCGGACTTTTCCACTCGACAAATGGTAACCACTTGGAAAGTCCGAAGGAGGGTAGTTCGATAGATCACCGGGTCACTATCTATCTGCATGCTCAGAACATCACAATGTTCCCTACCAATAAAACATGGTACTTCGCATCGCAGATACTAGTCTCGAATTCGGGCGGCCTTATCCTCATTTTGACGGCCCAATCGACTAGGAACATGTTCAGAATACACAGCGACTATTAGATGTGCTTCATGATAGCCGTCATACCCACTATCATATCTAACATACGCTTTAGTGTAATCTAGGTCTTTACTCAACACAATTGCAAATCATTACACACATAATGAAAGTAAAGAATGCCATATAGAAGAATGCGAATATCATATATAAAGATCGTTTGTACAAGAGTCAATAAAACCCACACGCCACAAGTTGGCTAGTTGGGCATCTACTCTAACACCAGCCTGGTTACCTGAAGAACCTACAATGGCCAACACAGACCAATGCAGCCCAAAACAGGGAAAAGAAACGAGGTCAAGCCTTAGTACGAAGAGCACTAATAAAACAGCAATGCATAAAACGTACAATATTCACATCATGATATGCATGAGGCTAACAATAAAAATCGATCATAAAGTGATAGGATCAATGTGGATCGAAAACAGCTCTGGTAGCTCAGAGGGTGGGGGGGGGTTGAATTAACTCCTTGGTATTTTAAATTTTCGAAACCCTTTAAAAATATTTTTACAAGCAGCTTTCTTAACTCAGATTTGTGTTACCAAATCTGAGGTATCTCAGTTTCAGATCTGATCTCTCGACTAACAGAAAGTGTGCGGAAATAATTCGATTAGCCAGTGAACAGTATAAGTAATAAATGCGATAAGTAAAAGTGTAGGGATCAGAGATTTGTTTCTAGAAGTTCGGATATCAAATCCTACGTCTCCCCTTCTTCCCTTGCAGGAAGGTTCCACTGGAAGAATTTGATGCACACAGCTTCTGTCTACACCCAGTCACCGAGCCTCGCTTCAAGTGAACTCCTAGCAATCACCAACTACACGCAGATGCAACTGCAGAATCACAAACAACTTTGATTTTTCGAACTGCTTGGAACAGCAAGTTCGTTACAGACTCAATCTAAAAATGCAATGAATACAATATTTTGAGTGCTGTAATTATCTCAAAGATAAAACACTAAAGAGCACTGGAATGTTCTTCGAGATTTTGACAGCTGGGATTTTGAATATTTTATGCTTGTAGTATCCCAGAAGTTGAGAGCTTTTGAATATGCAAGATAAACTTTGAGCGAGAGATTTAAGATTCACGAGCATCTTCCTCGTTAGAAGACTTCAACTATTTATGCTCTTCACTCTCAACGGTCAGTAGTTTGAATCCTTCTGCATATCTTCTTCGAATCTCCATTAGCTCTATGCACAAGGTAAACTGCGCTGTCAAAGTTTGATTGACTTTACTTTCCAAATAGAGTAGCCAGCGTATCAATCATTTTGCGTAATGCGTGGCTTACCCAAGATAGCTTTGATCCTGTTTCCTTATTTCCATTTTGACCGTTGTAGTTTTCTTCAATAGACTGATGACAACTGAAGAGATTTTAAACTCACATCTGTTGTAGCACTCCACATCTGAATACTGCTTTTTTTCCTTTTGTGAATAGATAGGGGAAATGTCCTTACGCATAAAGTTACCACATCTGATATATCTCCCCATTAATACTTTGTCATATCTGAAAACTCTACCGCTCTTCTTGTGATACTGACTTTCAAATATAAGTCTGAAGAACCCTGTATCGTCTATTCACATCTGATATGCTTAACTCAAATCTGTATAATTCTTAACGACATACCTGGTTCTGTTACTGTAGCCTCTGAATCACTTCTGAAGACCCTCAAATCTGAATGTCTGACGACAACTGAAATATTCCCGAATAATCAAATCTGATAGGCTTCCTGAAGACTTATTTCTATAACTGATATCTGAACATTTCTTTATTGATGAATCAAATCTGATAGTCTCTGAAACAAAAATTTCAACCCGATATCTGAGTACACTGTTCCAAGGGTTTCGGTTATGAGCCACAGCTGTTAACCACGATGACTGTCCAAATCTGAGTACAAAAGTTCAGTTTTTGTTTTTGTTTTTGTTATCACCAAAACTTATAAATTTTATCTTAACACCAAGGCCAACAACTCAGCTGGCAAATCTCAAGTGAGCCTCTACACCATGCACAGCCAATCAGCCGGTGTTAATCATCGGTCCGTGATCTTCAAGTCCGTCGACCATCACAGTTCAGTGGTCTTCAGGTGCGACAACTCAGCTGGCCACCACCTCGATAATAGCATTGGAACTTTCAGGCACGACAACTCAGCCGGCCGGTCACAATGGTAGCTCGATTAAGGTCATCAATCGAATACCATGCTCAATATGTATGCATGAATGCCAGGAATATAATTCAACAGCATATATAAATCATATCGTAAAAAGAACAGAAAATAACAAGGAAAAATCAGCCAAATCTGTTCACGTAAACACCCAAATCACAGCATTCGGATCACGCTGGAATATTCACATGCTTATGTCCAAAGATGTTTAAATAAGCTCAATTCGTACCTCTAAACAGCTTCTACATCAACAGATTTCACTTAACTCCGCACCAGTACCCTGCTCAAACCTCCTGCCTCACCAGCTCATGGAAAGATACAACAGGAACTGCTCAAAAGCCCAAACCTGTCAAGATATCTCATAATCAGCTCTCATCAAAGTTCAATCAGTTCACGACCTAAGGCAGCGTAGCCTAAAACAGCTACCTCAACCCTTCAGCGCACTATCCAACTTTAAATCAAAGCTTAAATCGGTAAGGAATCACTTACTCAGAGCTGCTAAAGAACGAAAGGACCACTGGTCAACGATCGCGAAGAAACTCGAACTCTGCAACTACTTCGTGCTCCCTCAACGCGTCAATTCAGGTCTCAAAACTAATATCAATTGAAAGCCCAAAGGAAGACGAGCTCAGCGCCACCAATCTTTCCCCAAACGGTGGGGTAAATCGACAGAAATCAACGGAGAAAGGGTTCGAATGAACAGTGCTAAACGAGGGTTCTCTAGGAAGAAGGTCAGAAAATATTGGGCTCGAAAATGAATAAGTGTTTATCGACACTTATATTTAAATCTCCTAGGTCAAAGCTACAGTGAAAGTCAATCACCAACATATTCAGATCTTAGCGCTAACTCAGATCTGACTCCGCTATCTCAGATCTGTCTTCGCTACGCTAAACACGCGCTACTAATCAAAACGGCGTCGCATAGGGGTTCTCGTTCACTAACGCTAAACGACGTCCTGCTACTTCCAGATCTGAAGTAGATCTCACGAACTCAGACCCGCTAACACTCATCCATATTTGACCAAATCTGTTTCCCCTCGCAACACCAAATCTGAATACTACCTAAACGACATCGTAACAGTCATACTCGACTAACGCCAAATCTGATAGATATACTAAACGACACCGCATCACTTACACTCAACCCACGCACTTCCGGGTGATCCAAAACGGCATAGTTTTGCTTCCGCTCATGACGACTCACTCGTATACGCGAGGAACCAATCTGAACACTCAGATCTTGCTCAAGTCCGATCTGTCTTATACCAAATCTTAAAATTCGAAAATCACCAATAGAAAAACAAATTCCTTCAAATCTAAAAACCCGATGGTTAATGTTTCCATTAGCTAATCTTCGCCCAGATCTGATTATCTAATTAAATCAACATTATCCAATTTCTATTCCTCACAATGTGCAATAGTCGAGAGCTTGTACACTCAGGTGTCAGCTGGTCTACAAGCTGAGCTAGTGTCCAGGTGTGAGCTGGTGCACAATCCAAGAGTTTAAATGCAATATCCATAGTCGACTGCACAGAAATGGGAAGAAAGAAGAAGACACCAGCTTTGCAGAATCACTTCCCAGTGTGTGAGAAAATAAGAGAGAGTGACCTTACACTGTAAACGTCTCACACATAGATTCACTCACATATGAGAGCCGAGAGCTGAGTAGATTAGATGAGTGAATCACAAACAACAAATCATTGTAGTATTTCTCACTGAGACGTTATAGAAGTGTTAGACAAGTCACACAGCCTACGAACTGGTGTGCAGCAGAGGCTAGGATTTCTCGCAGCTTGCAGGCTGTTGTATTGGGTTTTTACAAGCGGTTGTATAAATCAAATCTTCTAGTGAATCCTTCCAGCAATCGAAGAAGGGGAGACGTAGCAGATTGAGCTCCGAACTTTCAGAAACGAATTCCAAGCTTATTTTCTTTACAGCTTTGTTTACAGCTTACTGCATTCACGCATATATGTGTTAAACCAGTTTTAAGCTTTCAATTTTCAGAGAGTATTTGAGATGTTTTCCGCTTGGTTTTTATACCTAATCTGATTTACTTCTCGGTGCTACAATCTTTCAAGAACCAGAGCTTATTGCAGCACAAGTTATCACAGACCAGATCACGCGCGAACTGGACCAGCACGCAGCGCTGCTCTTTGCTGATCCAACTTAGGCGCGATCTGCCCTTTTTTTGTTGCGTGCTGTTTTTCAAAACCTTTTAAATGCACGTACTCTATATTTTCGGACCATTATCCGATGCCCGAGCTGTGTGAGAGCTCACGACACCCCCTTTTCAAATTCTATAATCATATTTTGTCATTTTAGTTGCATCAAAATATTTCAACCCAAATTAATCAACAAATTGGTCATGTCTCTCGATCATCCCAACTAATTTAATTCATAAAATTAATCCAATAATTTGATATAAATAAATAAACAAAACTAGATTACTAATTTAATCAAATCGATTTTATTTATGTTAAGAGAAAATTTATAATTTTTTGTGATAACGAAACAAGATAAGAACTGAATTTAAGACTCAGATCTGGACATATTAGTAATCATGTTTAACGGAAGAGAGTTCATCAGATCTGACTGTATAAAGGGAAGAAAGTATATTCAGATCCGAGAGATTGAGAAGAGAATAGATAACGGGAAAAGAGTTTATCAGATCAGATAAGAGCAACTCAGATCCGAGGATATCAGTTTCAGTACAGAGGCTTAGTTATCAGATTTCATCAGTAACAGAGACTCAGATTTGGACAGAATCTACTCAGAGTATTTCAGAGGTTATATCAGATTTCAGATCAGAAGTTATCGTTAAAGAGATGATGGGATATATTTGTAAAAGAGAAGAAAAGGGGAGGAAGAAACGTAATGAGAAAGTTTGAATCAGATTTGAGCTCAGAACCGAACAGATTTTAGATTCAGTTTCAGATCTTATCATATATTTATTCCAGATGATTCAATGATCGAGATTCAATCAGATAAAGCCTGTTAGACAAAGTGGATGAAAGAGACTCTAGTTCAGAGCTATTTGCAGTATATTTTACAGTACGCAGAGTTGGTTTATATGATGTTTACCTACTTTGGGTATTAAAGTCAACAAATCTCTGACAACAGCAGACAAACCTCTACTCAGCATTAATGGAGCAATTAATGCACGATACGGTGAAGATTTTCAAATGAGGCTTGTGTCTACTGGCTCATTAAATGACCGTTGAACATGGATGTTATAAATAGCTCAAGAAATTCAACAGAGAAAGCTCTAGTTACGCTCGGCAATTTTACTCTCGCATAAACTCTCTCTGGGAAAAATTCTCCAAGTCATAAAGTATTCGATATCCTAGTTCTTACCATCTCGAAGAACAGTCGTTCAAGTTCTTCAACAGAAATAATCTTCAAGATTTGTTCTGGTTCAACTTAGCAAAATATTCGTATTGTTAAATTAACCAGAAGTTGTTACAAACTCTGTGGGGTTGTATCCATTGTAATATTCAAACAGAGTCTGTAAATAACGTGCTACGTGAAGCAGTTCTAAAAAGTCATTTGTTGAATTCAGCAGTGAAATATGTGTTGTATTGTGGTGCTAGGAGTTCACGTTAAGTGAGGCTTACGTGACTAGGTGTTTACAGAAGCTGTACTCATCAAATCTTCTAGTGGAACCTCCCTGAAAAGGAAGAAGGGGAGACGTAGGATTTAAGATCCGAACTTCCAGAAAAAAATTCTTGACCCTTACTCGATTTACATTATCTGCATCGTTATTACTGTTCACTGTTTAATCGGTTTATTTCCGCACATTATTGTTAGCCTAGAAAACAGATTACGACTGAGAGCCTCAAATCTGGTAACTCAGATTTGAGTTAAGCACAGGCTTGTAAAAATAATTTTTAAGGATTTGAAAAATAAAACCTAAGGAGTTCATTCAACCCCCCTTCTGAACTCCTAAGCATATTTTCGATCCTAATTGATCCTATCAATTGGTATCAGAGCCCTGTCATCTCAATTTTTGAACAGTTCGATCTTCTGCGCTTATATTAAATATGTCTACTTCTCACAATAAAATTCCTATGTTTTCTAAGGAGGAGTACGATGATTGGAAGATCAGGATGCAAGCCCATCTGGAGGAGTACGATGATTGGAAGATCAGGATGCAAGCCCATCTGGCCGCTCAGGATGACGACGTGTGGTTCGTTATAACTGATGGACCCATGAAGATTATGAAAGCAAACACGGCGATGGATGTTACTGATGGTCCTCCACAGTGGATAGAGAAAACTAGAATGGAGTATACACCAGAGGACAAAAAGAAAGCCAATCTAGATAATTTAGCAAAGGACATTCTATACAAGAAGCTGGACAAGAACATGTTCAGCAAGATAAAGACCTACGCTACGGCTAAGGAGATCCGGAAAAAGCTCACGCAAATCTATGAAGGCAACGACGAGACAAAAGAGAACAAGCTGACGGTTGCCCAACAAAAGTATGAGTCAATAAAGATGAGAGAAGGAGAGACAATGACGGAGTTTGACGATAGATTTAGCTCTGTTGTGGAGTCAATAAAGATGAGAGAAGGAGAGACAATGACGGAGTTTGACGATAGATTTAGCTCTGTTGTGATTGAGCTAACCAGTCTTGGAAAAGAATATAGCAACAGAGAATTCGTTCTTAAGGTGATGAGAGCCCTGCCGAGGGAGTGGGATGTGAAGACGATGGCTATGCGCAAATCAAAGGATCTAAATAAGCTGGAACTCCACTCTGTTTGCAAATCTGAAAGCCTATGAGTTCGAGCTGGAGATCAGATCAGAGGCTGGACCATCAACCTCTCAACCCACAAAAGCTCTTGCTTCTACGAATTCAGAACAGTGCTCACCTAGCAAGTCAGCAAGCAGATCAACAATGACGCAATGTCCCTCTTCGTAAACAAGTTTGGAAACTCATGAGAAGAACTCACAACCCTTCTATTAATTATAACACTCATAAATCTGAAAAGATTTCCACTGATTTAAATTTTTATAACTGTGGCAGAACAGGGCATTTCGCAGCTGATTGCAAGAAGCCCAAGAAAGATGACCTATCAAAGATAGATGAAAAGAGGTCCACATAAAGAAGGAGAAACAGATTTGATAAGAGGCCCAACAAGAGAATGATAGTAAAGTGCTTGTTGCTGAGGAAAGCAACAGCAAATGGGCGGATTCAGATTTTGAGACTACAACAAGAAGCTCATCCAGTGAGAGTGAGCAAGAAGAAGTCCACTGCTTGATGGCCGACCAGACAACTGATGATGTGGTATTTGACTTCTCTAATAGTTAATTTACATGAGAGGACCTCATCACGGCACTGAATGAAATGGTCCATGAGTACAAAAGCTGTCTCAGACATTCGAGGAGATTAAAGTTAAAAATAATGGGTTGAAAAATAGTTCAGTGGAACCAAGCACTGCTCAGCTTGGGGAAACTGACAGTTTACAAACTGAGTTGAGTAAGCTGAAAATCGAGAATGATTCTTTGAGAATAAAGTCCTGTGAGCTCTCTTATGAAAATGAGAGATTAAATCAAGTGACGAGCTCCTGGACTAAGTCTTCAGTTTCTTTAAGAAAGCTGCACGAGACCCAGAAGCCATTAGACGACAAATATGGCTTAGGTTTCAGCTTTGGTGAAAGCAGCTCTGAGGAAAAAAGTACTCAGTCAAATCTTGCTAATGATAAGTTCAAGAAAATGAATATTGTCAAAGCTAGTGTGACACATGATTTTTGTGAGTCGGTTAAGTACGATGATCAGTTCATTGGACAATTGAACCATAAGGGCAAAAACGGTATTGGATACGTTAAGCCTGAGAACTGTCAGCCCAACTGGCTAAAGAACAGACTTGAGAAGGATAAGGCAAAAGTTTTACCTAAGTCGTCTGTTCCGAATCAGCAAAGGCGTGGTTCAACGAAGGCCAAATCTGTATGGATAAAGGTTCAGTCCAAACATGATCTGAATGGTCAAAGTGCAAAGCCAAATCTCAACATATCGCACAAGAATTCATCACGAACCCTAGTGGATATCCATACTGGGAAAACTGTAAAGATAATTTAAGTATCGGTCCGGAAATGGGTAATCCAATCTGGACCCAAGTAAAATTGGGTACCAAACATTTATTTTTGTGATTGCAGGACAACAGGTACACAGCTTTGGAGGAATCAAACAAATGGTATCTGGACAGTGGCTGTGCGAGACACATGACTGGTAACTCAAAACTGTTATCAGATCTGAAGCCGCACAAAGGACCAAGAACTGTCTTCGGTGACAATTCACACGGTAATACTATGGGTAAGGGTAAGATTACCAATTGTAATCTATCAATAATGATGTGCTGCTAGTTGAAAAATCATGTTATAATCTTATCAGAATAAGTCAGTTGTGTGACAATGGTTACACAGTTAACTTTAAAAAAGCACACATGCACAGTTCATAATTCAGATGGTCTGACAGTGTTGGTAGGAAACAGATCAGGGAATACCTACATTGTCAACAGGTCAGAGAAGCTGGGATCTGAATAGATTTGCCTAGCAGCTGACTCTTCCAAGAGCTGGCTGTGGCATCAAAGAATGAATCATCTGAACTTCAAAACACTTGCCAAATTGAGTAACCTTGAATTGGTTTCTGGTATGACCAAAATAAATTTTTCTAAAGGCAAGATTTGTTCTGCATGTCAGCTGGTGTCAGGCCCCATGCACAATACAGAGTTAACCATACAATAAACAATAGCGGAAGTATTTAAAATAGTGGCTAAAAATTTCTATCTTTGGCCTGACGTAGAAAATCATACTTTAAAATACAATGGTACTCAAAATATTGGTTTTACAACAACCGAAAACCAACAACAGCAGATACAATAACAATTACAAGCATAGAGTGACTCCCTAACAGGGTACATCCCAAATAAAAAATAGAACATCACATCCTTCCAGGGTATTCCTCGAAGGATGCTCTATTGTCTAATATAAAGAATATACATAACTGGGACACTCTATCCACCTCCCGGGGCACCTCCAGCTGGGCCATCTCCATGACCAGCTGAGAAACATGGAAAACCTGGAAAACACATAGGCAAACAAACAATCTAGCCCCAGAGGGACATGGGGTCAAACCCCAGTACGGAGAGCAATTGGGGCACTTCTAAACTCTGTAATAAACCACCAGGTCTCATCCTTTCTGCCTTAACTTGCTGACAATTCAGATATCTAGAGACAAAACCAGCAACATTGCTCTTCAAACCTGCCCACCAAAAGTGCGGCTTCAATGCATGGTACATCTTCCTTGCACCAGGATGGACACTATATCTACTACAGTGAGCTTCTCTCAAGATCTCTCATTCAAATCAATCAGATTTGGCACTACCAACCTGCCACAAAATCTCAAACAACCATCAGATGTGACAGAATAGTCTTCCAACTGTCCAGCTCTAATCTTCAGCTTCAATTCATGGATAGATGGATCTTTTCTTTGAGTTTCTCTAATACTCGAAACAATCTGTGGCTCAACTTGAAAGAAGAAACCACACCATAATCCTCACCTGGATAGAAACGCCAACCAGTAGTGCTTAGATGCTCATGAACCTTCGAATCTGCAACGAAAGCATAGACACTTGAGCCTTTCTGCTCAACGCATTAGCAACTACATTCACTTTCCTAGGCTGATACTGGATGTCACAATCAAAATCTTAATTCACAATCAAAATCATTAAGCAGCTCCATCAATATACACTGTCTCATATTCAAATCTGGCTGGGATAAAAGATACTGAAGACTCTTGTGGTCTGTATATACCACAAACTGCTCGCCATACAGATAGTGGCGCCAATTCGTCAAGCCAAAGACCGCTGTTGCCAACTCTAAATCATGAAATGGGTATCGAGTCTCATGCTGTTTCAACTGGCGAGAGGCATATGCAATGACTCGACCATTCTGCATCAAAACACAACCCAATCCATTAAGCGAAGCATCTGAACAAACCACAAAACCACCTGAACCCGAAGGCAAAGCCAACACTGGTGCTGTAGTTAGCTTCTCCTTGAGAAATCGAAAGCTGTTCTCGCATTCTTCTGTCCAAATGAATATCTTGTCTTTTCTGGGTCAACTGCGTCATAGACTTAGCTATACTAGAGAATCCCTCAATAAAGCGTCGGTAATAGCTAGCCAATCCCAAAAAGCTACGAATATCTGAAACATTCTTGGGTCGTTCCCAGTTCACAACAACCTCTACCTTACTGGGATCAACAGATATACCTGCTGCTGAAATGACATGACCCAGAAACACTATTCTATCCAACCAAAACTCGCACTTGGAGAACTTAGCATACAGCTGCGAGTCTCGTAGTGTTTGGAGTCAACCTCTACCTTACTGGGATCAACAGATATACCTGCTGCTGAAATGACATGACCCAGAAACACTATTCTATCCAACCAAAACTCGCACTTGGAGAACTTAGCATACAGCTGCGAGTCTCGTAGTGTTTGGAGAACCAACCTCAGATGCTCTTTGTGCTGCATCAGAGTCTTCGAGTACAACAATATGTCATCGATGAACACAATCACAAACTGATCGATGAACTCTCGAAAGACTCGATTCATCAAGTCCATGAAAACTGTAGGGGCATTCGTCAAACCAAAAGACATAACCAAGAACTCTTAATGCCCATACCTCGTTCGAAACGCAGTTTTCGCAACATCATCCTCTAGAATACGCAACTGATGATACCCCGAATGCAAATCGATCTTAGATTACACCGCTGAACCCTGAAGCTGATCAAACAAATCATTGATCCTCGGTAAAGGGTACTTATTCTTCACAGTAGCCTTATTCAGTTCCCAAAAATCAATGCACATCCTCATTGAACCATCCTTCTTCTTCACAAATAAGATAGGAGCTCCCCACGATGACATGCTCGGTCGAATAAAACCCTTCTCTAGCAAATCACTAAGCTGTACCTTCGGCTCCCTCAACTTGGCTGGCGCTAAACGATACGGGGTTTGAGAGATCGGAGCTGTACCAGGTACCAACTCAATGCTGAAGTCGATCTCCCTTCTTGGAGGAAAACGAGGAATCTCCTCTAGAAACACGTCAAGGAAGTCTCGAGCAACGGAGATGTCACTAAGCTCCACACACACCGAAAAGGATGCTTCCAAAGCCTGGATCATGAATCCAGCATTGTCCAACGACATAAGGCTAAACATCTCCATCGCAGAGATTAACGGAATCTTCTATTGGGAATCGAGGCCGTAGAAGTTCCATTTCTCGCCAAACTGGGGGGGCAAATGCACAATGCCATGGAAACAGACCACGGTGTCCCTAAAACTAGACAACACGTCCATTCCCACAATGTAGTCGAAATCCCACATCACTATACGAATCAGGTTTGCTACTAACACATTCCCACCAAAAATAAGAATGCCATTCAACAAAATCTCTTAGGAGAACAGGCTCGCGCAGGCAGGAGTCGCAACAGAAAAAACGTCACATAAAGAAGTGGTATGCAAACCATGCTCAACCACAAATGCATCAGCTATAAACGAATGTGACGCTCCAGTATCAAACAATACATGTGCAGGAAAATAAAAAACAGTACAAGTACCTACAATCACTCCTCTTGGCGTGCCTTCTGCTTGCTCCCTAGGCATGACACTCACCGGGGCATGCTGAGGTCCTAAGAATGGGGCTGGGAAGACTGTCCAAATCGCGAAGGACCAGACTGCTGGAACGGCCTATACTGAGTCTCTCCCACCCTATGCTGCTGAGCAGGAAAAGAACGACCTCGAGATGACCCACCAGGACGACCCTGAGGTGGGGCTGCGGCATGCTGAGATCCAGCCAATGGACACATTCTCGCAAAATGTCCATATTGCCCACAATTGTTACACGCACCCCGAACCCCCACACATTGCGTCGTAGGGTGTTTGCCTCCACACTGACCACAAAATATGGCCCTAGGGCTACTGCTGCTGCTAGAACTACCGGAGCCAGAAGAATTAGAACCCTGCTTCTTCTTGAACTGATGACCACGAGGCCTAAACCTGTGGCGCCCAGACTGTTGCACTAACTGCTGGGGCTGCTGCTGAGATGACTGGGAAAACTAGGGAGGTTACGCCCCTGGAACATTGGGACATAAACCTTGCACTGCTGGAGGCTGAACCCGAGACCTGCGGTTCCGTAGCCCTTCCTCGATGTCCATTGCCTTATCCACCGCGTCCGCATAACTGGTAGGTGAGCTCGCCAACACCAAGGAGTACAAATCCTCGTTAAGCCCTTCCAAGAAACGGTTTCTCTTCACCCTCTCTCGGCCAGACACATGAGGAACATAAGCCAAAAGAGAAAAAACCTTCGAGCATACTCTCCCACCGAACATACTCCTGACGGAACGCCGTACAGAAACTATCCCAAGTATTCCCTGCACCAGTCTCCTCGAGAGTACGTGAAGCACCTCTCACCATCGCTCTGCATTCTTCCTTAGCTGAAAGGTCGCCAAACTCAGTCTGCTGTCATCATCATATCGCACTCTATCAAACAGTCCAATAATATGCTGCATCCAGGACTCAGCATCGGAACTACTCTTGTCACCATCGAAAGTCTGAGGATTCATATGCTGAAACCTCGCCATGATTAGTTCCATCTCATCCACACGGGCTGCCAGCACATCAACCTCGTCCTCAACCTGCCTAGCACGTCTATGAATAGGAGCACTACGCTGAATCTCCTCATTTCTGACCCTCAGATTCTGCCGGAATCTGTCTGGTAGCTCTACCTCTACGTTTAGGAGGCATCTAAGCAAACACTTATATGGTAAGATCACACAACAGATAAAGCACATAGTCAAGCACATGCAACACGCAAAAAAGTGCCTAGACTCAATGCCAGCACATCAACCTCGTCCTCAACCTGCCTAGCACGTCTATGAATAGGAGCACTACGCTGAATCTCCTCATTTCTGACCCTCAGATTCTGCCGGAATCTGTCTGGTAGCTCTACCTCTACGTTTAGGAGGCATCTAAGCAAACACTTATATGGTAAGATCACACAACAGATAAAGCACATAGTCAAGCACATGCAACACGCAAAAAAGTGCCTAGACTCAAGTGTGATCAAAAGAATTCGAGCTTATCCAAGTTTTAGCTCTGATACCAAAAATATCAGGCCCCGTGCACAACATAGAGTTAACCACGCAATAAACAATAGCGGAAGTATTTAAAATAGTGGCTAAAATTTTTCGCTTTGTCGTGACGTAGAAAATCATACTTTCATATACAGCGGTACTCAAAATATTGGTTTTACAACAATCGAAAAACCAACAACAGCAGATACAATAACAATTACAAGCATAGAGTGACTCCCTAACATGGTACATCCCAAATCAAAAATAGAACATCACATCCTTCCGGGGTATTCCCCGGAGGCTGCTCTATTGTCTAATATAAATAATATACATAACTGGGACACTCTATCCACCTCCTGGGGCACCTCTAGTTGGGCCATCTCCACGACCAGCTGAGAAACCTGGAAAACTTGGACAACACATAGGCAAACAAACAATCCAGCCCCAGAGGGACATGGGGTCAAACCCCAGTACGAAGAGAAACATAAACAGCATGTTAAAGAAATATTTTTGTCTCCTAAGTTCTTTAAAATAATTTTTGGAACATTTTAAAATCACCTCTATCATCTCCGATCTCCCTTCCGTGACACGACACCGAGTATTCACCTGAAATAACATGACCCTAGAACACATTTAAATCTCTTAAATTACATTTAAAAATCTCATCTATGCAAATAAATCATTTAAGACATTTATCCCATTTACGTGGTTTGCGTGATGGGATTTCGGACGCCACAAGCCGATGCGGAGCTACATGGAGATACTGATGGAGCAGCTAATGTGGAAGAAGATATGTGGACATGTAGAAGAGGAAGCGAGGCCTACATCTATGTGTAAACTCCCTGTAGCTGTAAGATGGGGAAAACGAAGGTTGATTATGATGACATGGGACAGCCATTATACAATTCAAATGGAAAGGTACTGCAATCGTATATTAGCTCTGTTGTTAGAACCGTGGTGGCGATCAATATAAAAGTCTTGGCCCACTATTCCACGGAACATATAATAAAAGTTGTGGGAAGAGATCACGAAGCACTTTCCAGCATTTTTCTATCATAAATCTGGCTATGGTCAGTTGAATATGTGAATTGCTTTAGTTCTTAAAGCACAACATCATGTTTACATCTAACAAAGACACGTATTTTTTTATGTTGTCAAGTGTCGATTCATTAGTTCTTATAGCATAATATTAAGAACTTTGATGATGTTACGTACTCTTGTTTCAGAACACAGTCATAACAAAAAGTAATGCTTAAAAACTGAGAGGAATTATGACATTTTCAAATAACTAAATTTTAGTTTGTATAGTTTTCAAATGCATACTACAAATGCAAGGTTGTAGAATGTCTTCGAGTTAGCTCCACAAAGTGAGGCTACTATGATGAGTTCAACTCAAAAGTTGAGAGATTTCAATAACAAAGCCACTAGTAGATTGTTTGGCAAAACAAAGGTAATCACAAAAATTTGAGTCTACACTGGGTGATTATCAGATCCAAAGCTGTTTGGAAAGCATTTGTGGATGAGAGTCTGCATCCAATATGGGAGGTGCTTCATTACATTATTGTCATACTTCCTTTAAGACTATGAGGACTATAATTAACCGATTTAATTAGTGATATATTATGAGCATATTATAGGGAACAACAAGATTAATCGCGTAAGCTGTTAGTGGAGGCAGTGTATTGGTTAACTGGGGATTTGGTGCGAGCTGTTGGTAGCCCTCGGGTGGCATGGAACAGATCAGGCGCAAGCTGAACTGAGTAGAACAGTTCTGGGTTGAATCTGTTTCGGATGCGCTTGATTTGTGTTCCTATCGTGAGCTGGTTTCTGGAGACACCAGCTTAGAGACGAACCGTTCAGAGACGAACCGTTTAGAGACGCTCAGCTCTGAGAGTTTCCCGCATGAACTTGAGCTAGATTCAGCTTAGGGAGGTTCTAAGAGCCTTGAGCTGGATGAGCGGATTAGGGGAATTGGGACTGTGCTGGTTGGTGACGTCAGCTTGGGCGCATGCTGATGGTAATGCAAAATAGAGACAAGATCTGTTCGTGGTCTTAAGTTTTGGAGATGAAAGCTGTTGGTGAAGAATCAGCTTTGAACGAGAGCTGACCGGTGTTGTGAAACGCAATCTGTTGAAATGCGCGCAAGCTGATTCTCGGCCCGTAAGCTGATATGTACGCGAGAGCTTGAAAGCGTATGAGAGCTGATGGGGTAGCTGGCGGCTGGTTAGAGAACAGCTTAGGTCCTGAGCTGAACGATGCTGGACAGTTTGCCGTAAACTGTTATGATGTGTCTGGGTAGATAGATCATGGGTAGTGCCTGAGCTGTTAGAAGCTATCAGTCTGGCAGTAAGCTGAGTGAGGCGTTCAGATTGGAGAGAGTTTGTCGGATCACTCTGTGAGCTGAACTGAACCTTGTAAGCTGAATAGAGCATCGGGAGCAGAATTCTCTAAGCTGTCGAGGCGTGCAAGTTTAGCGTGATAGGATCAATATGGTTCGAAAACAGCTGCAGGAGTTCAGAAGGGGGGGGTTGAATGAACTCCTACTATTTTAAATTTTCGAAACCCTTAAAACAATTTTACAAGCGCTTCGCTTAACTTAAATCCGAGTTACCAGATTTAAGGTATCTCAGTATAGCTGCTGATCTTTTGGCTAACAAATATTGTGCGGAAATAAGCCAATCGATCAGTGAACAGTAAGGCAATAAATATATGTGTTAAGTAAAAGATTAAGGTCAAGAGTTTGTTTCTGGAAGTTCGGATATAAATATCTGACGTCTCCCTTCTTCATTTTCAGGAAGGTTCCACTAGAAGATTTGATGGATTACAGGCCTTCTGCAAAACACCCAGTCACCGAGCCTCGCTCAAAGTGAACTCCTAGCAACACCACAACCTAAAGCGCAGACGCAGCTGTTGGTTTTACAAATGAATGATATTTTTCGAACGGATTTAAGGAGCACGTTTGTTAACAGACTCAAATGATATAACAATGAATACAATGCTATGAGACTGTAAATCTTCTGGTTTCAACAATGAAACTCGATTACAGAAGTGTAACCAGAAGATAGACTCGTAGGTATATCAATGAATAGCAACGGTTGTGTTCTTCGAATCTTTGAGCTTTGAGAATAACTTCAATATGTAAGATAGCTCAGAGAGCAATTTGTCAGAGTTTCAGCAAATAGTGAGAGCGAAGGATTCTTCTTCAATTCAAACTGCTGGTATTTATAGTCTTCGCTCAACTGTCATTTGAATAGCTAAGGAAACAAAATCCTTTTTCAAATTCTGATAATTCGTACGCCGTAAATCCTGCTCCACTACATGGTAAATTTGCATTTCATCAGGGCCAATTTGTCGTCTTTCCATTTGTGTGCAAACACTGTAAAACGGCCTCTGTACATTGTACTATATACCAAGAATAGTATCGATGTTGTCTCCTAAATTCCAGGAAATTGTACGATTCTGTTGATCTTTTCAAAGAAAAGTATATGATCGTATTTGAATCTCTTTATCGCTTGCGCCTGAAATTCCTTCAACGTCGTTTAGGATGTTGCGACTGGAATATGTGAAAGTATGCAACTGCTGATTGCCTTAACATGTGCGTTATTCCAACGACTGGATACATGACTAGCCCAACGACTGATTTCTAGCGTTAACCCAAACGCTGTCGTTTTAACTTATTTAAACGACGTAGTTTTGCTATTTGCAAACACCAAGTATCAGCGACTAGTTATGCAAATTACTGTAGCTCCCGACTGGTTTATATATTCCATCGACTGATAATGCAATTTACTGTAGCTTGCGACTGGATACATGATCCACTGTAGCTTGCGTCTGATTGTATAATCTCACGTCTGAATAAATATACCCTGCATCTGAAATTTCTTCACTGTAGCCAACGTCTGAATATGCAACTTACTGTAGCTCTCGTCTGAATTACCCAACGACTAGTTTGCTGTAGCTCTCGTCTGGATTTGCAACTCACTGTAGCTAGCATCTGAATTACCCAACGACTGGTTTACTGTAGCTCTCATCTGGATTAACTGTCGACTGAAAATTCAACTGAGAGAAATACCTTACGTCTGAATAACCCATCGACTGAATGAAGACCAACTACTGAAACCCCGTAATCTCATCATCTGAATAGACTTGTCGTCTGGATACTCAATCAACGTCTGAAAGTCTTGACTTTTTGTTATCACCAAAATTATAAATTTTATCCTATAAATTTTCCCCTTTTTGGTGATGACAAAACTAGCAGCCGAGATAAGAGAATGAGCAAAAATAAATTTTACACGGACTGCTGAAATTATAAATATCATTAACGAATAAATAGTACAAAATATTTGTACAACGGAATCAACAACTGTTCTATCATAGTATCTCCTTCTTTTATTAGATCCACTGCTATGCCCTCTGCTTCTTTTTCTTTGTCTTTGTCTATCAGCAGTAAGAAGTCTTTCCACAATGCTTCTATTAGTATCACCACCACCACCTGCAATGCCACTGTCTCTGTTTTGATCGTCCGGTGGTGGTTGCGGGCGACTGCTACTCACTACTTCCCCCTTTTTGTCATTACCCCCATGATTGATATATGCAACGAGTTCGCTCAATTGGTCGGTAATAACATTGAGAGTCTGTTGTGCCTGAGGACTAAATTCTAGTAAATCATTGCGAGTAGCGGCCACTTGCTCATCCAAAGATGTGACTTTAGCCTCAAGCTCTTTAGCTACCATCCTGACATCCACTGTATCCAATGCAGCAGCGGCAACCTGAGTACTTAACTGCTTGTGAGATGATTGGATATCCAACGACAAGAACTGCTTCTGATTATATGAATCCTTACGCAACGCCCCGAGCACTCTGTCTTGGTCATCTAGGCGTGCTGTAAATCTCTGCTCAATGCCGTGGAGATGCATTAAAAGTGTGACTTTAAGCTTAGCATCACCATCCCTGTCCCTGCTTTGATCAATGGAAGCTTGCAGCTGGGCTAATGCCTCTGTAACATCAGGCGTATCAGCAGCTGGTAGAGAGAATGCAGTAGTAGCAGTATCATGATCATCGAAATGCATAGACGCATCTGAGCTAGAAGAGGAGAAAGAAAGCTGATCTAATACCAAAGGTATCCTTTGTGCAACAAAATCTGTACTGGCAACTGAAGGAATATGCGGACTAACTGTTGAAGAAGAAAGAATCTGTACACTTCTCAAAACTTTTCTCTCTAAAGCAATAGATGCAACAAAACTGGTAATATCCACTGTAGGCAACCTACTGAATAAACTGTAATCAATAAAAACTGTACAAAACTGAGAAAGTGTATCATACCAAGCTCTGGGTGCTTGTTTCAACCCATACAGAGCTTTATCCAGTTTGTAACAAAGTCGGATGTGCATGATTTATGAAGCCAGGAGGTTGTGCAACATACACTTCCTCTGTTAAGACGTCATTTAGAAAGACACTCTTAACATCCATCTGAAATACTTTAAAGTCTTTAAATAAAAGCTTTAAATGCAGCATATGCTAAGAACATTCGGATGGCTTCTAATCTTGCTACTGGTGCAAAAGTCTTATCGAAATCTATTCCTTCCATTTGTCTAAATTCTTGCTCTACGAGCCTAGATTTGTTTCTAGTTACTATGCCATCTTCATTCAGTTTGTTCCTAAAGACCCACCTAGTTCCTATGACTGAATGATTAGTAGGTCTAGGTACAAGTGTCCAAAAATTATTGCGTTTAAACTGGTTAAGTTCTTCTTGCATAGCGTCTATGCAGCTGGGGTCAGCTAAGGCCTCATCTATTTGCTTAGGTTCTATATGCGACAGAAATGCAGCATCAAAATGATCATGAGATAGCTGGCCTCGTGTGAGTACAGGAGATTCGAAATTACCTATGAATTTCTCGGGTGGATGATTCTTATTCCACCGAAGATCAAGTCCAAATGGATTTGCTCCTTGTTCCCCCTGTGTCGCTGGCTGGATTGCAACGGCTGGATTGGCAGACGCCAATTGATGTTGAGCATTGTTGGTTTGTGCATCTGCTTCCAGCTGGTGAGATGTGCTTGCGACTGGTTGTCCAGACGTTGGTCTTAAAACCGAGCGATATGATGTGCTCGCGCCTGGTTGTCCAGCTGGTGATGAAGATATCAATGGATAATTTGTGCTACCAGCTGGTGCCTCAGGCGTTGGTCTTGAAACTAATGGAGATTCGCTTGTGACTGCTTGTGCAACGTCTGGTTTCTCAACGTCTGTTTGAGCAACATCTGATTGATTGTCGTCTGGTTGAACATTTGTCGCTTCATTCCCAGCAGCTGGTGCACTTGGGGCAATTTGATCCTGCGGCTGATCCACATTAGTTAAATCAATAACTACTGGATTACCTGTCAGATCCTGTTGATCATTGTTATGCGTTGTGACCACTGCTGGTTGTTCTTCCTCAGCTGAATATCTTTGTGGCACGTCGTCGTCTGATTCTTCAAGGCTTGTTGACTCCAGACGTGAACACAAATCATGCAAGCTTGCAGCTGAATTTGACTTGAAGCTGGTTTCATCAAATACTAC